>CM016616.1:148751622-149110386 GCA_005393395.2 Gossypium australe | reverse complement strand
TATATATAACGTTGTAAGATGATGATTGTGTGTGGCCATAATTTGAGTTAACTACATAAGTTATTACACCCACATGCATAATTATATTTACATAGTGCATAATAATGCATCAAGAACTATCTTATATACAAGATAACAAATGATATACCAAAAGCATGATATTCAATATGACTAAATAATTCAATAACATAAATAATATAAAATGTGAAATTTAATTTAATATATAATAGTAGATATAAATAAAATTATTACTATTTATGTTTAGTGATTTTTTTTGGTAATTTTGATTTTTATTTGAGAGTAAAGGGTGAAGTAAAAGTTTAGGGGGAAAATAAAAAGTTTTGGAGAATAACGTTTGAGGGCAAATAAGGGGTAAAATTTTGAAGGGAAATATTAAAAAATTATGGGGGGATGGTTTGGTAGATGGGAGGTGGGAAGGGAGTAAAAGTTTTAGGGGAAAAGTGGGAGGGAGTAAAAATTTTGGGGGTGTTTTAAGGGTTTTGGGGAGTTTTTGAGAAAAAATAAATGGGAGTAAATTTTGGTGGGAATGAATTTTGGGTAGATTGGGGGGTTGGGATGAAAGGGGCGTAAAAGTTTTGGGGAGTGGGAAGGAGTAAAGTTTTGAGGGAAAAGTAAAAAGATTTGGGAGTTTGGGGTAATGTAAAATATTATGGTTTATATTTGAATTATTCGAATTATTCGAGTTATTCGAATTTGAAAACTCAACTCGATTCGAACTCGAAATTCGAAAAAAAAATCGAGTTGACTTAAATAACTCGATTAACTCGAATAACTCGATTCGTTTAACTCGAAATTTGAATTTTTTTTCAATTTTTTCGAGTCGAATCGAGTTTTGCTCACCCCTAATAAAAAGACAATAATTTTTAGTATTTTTAGTCTTCGTGGGAACGATATCTTTACTCACCGTAACTATATTATTAATTGAAAGTTGCACTTATTTTAGTCAAAATTTTAATTAGCTCACGACATATCATTCATTAAGCATTAATTAGTATATAACAAGAATATCAATTTTCAAAAAAAAAACTTTCATACTAGTTTTTATAAAACAATATATATAAGAGAATTATTTTAGAGTTTTCGATTTCCCAATCCAAATTAAATATCAACCTTATGCATAAAATGTATAATAATTGTTCACACCAACACAACAACCCGAATAGTCACGTCTTTTAATAATAATCATAACTATCCAAATATATATTTATTAAAATAATCATCTCTCTTAATTATTAATCAATAGATACAATTATACTTATTTTAATAATTAAAAGAAATAACTTTTCACCAATAACTGGCAGCTATAATTTGGTCAAATTTCGTAATTAAACTAATTTGCTGAAGTGGACAAAGCGTTATAGGCAATGATGTTTTGTGTACGTGATTCTTGTTAAGTTTTAATATAATATAAATTTATTTAATAATATTCATACAAAATATAATTAAAATAATATTAGTTCTATTAAATTAATTTTAAATATTAAAAAAATAATTTAAGAAAAATTTGAAGTCAAATTCAAAATATAATTTAGAATAATAATAGGATTCAAATGTTAATTTTATAATATAAACAATGAAATACTAATAGAAAATAAAAATATAATCTTTCTATATCTTAATTTTTCTATTTAAAATTTTTATTTTTTACTGATATTATTTATATTAAAATATGTTAAGAAAACACCTAAATAACTATTTCAAATTTTATATAATTAAAAAATCTTTAATTTTTTTTTTTACAGAATTAAGATTATATATGAACTTTTACTTTATTATAATTAATTCTTTAAATTTAAAGTTGGAATAAATAAATTCGATTATAATTCATTACTTGAACATCTAAAAGAATTTAAATACTACATGAATGAACCAATGAATTCTAATTAAAATAAAATATTAGTAGTTTTATAAATTTCAAGTTAGGTGACATAACTACAAATTTGCAAAAATAAAAGGACCAAAAGTGTAATTTATTTAAAAACATGATTTGTAACACCCTTAACCCTCACCTGTCATCGGAATAGGGTTACGGACTGCTACCAGATCGATCAGACAACTTTACAATTAATACACAATTATTATCAATCATAATATAAAATAATCTTATAGTCTCTTATATGAATCTTCAATAGGAATGGTTCGGGACTAATTCGAATACTTAGAACATTTTCAAACAATTTAAAATTTTTCTCAAACTATAAGGCACTTATACTTAACCTATTCATTATCTAGGTACATGCCACCATTATCAAAGAAAAGTACATTACTCAAAATTTTCTCTGAGGTCGGGATTACTCTGGAT
This sequence comes from Gossypium australe, assembly GCA_005393395.2. Lineage (NCBI taxonomy): Eukaryota > Viridiplantae > Streptophyta > Magnoliopsida > Malvales > Malvaceae > Gossypium > Gossypium australe. The sequence goes on along the minus strand of CM016616.1, from coordinate 149,108,063 downwards.
GCTGGTCCGGACACCGACTTTCAATTAACCTGCGCACGGAAACAACCGTACGCTGAGTAAAGGTATACTCAGTAGTATTACCATAATTCAAATTATATAATAACTTATATACATTCAATTTATGATACAATTACTTAATAGTTATTTCATTCTTTAAATTAAATCATCTAATATAATAAGCATTATTTCAAGGCTTGTATTTAATTAGATTTATACATTATTTCACTATACAATTTTCATTGAATTTATTATTATTATTATTTTCCACATTTCATTCCATTAGTTCATTTCATATCATATGCAATTCACTAAATTTTATTCTTTATTCAATATTAATTCTATTACAATTTGTGTTTACTAAAGTCATATCTCAACAACAACAATTTCACTAGTTTATTTCTTATATCATCGCTTTAAACTTCATTCAATTCATACACCTTTGGTCCATATTCTAAATCTCATATCTCAATTTCATTTTCTCATATCAAATTCACACTCAAAAAATATATAATTCAATTATATTATTCTTTTCAATTAACTTCTTATATTATTTATATCATTTCAAGCAAAACTGTAAACTTTAGTTTCATTTCTCCATCTTATATGATATTTCAATTCACAATTCATCTTTGAACATTTCATGAACCTTTGGTTCACGCATTCAATTTCATATCACAAATCTCATTTCATATTTTATTTCACAATTTCACTTTCTTATTTCTTTCAATAGCTTAATCACATTTATTCGGAATTTATCATTTCACTTATTTACCCCTATTAACTTGACTCGGACCTCAACGGATACACGGATTCCATCCCAACACACCAGAATATCCAACCCAATCACACCCAGAATAATATAAATCCTCCATAACACACCAGTATAATATAACCTCCCAAACACACCAATATATCATATATATCCTCCCAAACACACCAATATATCATATCCTCCCAAACACACCAATAAGGCATTAAATGCCTCTTCGGATAAACCGAAGCATATAATAACAGAAATATCTCCTCGGCCGAGCCGAAAATCTCCTGAATATATCTCAAATCCTATGGCATGCCAACTATATCCGACTAAGCCCGACTAGTTAATAGGGTATTTATATCATTTTCCAATATCTAATCAATACACATTTCAGATAATTTCACTTTGATTCAATTCAATTCGATTCACTTCTCCAATCAATATACAATTCATATATTCACACATATTCATAATTTCATTCATTTTATGAACATTTCAACTCAATCACATCCTCATACTTTCAATCCATGTACATTTCAAATAATCACATTCAATTCAATTTGATTCAATTTCAAAACACTTTTCACATTTCTATTCCATTCATTTATATATATATCATCAATTCAATGCATTTTCCACTTTCTAATCAATATATCATCAAATGCTCATACATATAAACTTCATTTCAATTTCATTCAATTCACAATTAAATTCAGTTTTATCTAATTCAATATCAATATTAACCTTATTTCTATTTACTAAACATATTACTCAAAATTCAACAATTACTAATAATAAATTTAATTCCAATACATATTTATCACTTAATTCATTCTTGATACTTACTTCAAATTTTTTTATCATATATACATATATTAATTTAAAATTTAACAAATAATCAAATTTGAATTATAGTAATACTAACCTGAATTTCTCGTTTTTACTCCTCATTGTCTTTTCCTTCCTTGCTCAATGTCTCAAATTCCTTGTTTGCTAAGGAGATAATAATGATTTACATTATTGATTACAACATTAAATCTCAATAAATAATTGAATTTTATTCAATTCCCTACTCTACCTCTTTATTCCACATTCTTTACACACAATTCTATTATTTACTTATAAGTTCTTTTAATGCTGTCTATCTGAGTCATTGTCACTAAATTATCTATATCTTGAGTTACAGAATTCCAAACTAAGATCCATAAATTTTCTATGAAACTAGACTCACATATATTCTTGTCATAAAATTTTCAGAATTTTTGATTCAGCCAATAAGTACAGTTTATTCTTTAAATTCACCCCTGTTCTGTTGTCTGACAGTTCCGACCACTCTTTTCTAAATTTTAATTATCTTTTTGAACAGAATTCAAATGATGTTCTAGATTGTTTCTTATAAAAATAGACTCAGTAAGGAATCTAACCATATAAATTTTGTCCCAAAATTATTTTTGTACGATTTTTAATGATTTTTCTAAGTCAGAACAGGGGATCTCGAAATCACTCTGAACCAGTCTCACAAAAATATAAATATCTCAAAATACAGAATTTATTTTCTTTCTCTGTTTCTTTCATATTAAAATAGACTCAATAAGCTTTAACTTAATATCTCACTCAACTTCTAATTTCACTTATACGATTTTTGGTGAATTTTCAAAGTTACTCTACTGTTACTGTCCCAAAACTGTTTTCCTATAACTTATTTTGCAATTAAATCCTTTATTCAATTCTAACTTCAAATTCTTTCAATTAAACCACTAATTCATCATTTTATTCATCATATGCTATATTCAAAAACTTTAAAACTCTAAAAACCTCAACTTAAATTCATCAAAACTTTGTCCTAAAACTTATAAAACATCAAAATTAAAAGAAAATGGCTAAATTAACTTACCTATTAGACTTCCAAGCTTCAAACTTTGAATTTCCCCCTTTTTTTTTTCTTTCCCTTTTTCTTCCCCTGCTTTCGTCTTGTTCTTTGTTTCTTTTATGTTCTTCTTTCTTTCTTTTTTTTTACTTTCTCTTTATAACACACATAGATATATATATTTATATAATAACAATATAATATATTATATTATAATTAAAACATAAAATATCTTTGTTATATAATAATATAATAATATATATTAAACATAAAAATCTCAGATTTTTCCACGTTACACAGCCTCAACTATACAAAATGATTTAATTGCCATTTTGGTCCTTTATAATTTCTTTTAATCTATAATTCAACTTTTACTCCTATTTCAATTTAGTCTTTTTTTACTAATTGCTCTTAATTAAGCTAAATTCACTTAATTAAAACTTGATTAAACACATAACTAACTTTATAAATATTTTTAATAAATATTTTACGATTTACTAAAAACGAAGACCCGATAACTTATTTTCCGATATCCATGCTTTTGAGGTCGTTACATGATTATTTAATTAGTATATATAAAGTGTTTCCTTTTTTTTTTCTTTTTTATAGAATATAGCTTGTTCACGTGATAATTTAAAATATATTTAATATTTTGATATATAAAATTCAAATGTGTTTCAATATATAAAAAACATGATTATTTAAATATTTCAAAATTTCAATACGGGATTTTTTATATATTAAAATATTAAATATACTTTAAAAGGATAGTTTAAAAATTATTTTTAATTATATCAAAATATTTCAAATATATTTCAAATTTTTAATAATATAATATAAAAATGTAATTTTATTATTTTAATAGTTTATATTTTTATAATTTTTGAAGAATTAAATCAAATTTTTATCGTTTTAGAGGGGTTAAAATATAAATTTTACTATTATTAATTCAACATTTTATAAATTATAAAGGTTCTAAAAGGGAAAATTTTCGGTCCTGCACCCTCTCCACCACTGACAAGTGCAGTTAGTCAACAATGGCTAAAAAAAAATAATGAAAATAGTGACTGAAATTTCATGGAGATTATTTAAATCATTGTTCCTTTAAATATTAAGTTTAAGCACTTGAATATGACAGGATGAATGAATAGTTTAGAAACATGATATAATTACTAAAGGAACATCAGGTTGTAATTCAGAAGCAAGAGCAGAAAAATGAGTGGCTTGATGAAGTTTGTAATTCTTGTCCCATGTTCTTTCTTCCTCGTAGCTTTGATAAAGTTCCTTTATGATTACTTGTGGATACCTCTCCGTATACAGCATATGCTGAATTCGCAGGGAATCAAAGGACCTCGTTACAAATTCATCCATGGAAACAACGATGAAGCTACCCAAATGACAAAGGAAGCATTAAGCAAACCTATGGCCTTGACGCATGATATATTTCCCAGAGTGCAGCCACATATTTACTCATGTATCAACAGATATGGTAAGATCTGAGCATGTTTTTTCACTATGGTTTCAATCTTCTAGTTCTAAGAAAAGATGAACCCTTTTTTTGTTTTTTATTTGATTAGGGAGGAATTTTCTTTATTGGGACGGTGTTCGACCTGAACTTGTGATTTCAGAACCTGAACTACTTAAAGAGGTTTTGAAAAATAGTGAAAAAACTTTTCCCAAAAGGAAGTCTACCATTTTCATTAACAAGCTACTAGGGAACGGGCTTGTGACCCTGGAAGGTGAAAAATGGGTGAAGCAGCGGAAGTTGGCGAATAACGTTTTTCATGGGGAAAGCTTAAAGGTAAACCCCTCGAAATATATGGATTAGATGTAAACTAATGTAAAAGAATTTTATATTATTGGAGAACTGTTTGAGCAGGACATGATACCAGCAATAATTGCTAGCGTTGAAACAATGCTAAAGAAGTGGAAAGGCCAAGTAGGCAAAGAGATCGAAGTGTTCCATGAATTTAAATTATTGAGTTCCGAAGTGATCTCGAGGACAGCTTTTGGTAGCAGTTACTTGGAAGGGGAGAAGATTTTTGAAATGTCGAACAAGTTGACAGTAGTTCTGAGCCGAAATCTTTCCAATACTAGAATTCCCTTATTCGTGTATGTTCCCTCTAAGCTTAACTTATCCCTCAATTTTTCCAAGATATAGAGCTAACCTTGGTTTGCTTTTACAGCAAGTTACAGAAACCTGCTGATATGCTAGTGGCAGAAGAACTTGCAAAAGGAATACAGGACTGTGTGTCGAAGATTGTGAAAACGAGAGAAGACAAAGTTGAGAAGGGAGAGGCTGATAACTTTGGCATTGATTTTCTAGGATTACTTATAAATGCCTACCATGATACGGACGAAAATAACAAACTTTCATTGGAAGACTTGGTAGATGAGTGCAAAACATTCTACTTTGCTGGACAAGAAACTGTTAATTCCTTACTTGCTTGGATGGTCTTACTTTTAGCAAGTCATGGAGATTGGCAAGAGAAAGCAAGAAGAGAGGTGCTTGAGATATTTGGTAACCAATATCCAAATTCTGAAGGCCTTTTTAAACTCAAAATTGTAAGCAAACTGTCAAACCCTTTCAATACATTGTGTATACCAGGCATTTAAATCAAAGCCATAAAGGCTTTTAGTACATAAAAAATCTTGGTCTATACTTCCAGTACATTAAATTCTTTAATCTACTCTAACACATTCCTATTCTGCAAACAGATGACCATGATTATTAATGAATCTCTAAGATTGTATGGTCCAGCAGTTGGCCTATTGAGGAAAGGTGGAAGTGAAGTTCGGTTAGGAAATCTAGTCTTGCCTGCTGATATAGATATTCTTATTGCAAATGCTGCACTTCACCATGACCCTCAACTATGGGGAGATGATGTGCATCTTTTTAAGCCAGAGAGATTCGCCGAAGGGATTGCCAAAGCTACCAATTACAACACAGCTGCATTTTGTCCCTTTGGATTGGGACCTCGGACTTGTGTTGGTACAAGCTTCGCAATCATGGAAGTGAAGATTGCAGTCTCCATGATTCTACAACGCTACACCATTTCCCTCTCCCCTGCCTATGTCCACGCGCCAGTATCTATTATCACCGTTAGACCACAACATGGAATTCAAGTAATACTCGAGTCACTGCATCATGATGCTTAAACTACACGGCAGCTAAGGGCTCAGCGTTCAACTCAGTTTTCTCATGTGTATTCACCTTTTAAGAGATGACATTTCATAGATCGGGGGCTTTTGCATTAGCAACCACTTCCCTATTCTGAAATGCGCTCCTTCATGCATAAATAACTGCAAATATCTGCTCATTTCCAAGATGGTAAAGCATGCAATAAATGAAAATGAAATACAATTCATCATTTTAATAGTTTATATCCTTTTAATTTTTAAAGGAATAAATTAAACTTTTATTATCTTTTAATGTTCAAGTTCGAGCCTGATTTTAATATTTTTGCTCAAAATATAAATAGATGATAAATATTTAATTTATGAGTAAATATATATTAAAAATGTATTAATAATAAAAGTAACTAATAAAAATCTACTTAATCGTTCAAAAAGGCCTCTCAAAATCAACTATTTGACCAATATACTCATCATTCTGTTCTTCAATTTAATCATTTTATTTTTTATAATTTTTATATTTTAAAATTTTAATCTTAATTCAAAGAATAACTTGTAAATTTATTAACAAAAATAACATGATTTCTTTTAATATTATATGAAGATAATAAGTTAATGTCACATTCACGATAATATATTTTATTGTATAAAATTTTAAAAATTTATAATAATAAAAACTTTATAACATATTTTAACTTAATTGTAGTAAGAAATTTCAATGGTGGTATTGTGATTATTGTTTTTGCAGCCATGGTTGACTAATTGCATTTGTGATGACGCATGGTAGATGGCTCCCAATAAAATATTCATAAATATAAAAAATCGAGTTTTATTAATAGATTTTTAATTGATAAATTATGTGTAAAATATTATTTTCAGCCGAAGTAGGTGATATGCCAACTCATTTTAGGGACCACGTGTCAAGCATTGTATTATCCTTCATTTCTTTAATAGAAAGATATATTTCTTTATTACGAAAAATTACAAATTTTTAAATTTAGAGAAATAGATCAATTTTGATATACATGATAAAAATATATCTTATTAAAAACGGTTTTTCTTTTAAATGAAAAGATTTTGGAGTTGTGGAGATGTGAAAACACTTCCCCGCATTGTCCGTTTTCGCCACATGTCTCCACCATCCCAAAAATTTATTATTTTTAAATTTTTTATATAATCAAGATGATGATTGGATTATCAAAATATATATACACAATTTAATTGCAAGAGAATAGAGTGTTATTAAACCAAAGTTAGAAGATGTGAGATTTTTGTACGTGTCCTGTATGCTCGGCGGGACTAAATTGGAGTCCACACTTATCAGTGTTTTGCTTGAAAGATGAAGACCCGAGATACGTACATTTCATCTTTTATGTGATGATGATATGATTACACTCGAGGATGTGACATTAGAACTTGGTCGATTAGTTGATGGGCCAATAATTTAGGGAAATTTGAATAAAAATAATACCAAACATATTTAGTAATTTAGGGGAATTTTAATAACTTCACATTCTTCAACCTATAAATAGTGGATTTATGTCATGGGTTGCAAGTCAAAGCTTATGATGAATGCACATAGAGCGTCTCATGGAGGTCAACTAATTAAATGAAACTCATTTGACCCACTTGAACTGACTCGATTTGTGGAGCATATGGAAAAACTCATCTACTTGAAGCCTGGTGACCCAATGAAACACTCAAGTAACATTGGAGTCATCAAGGTAATTATTGTAAATCCTAAAGAATAAAAATGTAAAAAGTTAAAATCTTTAAGGACTCTCATCTTGTAGATATACATTTCTCAACCATTTATGTAATTCAATCTGTACCATTAAATTTGGGGAAGCTTAACTATAGATAGAGATCTTTCACTTCATCCCTTAATTTCATTCCAAGTAAAAGAATACATTTAAGAACATTTACTCAAACACTTGGTGTGCTATTATTTCTTGTGGTTTTTCTATTCGGCTCAACTTCATTTGTCTTTTCAAGTTGCTTCTATTTTGTTTTAGTGATTTACAAAATTTTCTATGTGAATTTTTAATTTTCAAGAATTAGGCTGAATTAAGTGGATTTGAAGCAAACTGCCTAAGGCTGCGCGGTTAGCCATACTAAAGTTCTAACCCTGTGACACTTGCATGAAAGAAATAGTATACTCAAGAAAAAGCTCTTAAAGCTAAGGTAAATAAAGGTGAGGTTTTTTTTCTTTTTTTTATAAATTACATCCAAGGTCATTAAACTATTAGTAAGTTTATGTTTTAGTCACTTAGCTTTAAAAAGTTACAAAATGGTAATTGAAATATTCAAAAGTTTTCATTTAAGTTATCTGGACTATTAAAATTGCTGTTGTATGACCTTCTCCATTCGCAATCCTCGCGTCAATCGGAAGCTCTTCTTTCCTTTCTCTTCTACAATTCAATTTCTTTTCAGAATCTTTAAACGTCATGAATTTGTGAACCAAAATTTTAAAAAAACTTACTTCTCCATTCTTCAGCACTGACCGTCAAATCAACTCTTCTACTCGACAATAGATATTGATCCATTATACCAATCATCGAACCATTACTTGGAGCTCATTAGTTGGATTTCTATTTAAAAAGAATTAACAACACAGTGACTTAAATAAAAAATTTCAAACAATTTAGTAACTTAAATGAAAGCTTTTGAGTAGTTCAGTAACCATTTTGTAATTTTCTGAAGTTTAGTGACTAAAATATAAACTTACTAATAATTTAATGACCTTAGATATAGTTTATTTTTTTTCAGATGAATGAAACGAAAAGAGGTTTGGTTGACACTAGAAATGAAAAGAAAATGTGTATTTTTTATAAAAGAATACTAAGTGGCATTTTTTGATTGGCCACCAGTTTTTTTAAAGTTAAAAATTGGATTAAAATTTATAACAGGATGATACTTTAAGTACTAAATTAAGTACAAAATTACTGGGAATTAGACAAAAATTAGTGGTGAGAATGGAGGTTTAGAGAGAAATTATGCTTCATTATTTTATTCATTCCCGATAAGCATGGATATGTAATCAGTACATAAATTAAAGAAACCACAAATGCCAAAATCACTCAACACGTATAGCCTCCTAATTCAGCTGATGCCGACGCTTTTAAGGTCAACAAGGAAAACAATTTTACAAGTATGGTACATTTCAATAGGAAAGTTGCACACGTTTCTTATCCACACTTATGAACTATTGTATGGCGTAATAGACTGTGGTGTTTTGGCTTTATAACATTAAAATGTCTCACGAATACGTCCAACCTACTTCGAACGAGAACGAGGATTGCAAATGCAATTTTGCTCCTTCACCACTTTTGGAGTGTTCCTAATGATGCTATTATGAATGGGAAAATGGTTAAAAGTTTAGAGAAGAAAAATGAGTGCCTTGATGGAGCTTGTAACTCTTGTCCCATGTTGTTTCTTCTTCATAGCTTTAATAAAGTTCCTTTATGATTACCTATGGATACCTCTCCGTATACAGCATATGCTGAATTCACAGGGGATCAAAGGACCTCCTTACAGATTCATCCATGGCAACAACAAAGAAATCGCCAAAATGAGGCAAGAAGCATCAAGCAAACCTATGGCCTTGACGCATGACATATTTCCCAAAGTGCAGCCACATATTTACTCCTGGATCAACAAATATGGTAAGATCCATGCATGTTTTTCACTATGGTTTCAATCTTCTAGTTCAAAGAAAAGATGGACCCTTTTTTTGCTTTTTGTTTGATTAGGGAGAAATTATCTTTATTGGAACGGTGTTCGAGCTGAACTTGTGATTTCAGAACCTGAACTAGTCAAAGAGATACTAAAAAATAGTGAAAAAACTTTCCCGAAAAGGAAGCCTACCATTTACCTTAGCAAGCTACTAGGGAACGGGCTTGTGACAGTTGAGGGTGAAAAATGGGCGAAGCAGAGGAAGCTGGCGAATTACGTTTTTCATGGGGAAAGCTTAAAGGTAACCCCCTCGAAACATGTGATTAGTTGTAAACTAATGTTAAAGAAATTTATATTGTTTTGGCAGAACATGACACCAGCTGTAATTGGTAGCGTTGAAACAATGCTAGAGAAATGGAAAGGCCAAGAAGGCAAAGAGATTGAAGTGTTCCATGAATTTAGATTATTGACTTCAGAAGTGATATCAAGAACAGCTTTTGGTAGCAGTTACTTAGAAGGAGAGAAGGTTTTTGCCATGTTGAACAAGCTGTCAATAATTATGAGTCGAAATCTTTATAATACTAGAATTCCTTTAATCAAGTATGTTCCCTCTAAGCTTAATTAATCCAAGTTTTTCCTTAATTGTGTTTTCTACACCCATGGATTTATTTTTCTCGTTGTATATGGCTAACATTAGTTTTCTCTTCTAGCAAGTTATGGAAACCTGCCGATATGCTAGAGTCTGAAGAACTTGCAAAAGAAATACAAGACTGTGTGATGAAGATTGTTAAGAAAAGAGAAGACAAAGTTGTGAATGGAGAAGCTGATAGCTTTGGCAATGATTTTCTAGGATTACTTGTAAATGCCTATCATGATTCGGACAAAAATAACAAGCTTTCAATGGAAGATCTGGTAGATGAATGCAAAACATTCTATTTTGCAGGACAAGATACTGTTAATGCCTTGCTTGCCTGGACAGTCTTGCTTTTAGCAATCCATGGAGATTGGCAAGATAAAGCAAGAAGGGAGGTGATTGGCATATTTGGTAACCAAAATCCACAACCGGAAGGCATTGCAAAACTCAAAACTGTAAGCAAAATTTCTAACCATTTAAGACCGCAAGCATTGTGTTACAGTCAATATTTTGTAGTTTCAACTCTTTCTACATTGATATTCATTGCTAATATTTACCACAATTAATTGCGATAACATCCATCATATACAACACTGCCATAATTTAAATCCCTGGTGTATGCTAGCATGAGTTTAGAACATTAGATTATGTGATGTTAATCTTATATATTCTTATTCTGTAAGCAGATGACCATGATCATTAATGAAACTCTAAGATTGTATGGTCCATCAAATGGAATGTTTAGAAGAGTTGGAAGAGAAGTTCAAATGGAAAAGGTAGTCCTCCCAGCTAATATAGATCTTCTAATTGCAAATGCTGCACTTCACCATGACCCTCAACTGTGGGGAGAAGATGTACATCATTTTAAACCAGACAGATTCGCGGAAGGGATTGCCAAAGCTACCAATTACAACGCGGCTGCATTTTTTCCCTTTGGATTGGGACCTCGAACTTGTGTTGGTATGACCTTTGCAACCACAGAAACCAAGATTGTTCTCTCCATGATCCTACAACGCTACGCTATTACACTTTCCCCTGCCTATGTCCACTCACCAATACCTATAGTCAGCCTTAAACCACAACATGGAATTCAAGTAATACACAAGTCACTTCATAGCGATGCTTGATATTTCATCGTTGTTGTTATCAACAACCTGGAAAAGATAGGTTTGAATGCACTTAACACGTATTATCCTTTACTTTTAAGATATAAGGGTTATGAATGGTGTAATCACCAATTTTGCCCCGGGTCATTAACCCGGGGCCCAAAACCAAAAGCAGATGAAATCCCAAACAAGCTCGTTAAAATAAATAAAAATAGTCCAGTTTATTTACAAATTCTAGCCTACCATTTTAACCCAATTTTTGACCCAAATCGGAAAGGCCCAATAGGCCCGAAACCAAAGATGACCAGGAAAGAACTAGGGTTTTGGAACCCTAACAGCGCCGCGCGCGTGTAGACACGAGCTCCTCCACCAGCGCCGCAGCACCCACGCGCGCACCATCGTCGGCCTCCACTTCCCATTGTCTCCCACAATCTGCAAAAGGACAAGAGAACAGCGGATCCACGAAGCAGACGGATTTTAGTTTATTTTTATTTTCAATCGGCTATAAAAGCCAGAAAAGGAAACTGTAACAGGGGGCTTTTTGGGAATCAATCAATCAAAAAAGCACAATAGCAAAGATCGAACAAAAACAGAGAGCAATCGAAATAAAAGAAAGAAATCTTAAAAGGTTGAATTTCAATTTGTGGTTTCTCTCATTCGCCGTTGTTTTTTTTTTCTTCTTCTTCTTTTTCCTTTTGTGCGTTTTCATTTACTGATCTTTTGGAAACTAAGAACCAATATTAATAAATAAAAATCGAAAAGGGAAGGGAGGGGCCTTACCGGAATCTCCACGGTTGCGGTGTCGGAGTCTGCATTCGCCGTTGACGAAATTCGGCCTGGGAAGAGACGGCGAAAGTCCTCTCTTTTCACTTTCAGTCGCCGCACGTCAAGGCATCAAAAGGGCTCCAAAAGGGAGCCTAGAGGTCCGGTCGTGAGCACCACTGGCCACCGACGTGATGGTGGTGCAGTGGTGAGATATGCGGCCGGTGGGGAGACTAAATGTCGGAGGGTGAAAAGAGAGGGGAGAAGGAGAGATCCTGTGTGGCTGCTAGGTTTAGAAAAAATAGGGTTGGATTGTTTAAACACATTTAGGGTGCCTCAAATGGAATGAAACGGCGTCGTTTCTGAAAGGGAAGAGTGCGCATATCCCTTAAATGGGATAATTACGCCATTGGTCCCCCATCTTCGCCGCACTAGTTAATCAAACCCCCATTTCTTTTTTTTTATTTTTTAAAATCGCACCCTGTTATTTCCTGCTTGTTTCACTTTGGTCCTAATCTGAACGCCCCACTTCTGAGGACGGGAATAATTTCATTTTTAGTCCCCTCCCTTTCACGCGCGCTTCAAATCGACCCTTTCCCCTTCATTTTATTTCGAAACCACCCCAAAGTCCCATTTTAAATTCAATTGGATCCTTTTTTAGTGTTTTGTAGTTATTATTATCATTATTTACACATTTTTGCATCATCATTTTTATTATTTTATTATTGTTATTGTCCTATTATTGTTATATTATTATTATATATGTTATTACTATTGTTATATTGTTATTATATTATCATATTAGTATATCATATATATTTTTATTCTTACTATTATTGCTATGCTGCCATCTTTATTATCATACTATTATCGTATTACTATATACTACTTACCATTACTACTATTATTATGTCGTATTATTGTATTATTATATACTACTTACCATTACTATCATTATTATTGTGTTGTACATACTTTGTAGTATTATTATATATTTATATTATTATAACTATTATTACATCTACTATTATTATCATTATTATATTTATATTATTTTATTGTACATTCTTCGTATCACTATCATTGTTATTTTATCTTATTATTATACTGTTATTATCACTATAGTTATATTATTATCTTGTATATATTTTGTATTATTATTATTATTATTATTATTATTATTAGTTACTATTAGTAATATTATTAGTTGTATATGTATATTTTTACTATCATTATTATTATTACTATTATTATATTTATTTTTATTAACATTATTGTCATTATTATTAGTACCATATATTATCGTATTGTACATATTTCGTATTATTACTATTATTTTGTTATTACTATACTATTACCATTATTATTTTTGCCTTTTTACTCTTATTTCATTATTGCATCTTCCTATTATCATGTTTTTGCTAATTTTCTCGCTTTCGTCGTCCTATCGTAATCCAGTATTCCATCTTCTATTATTTTTTATATTTTTAATTCCTAAAAACGTGTTTTCACAAAGGTAATATTCATGAGTTTGGGAATTCAAAACTTCACGTCCAATCGTGCTGGATGTGACTTTTCGTTTGACCGAGCAAGTGGATAACCTTTCAAATTTTCAAGAAAGATGATATTTGTACGTTTGGAAGTTCGAGGGATCGCGCCCAATCGTGCTGGGTGTGTTTTCTTTTGCATGACCTAATGAGCAAATGCCCTTTCCAAAATTTCAAAAAAAGGTTACTTGGAGAATTTCAGAGACGATCTTGGATTCAAGGACTTAGATTATCGCGTCCAATCGTGCTGGATGTGAAATTCTATTCCTCCGAAACAAGGGAATATCATTATTCGATCAAGTTATTTTTTTAAAAAAAATAAAAATAAAAGGAACAAGATTTCAAAAATCATTTCAAACTTTTCGACATTAGGACATCGATTAATCAATTTGGTACCAATTTTGGGCGTTGCGAGGGTGCTAATCCTTCCTCGCACGTAACCGACTCCCGAACCTGTTTTCTCGAATATTCGTAGACCAAAAACCCCGTTTTAGTAAATCAAATGTTTTATTAAAACAAAGGTGATCCGATCACACCTAATAAAGGTCGGTGGCGACTCCCGTTTTTTACTCATTTTCAAAGCCCAAGGTCGATTCCCGTTTTCGTCGAAAAATGGTTACGACAGCTTGGCGACTCCGCTGGGGACCCTTTGAGAGTCAGGCCGTAGAATTGATTATTTTTTGTCCTTTTGTCAAAATTCGGAAAATTATTTTGAAAAATCATGTTTCTTTTGACGCATCTGTTGGTACTATGATTGTAATATTGTCGAGTCTCCTAGGATGTCTCTGCATTCATCTTTGCATGACCGTTGTGTCACACCCTTAAGTGGGAGCGAGAAGCTATGCCTTCGTGAGGTTTTCACCTCCGCATGGGCTAGGGGACCGCTTCCGGAATACATCCGTACCTATGGTTTCGTGAGGTTTTCACCTCCGCATGGCCATAGGGAAATGTATTCCCCCGAACTGAACTCGATTCGTATGAGCCTATAATGGGTGAGGATTGAGGAATCTGCTGGTTCGGGTACCTCACTTTAGAACTGAACCACATGTAGAGAAACCTAGGAACCCATCTTGGACCGAACCACGCTAAACCCCTAGTAGTCACCCCATAGGTGTTTTATGTTTGCTTATTTCTCTTGCACTAACGTTTTTGTGTTTGCTTATCCCCTCTTGCATTAACATGTTTTCTCTTGTTTTGATTGCATTGCATGCATTTTCACATTAAAAGGTGTCGGTCTCCGTTTGGTTACTAAGATAGAAGCTTATTATGGGGGACGAATTTCTTGATAAAGTAGAGGATAATGCGTCCGTTCGTGTATGGTAAGAGAAGATACAACTCGAAAAAGGGGATAGTCTAGCTGAGGAATATACATCGGAGTTGGGGGACTTTACTCGCATCAATATAACACAGAATCCAAGAGGTTCCAGCACAAAGGGATACTCTGAGGGAGACTACAAGTGAGAGCCAAAGGGAGTAGGAGACACTGAAAGCTCGATTAACAGAGCAAGAAAGAACGTTTGGCCGAAGACGCGACTCTACGGCAAAGTTTGAATCAAGCCTAAACCAGATCGAATAATTAAAAAGGAAGGTGGTAGAGCTCAAAATGACATTGCAAGGTAGTGAGTTCTGGATTCAACAATCTTAGAATCAAGTCAAAAAAAGGGATTACGTCATGGGTGAAGCCGTAACGCAGATACGAGAAGTGGTTGAACATCTACAATCCTTAGCGGTCCAAGCCGATCTATTAAGTATAATGTATGAACCAAAGTCGGACCGGGGTCGAGAGTTAGCCTCGCTCTTCGAGAAAGTTAAAATCTTGGGCATAAGGGCTAGGTCGCATATGTGACTCTATTTTATGTAAAGGATTTTGTTTCTTAAATGAGCTTTCTATAAGAAATTAAATGGGAATCGACGCCTTTTGCATTCATTTCATGCATTTGCATCACATTTGCATCATCAAAGAAAGAAGGTGTTGATTAATATTTGATTGCTAAATAGAGGAATTTTTCATAAGGAAACTAATTTCTTGATAAAGTGGGTTGTAATACGGTTGCCCAAATATAGTCCGAGTAAACAACGAGTCCATAGAAGAGTGCAAGACTTTGCTCGATGATTCAAGCCAACGAGGATTATTCAAGAGTCGTCACGTCTTGACCTTTTAAAGAAAATTATGGACACCGCGGAGGATAAGCGAGTACGACCCGAACCAAGCTACAAGAAGCTAGAAGAGGCATCTACGGAGGAGGTTCACAAGACATGGCCATGATACCCGGCCACGAAGGAAAAGATTGGTGTTTCGCTTGGACTATGAGGATAAAACCGTATATGCAATCCGTTTTGTGTAAAGAGCTTTATTTTCTAGAAAAGTTCTTCTAATGGAATCGAATTTATAATCAGCATCTCTCTTTCTTTTTGCATTCATTCCATTTGCATAGCATTGCATCATCTTAGAAAGAGGGTGTTGATTCGCGTTTGATTGCTAATGGAAGAATTTGTTATAAGAAAATGTGCTACTTAATAAAGTGGAATACGATACGGTCATCTGAACATAGCCTAGGTAAACAACGAGACAAGGCATTACTTGAAGATTCAAGTCGGCGAGGATTGTTTGGGAGCCATCCAAAGATCATGAGCATCACCGAAGGTAAGTGAGTGATGATGTCGAGTAGCAAAGAGCCAAAAGAAGCATCCATCAAGAAGGATCATGCGACATGACCATAACATCCGGATACGAAGAAGAGGATTTGTCTAAAGATTCAAGCCGACAAGGATTGCTCGGGGGTCATTAGAAGATTATAGGCATCAAAGAGGGAAATGAGTGATGAGGTCAAACAACAAAGAGCCAAAAGATTCATCTAGTGAGAAAGATTCACGGGACACGACCATGATATTCCGATACAGAGAAGAGGATTGGTGTTTTCACCTAGACTATGAGGAAGAGACCGTATATGTGGTCTGTTTTATGAAGCGCGTTTTCTAGACCAGTTCTTCTAATAGGAATTGAATTCATAATCAGCGCCCATCTTTCTTTTTGCATTCATTCATTTGCATTGCATTTCATGCATGCATTGCATCATATCATGTGCATTAAGATCTGTAGAGAGACTCTGATTAGGCGAAATTATTTCAGTGACCTAGGAAACATGGAGCAAAGATTGGAGAGATTAGAGGCAAGACAGATATTGATCCAAGAGCAATTGACCAGAATTCAACAACAGATGCAAGAGCAATCAGCCAGAATTCAACGAGAGATACGGGAGCAAATGCGAGAGTTCCAAGAGAATATGATATGCCATCTAAACCAGCTACTAACGGGAGGATGTGAAACAAGAAAGGGCCAAGTGGTTGACAATATGGAGGAATACGAAGAAATTGTTTATTCCCCGATAAACATCTCAACTCAACCAGACGCGCGATCGCATGAGGGACCCATTACTATCAAGCCCCAATATCAGGCTAATACCTCGACCCCATTGAACTTCTTGGCTGGATCATGTTTTAACCCTGAGGAGAGTCGGACTAAACCAATGGTCCAGGCGGGGACAAGAGAAAAGGGGGAATGCACATTGAAGGCCCCGAAGAAAAAGGAAAAGGAAATAGGTAGTGCAAGTAGGGATGACCGAAGACCATTCACCGTGTTCCCACCTAATAACACGCCTGCTCCAAACCAACTCAAAGAAGAACAAGGATCGGCGAGACCCAAACCCGAAAAACCTCGACTCACTCCTATTCCTGTGTCATACGGAGAACTGTGCCTGAAATTGTTGGAAAAACAATTAATATCACCATATTATATGGCACCGTTGAAGCCTCCATGCCCAAAGTGGTACGATCCAAATGCTAGTTGCATGTATCATGCGGGAAATCGGGGGCATTCTATAGACAATTGTTTAGCTTTTAAAAGGAAGGTTCAAGGTCTTATCAATGTGGGGATTTTACAATTTGACGGTACTGGTGATATGGTTGGAGATCTGCTCCCGAACTACCTTGAAGGGAACATGAGTGCAGTGACAAAAGGGATGGTGCAATTAAAGATGTTTCACTGATACACCCTTATCCTCTCAGGTTTGTTTTGAACAATGGGACTGCGTAGGGATCCATGTATTTTAGCTAATCTAGAGTGATATTCAAAACATGCTTGTTGCTTTAAGCCTAGAGGCAACAAGAGTTCTTTCATGAAATAGGCTTGTTTCCAGAATTGTTATTTCAATAAAATGCATCTTTATTTTCACTCATCGCATTTCATACTCTACATCGTTTCATTTTCATACCATGCTTTTAATTTTCTACCTCCAAGCCTACAATGGGTCCCCAGATATCAATGACATGAGCGACACTGTTACTGACTCCCTTTTAGAGAGATATGTGTCTAGAGGATCTAAGAACTTGGAAGATGACAGAGATTGCAACCTATCTCTGAACTGGTTAAGAAGGATGGATCTTACCCTACGAAGTGTCAGCGAACACTACAAGGGAGATGAAGATAGAAGCTTAGCTTCCTGCAGGATCAAGGCAAGGAATCATTGAGTTATCCCCAAGAATTCAAAGATATTTTCGTGTGATCACGTTAAGACACACCGGGACTACTAGGGCACGAGTATGTTGTCAAGGCTAAGGAAGTCACAGAAAGAGTCCATAAGGATCTTTGAAGACCACATGCTGATGGTTCTACCCTGATGAAGTCAATCAAGAGATTCGAGCCATTTGGAAAACTGTGCCAACGGCAAATCGAGGAGGACAGAACACGTGGGGCATGGACGTTATCAAGCCGATCTTCTCAAAAGCTTCGGGACCGCATCAATTCATTATTGTGGATGTCGATCTCTTCACTAAGAGGGCAAGGGTCACTTCATATGGCCCAAAAAAAAAAGGGGCAACAAAACAAAGACTGTTAGGAAGATAACCTAAACTTGTGAATGTCGACATATAGAAGTTACGTACCCTTTCCCAGGACCTCTGCTGGGGCAACGCATTTCTGGGGCATGGGCCAAACCCAAATTGGGTGAGGCGAAACGGATCCCGATATGATTAAGTAAATGTGTAGAGAAGATGTTGAGAGATGTCTGTCACGATCAGATGAAGCGAGTTTTCAACAAAAAGGACCGCCTTAGAAAATTTCATGATAGGGCTTTGAAGAAGATCCTTTCCCATGTAACAAGAACTTCAGAAGAAAGAAGATGCCAAGCCAGGAAAGACTTTAGGTAGTAAAGAAGACCTGTTCTTGGGAAACAAAGATATTGTCTGAGGTAGGTGACAAGGACCTGTCCAATCTGGTGAATTCAAAAAAAAAACAAAAAAACACACAAAAAAAAACAAAAAAAAGAAAACAAAAAGAGAGAAGAAGGAAAAAGAAGAAAAAGAAGAAAAAGGAGAGGCCAAAGTGAAAACCCGCAAAGGGCACTTTGAGACCAAAGGTGGGTTTGAGTTGAAAACCCAAAAAAAAGGGGCAGCTCAAATTTCGGTGGGGCATACAGTAGTCTTGCTACGCTCGAAATAATAATGAAGAGGAACGTTGCACCTTGGGGCATCGACAAAGTACTCTAAATCCCCTAAACACATATTGAGTTTAGAAAGGTCCTCAAGAAGTTAGAACAGAGAAGCTCAAGCTGCGATATCTGGGGCACCTAGTTTCCATTTCACCCATTTTTGAGTCTACTGTCTTCGTCTTTTCAAAATACACTTTAAATAAACTTGCTGTTTCATTGCATATGCTAGCTTTGATTAACCTGTTTGATTCGAGCTATACTCCTAATAAATTCCCATTCCATCTATCATCATGGTCCTTTTCAAGCATTTTACATTGAAATAACGATTATTGGATTAATAATACTTTCATGAAAGGAGTTTCGCATATTACTCTGGAAACCTCTAAACAATACAGGAATCTGAAACAGGATTATTGTATAAAACTCACCGAGTTTAAGGGTCGGAAATATCTGAGTCCCAATTACGTTGATTAAACAAGATGACAAGATACCGTGTCAGTAACACAATCCTGACGGAAAATGGGCATTGTTAACCCAAGTGCAAAACCAGGATCATTCTTGAAAAGAAATGACATTCTGCATTCTGCATTCATGCGAGCATCACGCATATACATCTGGTTGGGTCACCTAGAGAGTGATCGTTAGAAGAAAGCTGATACAGATCCTGTACCGTTGAATAACAAGAGGGTAGAATGAAGAAGAGACAAATCCTATGTTTTAGAGTCGCAGTGGGACAAATGGAGGATATTCAAATCCTACACCCCCGGGTCACAATGAGATGAACCCCGAAGCCACAGTGGGGCAAAAGGGTGATTTATGAAAAACGCAGATTACTCCTGAGGTTTGAAGGACGGGTACAAAACCTGAGAGAAAAGTCAAGAGTCGAAGCAATGAACGTAGGTTACCATGAAAGTCGCAATGAAAGAGATACATGACAAACAAGCCCAAGACACATGGCATAATCATGTAGGCATTTAGGACAAACACATGCATATCATGACATCATCACGCATGACACATACAGGTACGTCAGCGAAGCATGAAATTTTGACGATAACTATATCAAACCATGGGTAAAGGAGGCATCCGAGTTCCACCAGATGATACGTTTTCAAGTACAGTTTTTCAAAAATATCAGCTCATAATGTGAGAGGTGAGTTGAACCCCAGGTCACACGCTGAGGTGTTTTTCAATTTTCCGTTAAAAGTAGATCTTGCCTTCCTAAGCGAAGCTGATCGAACAACAGATCTTGCCTTCCTAAGCGAAGCTGATCGAAAAACAGATCTTGCCTTCCTAAGCGAAGCTGATCGAAAAACAGATCTTGCCTTCCTAAGCGAAGCTGATCGAACAACAGATCTTGCCTTCCTAAGCGAAGCTGATCGAAAAACAGATCTTGCCTTCCTAAGCGAAGCTGATCAAAAAAACAGATCTTGCCTTCCTAAGCGAAGCTGATCAAAAAACAGATCTTGCCTTCCTAAGCGAAGCTGATCGAAAAACAGATCTCGCCTTCCTAAGCGAAGCTGATCAAGCATAGCAGATGTTGCCTTCCTAAGCGAAGCTGATCAAAAAACAGATCTTGCCTTCCTAAGCGAAGCTGATCGAAAAACAGATCTCGCCTTCCTAAGCGAAGCTGATCAAAAAACAGATCTTGCCTTCCTAAGCGAAGCTGATCGAAAAACAGATCTCGCCTTCCTAAGCAAAGCTGATCAAGCATAGCAGATGTTGCCTTCCTAAGTGAAGCAGACCGAGGTATTTTTAATTTCTGTCTTTTAATTTCTTTTCAAAATATCAACTCATATCAGAGAGAAGTGAGTTGAGCCTCGGGTCACACCCTGAGGTGTCTTTTAATTTCTTTTCAAAATATCAACTCATATCAGAGAGAAGTGAGTTGAGCCTCGGGTCACTCCCTGAGGTGTCTTTTAATAAAATATCAACTCATATCAGAGAGAAGTGAGTTGAGCCTCGGGTCACCTCTGAGGTGTCTTTTAATATCAACTCATATCAGAGAGAAGTGGGTTGGGCCTCGGGTTACACCCTGAGGTGTCTTTTAATTTCTTTTCAAAATATCAACTCATGTCAGAGAGAAGTGGGTTGAGCCTCGGGTTACACCTTGAGGTGTCTTTTAATTTCTTTTCAAAATATCAACTCATGTCAGAGAGAAGTGGGTTGAGCCTCGGGTTACACCCTGAGGTGTCTTTTAATTTCTTTTCAAAATATCAACTCATATCAGAGAGAAGTGTTGAGCCTCGGGTCACACCTTGAGGTGTATTTTAATTTCTTTTCAAAATATCAACTCATATCAGAGAGAAGTGAGTTGATGCATCGGGTCACACGCTGAGTTCTTCAAATTTCTGTCAAAAAAAAATCAGGTGAGTTGAGCCTCAAGTTGTACGTCGAGGTATTTTCAATTTCCAATTTCTGTTGGTAAAAAAAAAGGAAAAAAAACTCATGAAAGTGTGGTTGAGCCTCGGGGCACACGCGGAGGTACTTACAGAAGAAAGACTGAAGTCGCATTGAGCAAATTTGACAAAGAAGTTCCAGTGGACAAAGAAGATTGAGCAAGAGCAAAATGAATCTACAGGCCACATCTTTCTGAAGTAGCAGTGGAGTAGAATGAAGATCGAAGTTTCCCCGAAGCAGTTTGGAAAGTGCAGATTTATTTCCTTGAAGTCCCGATGGAGAAGATTAAAGCCCTGAAATTACATTGAAGCCGATTGAAGCACTAGCTATTGTACCCTTGAAGAAGCAATGGAATAGGAAATGTCATCTCCTTGAAGATATAACGAAATGGTGAAGTGGATCAAAGCGACAAGTTACAGTTGAGTTTGAAGCTGTTTAAAGAAGACGAGGACCAACAAGTCAAGGCTTGGCCAAGACCGGGCAAAATTGGCTCTTCTATTGTCTTTGCCCTATTATCGTTTCACGACAATGAGCAAAGAGGGGCAGCTGTAATCACCAATTTTGCCCCGGGTCATTAACCCGGGGCCCAAAACCAAAAGCAGATGAAATCCCAAACAAGCTCGTTAAAATAAATAAAAATAGTCCAGTTTATTTACAAATTCTAGCCTACCATTTTAACCCAATTTTTAACCCAAATCGGAAAGGCCCAATAGGCCCGAAACCAAAGATGACCAGGAAAGAACTAGGGTTTTGGAACCCTAACAGCGCCGCGCGCGTGTAGACACGCGCTCCTCCACCAGCGCCGCAGCACCCACGCGCGCACCATCTTCGGCCTCCACTTCCCATTGTCTCCCACAATCTGCAAAAGGACAAGAGAACAGCAGATCCACAAAGCAGACGGATTTTAGTTTATTTTTATTTTCAATCGGCTATAAAAGCCAGAAAAGGAAACTGTAACAGGGGGGCTTTTTGGGAATCAATCAATCAAAAAAGCACATAGCAAAGATCGAACAAAACAGAGAGCAATCGAAATAAAAGAAAGAAATCTTAAAAGGTTGAATTTCAATTTGTGGTTTCTCTCATTCGCCGTTGTTTTTTTTTTCTTCTTCTTCTTTTTCCTTTTGTGCGTTTTCATTTACTGATCTTTTGGAAACTAAGAACCAATATTAATAAATAAAAATCGAAAAGGGAAGGGAGGGGCCTTACCGGAATCTCCACGGTTGCGGTGTCGGAGTCTGCATTCGCCGTTGACGAAATTCGGCCTGGGAAGAGACGACGAAAGTCCTCTCCTTTCACTTTCAGTCGCCGCACGTCAAGGCATCAAAAGGGCTCCAAAAGGGAGCCTAGAGGTCCGGTCGTGAGCACCACTGGCCACCGACGTGATGGTGGTGCAGTGGTGAGATATGCGGCCGGTGGGGAGACTAAATGTCGGAGGGTGAAAAGAGAGGGGAGAAGGAGAGATCCTGTGTGGCTGCTAGGTTTAGAAAAAATAGGGTTGGATTGTTTAAACACATTTAGGGTGCCTCAAATGGAATGAAACGGCGTCGTTTCTGAAAGGGAAGAGTGCGCATATCCCTTAAATGGGATAATTACGCCATTGGTCCCCCATCTTCGCCGCACTAGTTAATCAAACCCCCATTTCTTTTTTTTTATTTTTTAAAATCGCACCCTGTTATTTCCTGCTTGTTTCACTTTGGTCCTAATCTGAACGCCCCACTTCTGAGGACGGGAATAATTTCATTTTTAGTCCCCTCCCTTTCACGCGCGCTTCAAATCGACCCTTTCCCCTTCATTTTATTTCGAAACCACCCCAAAGTCCCATTTTAAATTCAATTGGATCCTTTTTAGTGTTTTGTAGTTATTATTATCATTATTTACACATTTTTGCATCATCATTTTTATTATTTTATTATTGTTATTGTCCTATTATTGTTATATTATTATATATGTTATTACTATTGTTATATTGTTATTATATTATCATATTAGTATATCATATATATTTTTATTATTCTTACTATTATTGCTATGCTGCCATCTTTATTATCATACTATTATCGTATTACTATATACTACTTACCATTACTACTATTATTATGTCGTATTATTGTATTATTATATACTACTTACCATTACTATCATTATTATTGTGTTGTACATACTTTGTAGTATTATTATATATTTATATTATTATAACTATTATTACATCTACTATTATTATCATTATTATATTTATATTATTTTATTGTACATTCTTCGTATCACTATCATTGTTATTTTATCTTATTATTATACTGTTATTATCACTATAGTTATATTATTATCTTGTATATATTTTGTATTATATTATTATTATTATTATTATTATTATTATTATTATTAGCTATTATTATTATTAGTTACTATTAGTAATATTATTAGTTGTATATGTATATTTTACTATCATTATTATTATTACTATTATTATATTTTTATTAACATTATTGTCATTATTATTAGTACCATATATTATCGTATTGTACATATTTCGTATTATTACTATTATTTTGTTATTACTATACTATTACCATTATTATTTTTGCCTTTTTACTCTTATTTCATTATTGCATCTTCCTATTATCATGTTTTTGCTAATTTTCTCGCTTTCGTCGTCCTATCGTAATCCAGTATTCCATCTTCTATTATTTTTTATATTTTTAATTCCTAAAAACGTGTTTTCACAAAGGTAATATTCATGAGTTTGGGAATTCAAAACTTCACGTCCAATCGTGCTGGATGTGACTTTTCGTTTGACCGAGCAAGTGGATAACCTTTCAAATTTTCAAGAAAGATGATATTTGTGCGTTTGGAAGTTCGAGGGATCGCGCCCAATCGTGCTGGGTGTGTTTTCTTTCGCATGACCTAATGAGCAAATGCCCTTTCCAAAATTTCAAAAAAGGTTACTTGGAGAATTTCAGAGACGATCTTGGATTCAAGGACTTAGATTATCGCGTCCAATCGTGCTGGATGTGAAATTCTATTCCTTCGGAACAAGGGAATATCATTATTCGATCAAGTTATTTTTTTAAAAAAAAATAAAAATAAAAGGAACAAGATTTCAAAAATCATTTCAAACTTTTCGACATTAGGACATCGATTAATCAATTTGGTACCAATTTTGGGCATTGCGAGGGTGCTAATCCTTCCTCGCACGTAACCGACTCCCGAACCTGTTTTCTCGAATATTCGTAGACCAAAAACCCCGTTTTAGTAAATCAAATGTTTTATTAAAACAAAGGTGATCCGATCACACCTAATAAAGGTCGGTGGCGACTCCCGTTTTTTACTCATTTTCAAAACCCAAGGTCGATTCCCGTTTTCGTCGAAAAATGGTTACGACAAATGGTTTAGGCATTATATAAAAAAAATGTACACAACCATTAGAAATTTAGAGTTTAATAAAAATTTTCTATTTCATAAGTCTATTATCTCTTCTTTTACAACCACTTTCTCCCTTTCACTATCAAATATGTGATCTAATTGCAAATACATACCAATCAAGTCCCCGTACGTACACAATTTATTATCAATTTAATCCCTTTATTTAATTTCTTTTTCCATTCAACACATTTAAGTTAAAACAGTAGTGCTATTTAAATAACATGTTTTATATTAATTTTAATTGGTAAATAAATTCATTATAAATTATTTTATTACATAATAAATCTATAAAAAATTTATTTTTATGTAATAAATAGATATATATTTATTGCAAAATTAATATAAATTAATAAAATTAACATTACAAGAAAAAAATTATTATAAAATAAATATAATTTTAATAAACTTTAATTATTTATTACTTTCATAAATTTCTAATAATTGAAATTTTATTATATAAATCTAATTTAACATTCTTAGTGATTTTTTTTGTCTTTATTCTCACTTATTATTGCTGTAATTAAACACATATTTCACTATTAATTTTAATCTCGTTTTTCTATAATTTATATCAATTCTGTCCTTCTTAGTCATTTACACACCATGAGCCGACTCACACTTCTCCCTCAAAACATTTAAGAACTAAGAAGTAAAAAAGGACAATTAATAACACCATTGAATAATAATAAAAAGTGCACTTTTTTAGTTGGATGTAGTGTTTAACACCGCTAGTCATAGCTGATAGAGTGAAGTTGGCCGGGCCGAGCTGGTTCTAACAAAAATTTTAAAACCGAATTCAGTTTAAAAAATAAGTCTAAAATATTATATAAGTTTAATTTAGATAAAAATGTTAAAATTTAAATCCGGCTTAGTCTGTTCGTATTATTTTTTATATATATTTAAAATATAATACATCAAAAATACTAAAAATATTAAAATAAATGATTCCAATAAATTGAAAATAAATTTTAAAAAATTATGTATACTTAAATAACACTAAGATAGGTGCAACTTAACAAGGAATTGTGAAATACTCCAAAATAATAACAAAATTAACAATATCCCAATAATAACAAAAAAAAATAGTATCAACATAATTATGAAATGGTAACAAAATAGTAAAAAAAAAAACCAAAAAAAGCAAGAAAACAGTAAAAAATAGCAGTTTCTTTTTTACATATTCGGGCCGGATTCTAGTTAAAAAAATCTTACCCAAAGCCTAGTGCGTTTTCTAAACAAGCCTTATTTTTTTATATAAACCTAATTTTCAAGTCTATATTTTTGCCCAAATCTTCTTACTTTTTAAATGGGCCTTCAAGCTAAACTAAATAACTCGACACCTGAATAAATCTAGAATGAAGGCCACCAAAAAAAATAAGAAGGCAAGTTTAAGACTTTAACGAGGGTGAACTGTTAAGGGAGGCAAAGGTTATATACTAATAAAATTTCTCTTGATCGTATTTAAAATATTAATTATTGATAGTAGTAATTAATCGTACTAAAAATATTTTTTTATGAGCTGAAATTGACCCTCAATTCACTTAATTAAAGGTTAAAAGTCTTATGATTGGATACAAAAAAGATAAACCTCACAAATATCCAAGTACAAAGTTGAAATCCACATCAACAAAATATCATACAAGGGGTTTTTTACCAAATTAGGGTAGAAAAAAAAATATTCAAAAATAGGGCCCGTGTAGGATTATTTACCAAAATGGGTGGGTTGAGGGTGGTCACGCCACTCCCACAGGCAGCACCACCCTCCCTCCTACGCCAAACAGTAACGAACAGTGAAAATGGCAGCTAAAACAAGGTATGTCCGTGAAGCAACAGTGAAAAGGTGGAGAATGGTCTCCCATGGGTGGCACCTGCATGTTTGTCTTTGTCGGCTTCTGCTCCTGGGGACCTTAAATGGTCCCCTCCCTTCCCAGTCCCCCCCCCCCACCAACAAAACTTGTTTTGAGAAGCAGAAACAAGGAGAAGGAGCACGCCGGAGGAAGAACCGGAAGAAGAAAGGAGCACGCCGGAAGAAAGAAAAGAAGGAAGGAAGAAAGGGGAAGGAAGAAGGGAAAAAATTAGGAGAAAATTAGGTAAATTTTTTAAAAAAATGTTTATGTTGTTGAAAAAAATTGTTTTATTATATGTTAATTTTTATATTTTATGACATAATTGGTGTTAGTAGTTTATAATGTAAGTAGTTTAAGTAGTTTATAATAATTTATTATATGTTAATTTTAATTTATTTATGACTTAGTTTATAACTAACTTTAGTTGTTTAAGTAAGTAGTTAGTTAGTTAAGTTAAAAATATGTTATTGTATGTTAGTTAGTTAATAAAAATATTTAATTATGTTAGTTAATAAAATATTTAATTATGTTAGTTAGTTAATAAATTATGTTAGTGTGTAATATATTATGTTAGTTAATAAAAATATTTAATTATGTTAGTTAATAATAAATTATGTTAATAATATGTTAGTTAGTTAATAAATTATTAATATGTTAGTTTTTAACTCTAACATGATTTTAGTTAGTATATTATTATTAGTTAAACTTTAATAATTAATTTAGTTAGAATAAAATAAAACAATTATTATTATTGTTAGTGTAATCGTTAGTAAAAATGGTAAATGTTATTTTATTTAATATTTATTACTATTGTTAGTAATATGTTATAGTTATTGAAAGAACATTAAATAATACATAAATATTATGTATAAAATTAATAATATAAAATAAAATACGAAAATATTATATTTTTTTAAAGTAATAGAATCTGAGAAAAAGGAAATACGAATAAATAGTTAAATAAGTGGGTTTTACTAAATTGATATATAAAGAGTAATAAACAATACATTTGAAATATTACGTAGTAAAAGAAATAATATAAAATAATAAAAAACGAAAATAGTAAAATAAAATATTTGATTTATTATGCACTAAATGTGTCTGTAGATAATATATTGAATTATTATGTACGAAAATAATATAAAATAAAACGGACAAAGGCTCGTAATTGAAAAAGGCATACGTATACGTAATATTGTTATTAACGAATCGTAAAAATTATTATTATTACCTTAGCTATGTTAATATAATATTATTATTAAGAAACCGTAATATTATTATTAGTTATTATCATTGTTTGTGAAAAAACAATAATTAATATTTGATTTAATATTATGATGTTTGTATAAATAATAATATTTATTATGCGTCGTTTACATGATGTTCTTATTATATGATTAGTACTGGCATGTTATTTGTTAGTAATTGAATATAGATTTATTGTTTTTTATGTAGGTAAAAAATTGATTTGAGACGGAAATGGCTTCATTGATTAGTAAAGTTCCTCACATATGCGACGCTGCTAATAATATGGTAATGTATTGTTATTCATTAATTACAGGTTATATTAACAAAATAGCTACATAATAAATTATGTTATTCTACATAAGTAGTAATATTTTTATGAATTAACACTGTCAGGACTCATACCGTGTATTACGGGCCCGGGTGAATGGCGTAAAAAATCCCCCGGATGAACGACTGATGCCATATATAGAGCAAGCTGGATTTGGGTCAGCAGCACTGATCCAGACGTTTGACTTGCGGTATGATTTAATATCCGCA
Source organism: Gossypium australe (assembly GCA_005393395.2). Taxonomy (NCBI): domain Eukaryota; kingdom Viridiplantae; phylum Streptophyta; class Magnoliopsida; order Malvales; family Malvaceae; genus Gossypium; species Gossypium australe. The sequence continues at coordinate 149,079,642 of CM016616.1, read as the reverse complement.
CTAGTCGAGCGTTGGCGGCCGAAGACCCACACTTTTCATTTTCCGTGTGGAGAGTGCACAGTCACTCTAGAGGATGTTGCACTGCAGCTTGGGCTCCCAATTGACGGGAGTCCCGTTACAGGCGTCAGTGCGGTAGATGACCCGTTTACCCTCTGTCAGAGCCTACTAGGGCACTCGTACGACAATAATGGAAAATATTTTACAGAATTAAAATTTACATGGTTGAGAGCGAGGTACCAACATATATCAGCTGATGCCACTGAAGGCGACTTGATGTGCGCAAGTCGAGCGTACATTATGCACATCATAGGGGGTATACTGATGCCCAGTGCAAACAATAATACGGTTCATATTCAGTACCTACCCCTATTGGCTGATTTAAGCAATGCTCGCTCGTATAGTTGGGGATCCGCAGTTCTTACGTGGTTGTACCGTGAGCTTTGTCGGACGACAGACCCAACGACCGGAGACATAGGCGGATGCCTTACACTATTGCAGTCCTGGGCTCTGTATCGGATGCCATTCTTGGCATCAGTTACCCACCAACCATACGTATATCCGTTAGTGAACAGGTGATAAAATATAACTTGTTTTTAATTGAAATTCCTTTATATTGATACTGTTTGACTTAATTGTTTTTTTGTAGGTGGAGTAATTATCCGGGTATCGGGAGGTCGTACACTGTCCCGATATACCGGCTTATGATTGAACAACATGCCGGGGAAGGGGTAAGCGATTCCAATACTAGTTACGTAGTAGTTTGTATATCTTACGCACAATGTGTTTAATTTTAACAATGTTATTAATCGTGCAGTTTATATGGATGCCATACCGTAGACCCGAAATTGCAGCCGTTATACCCCCGTCCTCCTATATCCACTCATATATGTGGTGCACAAATGCACCAATTGTCTGTTTCCATATAGTAGAGTGGTATCACGGGGACCGAGTGCTGCGGCAATTTGGTTGCGTCCAATACATCCCGGATCCGCCTTGCCAGGTGGGAGAGGTTCATGGCAAAAATAAGAGAGGGAGACCAGACTTGGATTGGGGGGTTAGGCATGGTCAATTTATTGCGCTGTGGAATGATCGCATGTCCCGAATGCCTCGGATGGATATGGCTTCCAGTCTTCTACCTCCATTAGAGTACATACAATGGTACTCTAGTATGGGGAAGCCATATATACTCGGAGGACAGTCGACTGTAGTCCCCCCACATGTGCAGCGGCATGGGGCATACGAGCCAGTGGTAGATATGGAGGCCGAGGCAGCTGCAGATCCTGATCCCGAGCCAGAGGCCGAGCCGGAGGCCGAGCCGGAGCCGTATCATCCATATGTGCCAGGCACTGACAACTTTCCGGGCTCGTCAGGAGGTGGATACCAGTACGGCACTCCCGGCTCGTATCCTGGGTCGTATCCACTACATCAGGACACTCCATCTGGCTCAAGTTCATTTATGCCCTTCGAGCAAGTGATTTCTTGGCCATGTTTAGCACACCGCCATCTGGACCCCCACCGGAGACTGACGAGGATGTTGGTCGTCGCAGGCACGGACGACGTGAACGTCGACCACCGCAGAAGTACACACCGAGGACTACACCATCGAACCATCAGTTTTAAGGTGTTTCTTCCGGTCTTGATTTTCTTGTATTTTGTATTTGTAAATATTACGATGTTTATACTTTATTTGTGTGAAATTAACTTGATTATTTGTAGCTATGATTACTTAATATTGTTATGATTTTTGATGATTTGGAGCTTTAAAATTTCGTAACAAGATTTTAAGACATGACACCAACAGCTCACTGTACACCAACAACTAAATTGATCTGTTTACTTTACACATAGGATCAAATAACCATCATATATACAATTATATATATAGCACCATCATATATTGATAGATGGAAGATGTTAATATTAATAAGCTCAATTCTCAGTCGCTCGTGACGATTGTCCAACATGATAGTTTCGATGCGGGCATTTACTTCGATTATGACCACCTAACCTACATATTCCATAGCGCTTACCGTCGGATTTCTCCATAATGTCCATTTCATTACGGATTCTGGATGATTGCGGACGACCTCTCGGATTTCTGCGTAGCGCTCTGTCTGGGACAAGCTCGAAAGTCGTCCGGGGCACCTCCCATGTAGACAGGTCGGGCAGGACAGGGAACTCATTTTCCCAGACACGCAATGTACGCTCTAGAGTGTACACATCATTCACAAAATGTTCAACACTAAGGTTCGCTTTAGCACATGCCGCCACAACATGTGCACACGGATAATGAAGTGTTTGGAACTTTCTGCATTCACACTGTCTGTTCCGAAGATCGACTCCATAAGACCTAGGTGGCAACCCGGGCCGACGACCGATGGACTCCGTAACTCGAAAAGTTTCCATTCGTCGTGAATATATTTCTACAGTCATCGACCTCGCAATCCGATGATTTGCAATCAATGCATTCCTCACATCTTCCACAAACACGTGTCCCGCATCCATCTGGTTGACTTGTTGTTCACCCATTCTTGGCATCAAGGTTGCCAACCTGTAGAATGTTGCCGAGAAGACAGATGAAATCGGAAGATGCCGTGTTTTCAACAACACAGCGTTGACCCCCTCCACCAAGTTTGTGGTCATTTGACCATAACGAAAGCCCTCGTCAAAACTTTGAGCCCATTGCCACGGCTCCATTGTACCCAACCACTCCCGAAAAGATTTGTTCGCTTGACCTTCCATGTCACTCTCTAGTTGAGTCATCATTTGGCGAAAAATATGTGGCTCTAGCTCGTACGCTGTACATGTTTTAAAAAATATCAGTTACGGTATCTGGATAACATAAAAACATTAAACTATACATATTGAAAATATAAGGTTATCCTTTACCCATTTTCACCACTTCTCTCTTCCAGTTTGCATTCTTATACTCTCGAAGAAAATTCGCCGCAATGTGACGGATACAGTAAACGGATCTCCATGGCACACCGGAACGCCTAATTGCGGCAATTAATCCTTTCCCTCTATCGGAGATGATACAAATATTATCGTTGCTGATAACATACCTCCGCAGGTTGGTAAGGAAGAATTCCCAGGATTCCATATTCTCCTTATCTACTATTGCAAACGCTATTGGGAGTACATTCCTATTGCCGTCTTGAGCAACCGCAATAAGTAAGATCTGTGTATATTTTCCGTATAACCATGTCCCATCCACCTGCACAAACGGCTTGCAGTGTGGAAATGCCCGTACACATGGATCAAACGTCCAAAACATCCGATGAAAAATTCTTTTTCCCGGCTGTAATTCGTCATTTGGGCCGTAAAAAGGCCTGGTCTGTAACTCAATCACAGTTCCCGGTATGTACTCCTGCATAGCGGCGATCCATCCCTGTAGCTCATTATACGATGAATCGTAATCCCCATACAATTGTTCCATTGCCATCTGTTTAGCTATCCACGCCTTTCGGTATGATACTCGATACTGGAATCGTGCTTGTATTTCAGCAATCAGTACCGAAACTTTAATAGTTGGCATGTCCTTCACCATTGGCATGATACACGTACATATAGTTTTGGAATCAAGTTTTCGATGATCTTCTGTCATACGTGCCGATCTGCATGTGTGAGGCCCAACCAATTTTCTTATCTCCCACATCTGCGATTTTTGAATGAATGCAGCTCGTATCCGCTAATTGCATCCGTCTGCTGCCTTCCAACACTCTGCAATATATACTGTCGATTTAGACTCTGCGACTTTGTAATCCACTGATATATCCATGCTATACCGTTTAATAGCAGATACACACTCTTCTTTACTTCCAAATCTCTGGCCTACGAATAACTCCTCATGATTGGAATTTACGGTGAGCCGGTGAGCAGGATATATTTCAGGGTACTCTGGAAACTCGATTACACGCGCTGCGTCGGGGTCTATGAGTGACATGTGTGGCCCAGGATTATTGTGTATCGTAATACATCGCATATGGTTCCCGACAGAAGACGCACTAATGTTCCCATCGTCATTCACGTCTTCATCGTCAATATCATCAGGTATATTATCCATATCGGGATCACTGTCAATATCGACCTCTTCTTCACAATGATCACTGCTGTCGTGACCATCATCATCAACCACATCAATATCGGGTGTAGTATTAAGATCGATATTGATCCGACGTATATTCGATTCGTCATCAACATACGATATTGGAGGCACCCTGCACGGTTCTTGAGCTCCATGTTCTTCACCATATGCATTGCTGTCTTCATTTGCCTCAATACCGGCTAACTCAGCAAATAAGTGAATCGGTGCATTTCTGTTACTCCCATTCCCACAGTACAGCGCAATCATTGTCTCCACGTCTTCATCGTCTACAAGTTCCATTTCTGTGAATTTGATCGGATCTGTCGAAATTGGAAACTTGTAGAAAATTCTCGATATTGTTTTCCCACACCGTCTAACGATTTTTACGTTTATCCTTCGCTTCATATCATCCAACGATACATTTCTATTAAATCTCATTGCCAATTGTTGCCGACATTCAAATATGCATCCAACGGTTGTTGTCAAGATGATTCCATCGAAATAAACACATACGAAAAACTGATCATCCATCTTCAATGGTCAATCTGTTCAAAAATAAACAATATTTCTCAAACAAAATTTAAAACATAACATTCACAATAAAAAATTAATTAATATAAACACATAAATTACTAACAAATCAAAATAAACAAACAAAATAACTTTAAAACAAAACTAAAAAACTTGGCACTATTTTGGCACTATGTTCGTTCGTATTTCCTAAGTGTTCAAATCCTATAATTTTCAATAAAGTACTATTAGATTTAGTACAATCACTTATTCTGACCATTTACTTGTATTTTCCTTTTTCTCTGTCTCAATTTACATTACTTTCAAAATATATTATTTTCATATTTTATTATTTTATATTATTTATTTTAAATCATAATGTTTCATGTATTATTTTAATGTTCTTTTATACTAACAATACTTATAATATTTCTTTACTAACAATAATAATATAATACTAAATCAAATAATATTTACCATTTTTTACTAACAACATAACAATATTACATTACACTAACAATAATAATAACAATATTATAATAATAATAATAACAATAAAATAACATAATGTTTTATATATTATTTAAATATTTTTTATACTAACAATAATTATAACAATATACTAACAAAATAATAATATTACACTAACAATAATAATAACAATATACTATACTAACTAAAATAAAGAGTTAAAAAACTCTAATTACTTTTTATATTATACTTACATATTAACTAATTAACATAAATATTTTTTAGGGTTTATATTCTAATTACCTACTAATAATAATATAACTAAATTACTAACAATACTAAACTATTAAGTAATAAAATAAAAATTAATATATAATAAAAAATTAAATACACAAACATTATTTGAAAAATTTATACCTAATTTTTCCCTATTTTTCTTCCGGCGCCACCAGCTTCGTCCTCCTCTGCTGCTTCTGCTGCTTCTTCCCTCTGGTGTTGGGGGGGTGAGGGGATTTATAAGGTGTAGGTGCCGCCCATGGGAGGGTATTGTTCCAGCTTGTGCCGCCCATGGGAGGCCATTATTCAGCTGGTGCCGCCTATGGGAGGCCATTCTTCAGCTGGTGCCGCCCATGGGAGGCCATTCTTCAGCTGGTGCCGCCCATGGGAGACCATTCTCCACCTTTTCACTGTTGCTTCACGGACATATATCACTGTTTTACCTTGTTTTAGCTGCCATTTTCACTGTTCATTACTGTTTGGCGCAGGAGGGAGGGTGGTGCCGCCTGTGGGAGTGGCGTGACCACCCTCAACCCACCCATTTTGGTAAATAATCCTACACGGGCCCTATTTTTGAATCTTTTTTTTTTCTACCCTAATTTGGTAAAAAACCCTCATACAAGGGATGTTCAAAGGAATGAAAATATTAGTATATAATGAATAAAGAAATGAAGGAGACCGCAAATGCCAAAATCACTCTACACGTACAGCCTCCAAATGCAGCTACTGCCAACACTTGTGTGCTGATGAGATTGTCAATGATGTCGACAAATATTGGCACTTTGGATGTATACGGAACTATCACCTGTTGGTAAGGTCCACATGTGGGTGTCCTTAATTTCTGCCATATTTCACTCCTTTTTGGAGTTGACAAAAAGCCAATCTATTTGTCTTGTACAGGTGTGGGCAGCCAACTTTTCTTTTGTCCCTTTTTTTATCATGTTCTTTTGTCTTGTACGTGGGATTTTAGGCATCATATTTTAAAGTGAGTCAGAGAGCAAAAAGATCAGATTTTTAGGAGAGAAACAGACGAGAAACAAAGAGCTTTGAAGCTAGAAATATTAGTTTCTCAAATTTGGAGCAGCTGTGATCAACTCTTCGATCGGAGGTCCATCTGTGGTTCGATTGAGCTGATTTTTTGACAGCAGCTAGACGACAAGGTGTTCTTGACTTTGTACGGTCGAATTTTTCATCCGAGTCTTGTAGCGTTAGAAATATCCGTTTTACAGCAGCTACTGTTTTGGTGATGTTTTCCTATTTTTCTCTCTTTTGCTAAAGATTACATATTGTTAGCCTTGTTGGAGTTGAATGCTTGTTGTAGGCTTGATATTGTAATCTTGTAACTGAACATTTGATTATAGTGGAGCTTTTGATCGGACTCTAAAGTCTCGTGGTTTTTACCCTTGATTTAGAGGGGTTTTCCACGTAAAAATATCGGTGTCTCTATTTATTATTTTTGTTGTGGCTGCATTGGTTGATTTGTGGTTGATAGGTTGCTAGAGAACAAATATTTTTGTGCTATTGTGCTTGCCATAATATTTGACAAGTGTTATAGGGAGAGAAAGAACACCGGTTGTGCTTCGCTTCCGTTCTGTTGTTCGGTTTCTTCCCAACAAACTGGTATCAGAGCTCGATTATTTTGTCAAATAATTATGGAAATCAATGCGAGCAAGATGATTATATTGAATGACACAAATTATCAACTTTGGCGGAATAAAATGAAGGACTTGTTGTTTGTGAAGGCTCTGCATCTTCCGGTCTTTGCTACTCAAAAACCCGATTCGAAAAGTGATGAAGAATGGGAATTTGAGCATCAACAAGTGTACAAAGCCCAAATAGTCCGGGCCCAAAAATATAACAAATAAATTTTAGATGGCCCAAAACCATTAGACCAAACCCAAACAAACCAAAATTTAACCTAAAATAGAAATAAATAAAAAAGAGAGACCTAAAGAAACCCTAGTGCCGCCGGCCTCCACTGGCGCCGCTCCTTCCACTTCCCGTTGTCGGCCATCGACCTGCAAAAAGGACAAAAAAACAGCAAAGCCACAAGCAGAATATTGTATTTTATTTACTATTATTCGGCTATAAAAGCCGTAGAAAAACGATGTAAAGGGGGTTTTTTTTTTATAATCAAGAAATTTTTAAAGAAGGAACTCTTGTAAATTCGCTCTCCCTTCTCTAGGAAGACAAAAAATTCAAAAAAGAAATCAGAAAATTGAAGGTTGAAGGTTGAAATTCGTTTTTGGCTTATTATTTACTGCTATTTTTGTTTCTTTTTTTATTTCGATTTATTTAGTTTAAAATTTCTTACAAACAATAGCCCCAAAAAAACAAAAAGAAGCAGCTTACCGGAGCCTATCACGTCACGGCGTCGGAGTGCTTGCATTCCGTCGCCGGGGTTCAACCTTGGGGGCATCCTTGGTCTTCTCTTTTAGCCTCGAAGACACCAAAGTGTCGGGGTTTCTCTGAGTAGAGCACTAAAAACCCCTCGTCGCGCACTCCGTCGGCCACCGCGTGGTGGTGGTGCGAGGGACGGCAAAATTGAAACTCAATCGCCAAGGGAGGGCTGATGGGGTTGAGAAATGAAAAGTTTTGAAGCCTTTCCTTTTTCTAAAAAGGATAGCTGAACAAGAGTAAAAAAAATGGGTTCAAAAAAAAAGGGAATAAAGCTTAGAGAGGGAAAGAAGAAAGATGAGGTTTTTATTTTTTATTTCTTTTTGCTTTTTAAAAAAATTTTAGAACTTATAAACTTTAAAAAAAAAAGAGAATATAATAAAGTTTTTTAGGGGTGCATTAAAAGTAGTGAAAGCATGTGTTTTAAAAGCTGGGCATGCGTCTCTTCAATTTAAATGGGGAATTTGCGCGGCCAGTCCCTCTCATTTGAACTACCTTTATGTTAATCCTATTCTGTTTCTTTCAATTTTGCCCCAAAGTTTGCGTGCCCTTCCAATTCAATCCTCGTCTGAGTGCTTTTTTGGGGTTGGGAATATTTTCTTTTTAGCCCTTCTGTATTCAAGTGCTCGTCATTTTAGTCCCTTTCTTCTTATTTTTCTTTTTTGATTAATCCAAAACTTTTGTTTTAAGTGCAATTTAATCTTTTTTTTATTTCGCAATCTTTTTTAGTCCTTTTATCGTTATATTGTTATTGTCATCACCATTATTATATTTTTATGTACATAGTTTGTTATTATTTTGTTTCACTAACTTTTTGTTATTATTATTTGCTTTATTTTTTTTATGTTATTATTTCTATTATTATTATTACCGTACTATTGTTTGCATATACATACTTACTATCATTATTATTGTCATTATTATTATTCTTATATCTACTATTACTATTATTATTATTTATTATTATATTGTACATACTTCGTATCATTATTATTATCTTAGTATTATTATTATACTATTATTATTATTATTATTATTATTATTATTACCATGTTTATACTATTGTTTATTGTACATATTTTGATATCATTGTTACTGTCATCTTATTATCATTATATTTATTATCACCATATTGTTGTTATTATTTTTTTGTTATTTTTCTTATATTATATGTACATGTATACATTATTATTTATTTAACCTTCATTCATATATTTACATTTATATCATTTCACATATACTCTTATTTTCATTCGTATCATCACATTTTTTACAAATTCGTGCTATATTTCACCCCATACAAAGTTGATTTCTTTCATAAAAGTAATATTTCGTGTTAGAAATTCGAGAAAACCGTGCCTTAACTTACTAGGTCTCGATTTTTCTCGTTTAACCTAAATAACGAAATATCTTTTAAAATAAAAATTTCTTTTGAATAAAAATAAAAACTTATTTTCGAGAATTCGATATGTTGTGTCCTAACTTATTGGATGTGACATTCCGTTATTTCGAAATAAGATTTTCTAAACGAGGCAATATTCATCTTGGATTCGAGGATTTAAATTATCGTGTCCTAAGGTTTTAGATGCGATATTTTATTCTTTCGGGACGATGAAAGCTTAACATTTTTAAAATCCATTTTCACAATTTCCAACTTTCGACATAAGGACATTAATTGATCAATTTGGTACCAATTTTGGGCGTGACGAGGGTGCTAATCCTTCCTCACATGTAACTGACTCCCGAGCCCATTTTCTCGAAACTCGTAGACCAAAATATTTTATAGGTGGCCCGATCGCACCTAATAAAAGATCGGTGGCGACTCCTGTTTCTATTTTCAAAACCCAAGTTCGATTCCCGCCTTTTCAAAAAAAGATGGTTATGACAGCTTGGCGACTCCACTGGGGACTTTTCGAGAGTCAGGCCATAAAATTGATTACTTTTTGTCCTTTTGTCAAAATTTGGAAAGTCATTTTCAAAAATCATTCTTCTCTCAATTTAAAGTAAAAAGCTTATCCTCGAGAGTACAAAGTGTTGCACCCTAACTTACTGGGTATGACATTTCGTTACTTCGAGGTAAGAATTTTCAAAATAACAACGATCTTAATTGTGTCCTATCTTACACTCGAGAATTCAGCATGCTGTGTCCTAACTTACTGGATATGGTATATTGATGCTTCGAGATGAGGGGGCTTTTTATTCGTTTTATTCGATCTCTATTTTCAATTTTGTGGGTGCTAGGATTACAATAATGTCGAGTCTCTTAGGATATTTCTGCATTCATATTTGCATGACCATTCTGGTCACACCTTTAAGTGGGAGCGAGAAGCTATGCCTTCGTGAGGTTTTCACCTCCGCATGGGCTAGTGGACCGCTTTCGGGATACACCCGTACCTATGTCTTCGTGAAGTTTTCACTTCCGCATGGCCATAGGGAAATGTATTCCCCTGAATCGAACTCGGTCTATATGAGCCTATAATGGGTGAGGATCGAGGAATCTGCTGATTCAGGTACCTCGAACTTTAGAACTCAACCACATGTAAAGAGCCTAAGAACCCACCCCGAGCTAAACTATGTCAAGCCTTAGTAGTTACCCATGTAGGTGTTTGTTTATTTCACTCGTTTTGTATTCCAGGGTACTACCTTTTTGCGTTTTATTCTCTTTGTGCATATCATTTCATATTAGAAGAGGCATCGATTCACGGTCAGTTTCTGAGTTAGAAAGCTGGTTATGGAAAGTAAATTCCTTGATAAAATGGAAGACAATACAGCCGTAACCAAGAGCTGACTTCTTTACTTAGAAAAATCAAAACTTTGGGCTTAAGGGGCCAAAGCATATTTGTAATCCGTTTTATGTAAAGGATCTTGCCTTCTAATAAAGTCTTCTAAAATGAAGTTGATCAGAATCGATGTTTTCTTCTTGCATTCATGCATTTACATTGCATCATCGAAGAAAAAAGGTGCTGATTAATATTCGATTGCTAGATAGAGGAGTTTGTCATAAGGAATTAAATTTCTTGATAAAGTGGATTATAATACAGTGGCCCAAATATAGTCCAAATAAACAACGAAAGAAGGCCGACAGTCCACAGAAGAATACAAGACTTCGTTCCATGATTCAAGTCAACAAGGATTATTCAAGAGTCATCACCCCCAGACTTTTTAAAGGAGCCTATGAACGATCACAGAGGATAAACGAGTGAAGAGATACGGCTCGAACCAAGCCACAAAGAGCTAGAAGAGGCATCTACAGAGAACGTCCACGACCATAACAAACAGATATGAAGAAAAAGACTGGTGTTTCCACTTGGACTATGATGACCAAACCGTAGACGCAATCCATTTTATGTAAAGAGCTTTATTTTCTAGAAAAGTTCTTCTAATGGAATTAAATTTATAATCAGCGTCTCTCTTTCTTCTTGCATTCATCCCATACATTTGCATTGCATCATCTTAGAAGGGAGGTGTTGATTCGCATTTGATTGCTAAATAGAAGAATTTATCATAAGAAAATGTGTTACTTGATAAAGTGGAACACGATGCGGTCGTCTGAACAGGGCCTAAGTAAGCAACGAGACAAGACATTACCTGAAGATTCAAGCTGAGAAGAATTGCTCGGAAGCCATCAGAAGATTATGAGCACCACGGAGGATAGGTGGATGATGAGGTACGGCCTAGATCAAGCAACAAAGAAAATACGAAGAAGTGGATTCGTCTGAAGATTCAAACCAACAAGGATTGTTCGGAAGTGAACAAAGTATTATGAGCACCACGGAAGATAAGCAGGTGATGAGGAACAACCAAGATCAAGCAACAAGGAGCTAGAAGAGGCGAGACATGACCATAATATCCGGATACAAAGAAGAGGATTGGTGTTTTCATCTGGATCATGAAGAGGCCGTATATGTGGGCCATTCTATGTAAAGAAACGCATTTTCTAGACAAATTCTTCTAATAGGAATTGAATTCATAATTGACGCCTCTCTTTCTTTTTGCATTCATTCCATGCATTTGCATTGCATTTCATGCATTTGCATCACATCATATCATATGCATTAAAACTGGAAGGAAGACTCTAATTAAGGTGAAATCATCTCAGAAGACATGGACCGAAGGTTGGAGAGATTAGAGCAAAGGCAAATCTTGATGCAAGAACAGTTGGCCAGAATTTAGCAGGATATGCAAGATCAAATGAATATGATGCACCAGTTAACCCAATTACTAGTCGAAAGACTTGGGAAAAGGGGTGGTCCAGTGGTCAGCAGTACAGATGATGATGAAGAAATCGTTTATTCCCCGATGAATATTTCGACTCAACCAGATACACAGTCGCATAGGGGACCCGTCATTATTAAGCCCCAATGTCAGATTAATACCCCAGCACTGTTGAATCTCCCAATGGGCTCATGTTTTAACCCTAATGATTATCAAGCCAAACCGATTGTTCAAGCGGAGACAAAGGAAAGGAGAGAGCACACATCAAGGGCCCTGAAGAAGAAGGAAAAGGAAATGGGTAGTACAAGTAAGCGCGACAAGGGCCGTCCGGAGCTGATTTCAGTAAGCCAGTTAAGGATGATGACTACCAACCCTCAAGGCCCTCTTAAACAGGATTCCAACCCAAAGCCTAACACTGGAAGGTTCCACTTCACGCCCATCTCGATGACATACAAAGAGCTCTATCAAAATTTATTTGATGCACATGTGGTGTCTCCCTACTATTTGAAGCCATTACAACCCCCATATCCTAAATGGTATGATCCTAACGTCCAATGCGACTACCATGCAGGAATAATGGGTCACTCAATCGATAACTGCACTGCATTTAAGAAGTTGGTTGAAAAGTTCATTAAGATAGGAATTGTGCAGTTTGATGATTTTTCAGGACCTAATCATTCTGATGAAGCCGTAACAGAAACTGGGACGAGGCAGAATAATGCATTTCCTTGAAGAAAGTCCTCGAAATCGGGAAACAAGGACACTAACGATGTATCTGTAAAGTGAACCGAAGAATCAAAGTTTCCAAGACCTTGCACGTTTAGGAGTGTTTTGAACAATGAGACTGTGGAAGAGACCCCTGTATTTTAGAGTTAACTTGGAGTAATGTCCAAAACGTGCTTGTTGCTCTAAAGCCTAGGAGCAATAAAAATCTTTTTGTGAAATAGGCTTGTGTCCGGAATTGTTATTTCAATAGAATGCATCTTTCTAAGTAAATATTTGCATGCTTTACACTTTTCCTTTTTCATTTTTCATTCATGTCCATATCATACATATAATCATCCTTAGAATCAGTTGTTCTTTGGATTTTCTACCTCACACCCACAATGGGTCCCTAGATATCAATGACATGAGCGACGCCGTTACTGACTCAGAGTTTACTTCTAAGTAAGATATGCGTCTAGAAGGATCTCAAGGCTTTGGAGATGGTAGAGATTGTAACCTATATCCTGATTTGTTAAGGATGGTAGAGCAAGTCCTAGAAGAGGTTCACCAGAGTATTTAAAGAGCACATGCTAATGATTATACGATAGCCAAGCTAATTACGAGGTTCAAATTCTGCTGGTCTATCATAGAAAGGGATTGCATCAGTTATGTCGTCTCATCCATTTCTTCATAGATCTTATCTGTGTGGGGCATAGAGTTTATTGGGACAACCTCGTCGGAAGCTTTTAGCGAACATTAATTCACTAAGAGGGTGGAAGTAGCTTCTTAGGCCAATATTACAAGATCAGTGGTCATTAGAGGTAAAAAAAAAAAAAGAAACAAAAAGAGTGCCTACAACTAAAATGGCAGAAAAATCACATTTAGTCGCACAATGTCAAAAGTTTGCGGTTTGTTCAAAGATCAAATGCCACGTCATAGTGCCAAAAAAGGGGCAACAAAATAAGGATTCCTAGGAAGATGACCTAGACTTGTAAATATTGGCATATTGAAGTTACGTTTACCCTTTATGTTCATTAACTGTCGGCCAAGACCATTGCCGGGGCAACGCCTTAGGTTTTGCCTATTGAAGGGGCGCGGGCCGAGCCAAAATGGAATGAGGCAGAAAAGATCTAATTCCGATGTGATCAAGTGAATTTGAAGAGAAAAGTTGAGAGTTATCTGTCACGATCAGATGATGCGAGTTTACAACAAAAAGGATCGCCTTAGAAAATTTCATGATAGGGCTTTGAAGGAAATCTCCCCCATGCAAAAGGGACTTCAGAATGAAGTGAATGCCAAACTAAGAAGGACCTATTGCAGCAAAGAAGGCCCGGACCTGTCCAATTCAGTAAATTCAGATTCGACCTAAAAAAGGGGATAAAAAAAACAAAAAAAGGGAGAAAGGAGAAAAAGAAAAATTCTAAAAAAAAAGAAAAAAAGAAAAAGAAGAAGAAGAAGAAGAAGAAGAAGGAAGAAAAAGGAGAGGCCAAAGGCGAAAACCCTCAAAGGGCGCTTTGAGACCAAAGGTGGGTTCGAGTTGAAAACCCGAAAAGAACAGCTCAAATTTTGATCAAAAAAGTAACATACAAGAAGTAGGTTATGTCTTGGGGCATCGCCAAAGTACTCCGGATCCCCTAAACACATATTGAGCTTAAAAAATGATCCTCGAGAAGTTGGAACGAAGAAGCTCGGGCTGCGATATCTGGGGCACCTAGTTTCCATTTTTGAGTCTGCTATCTTTACTTTTTCAAAAAAAAAAACCTAAATAAATTTTCTTTTTCATTGCATTTCCTAGCTTTGATTAACTTGTTTGTTCGAGCTATGCTCTCAATAAATTTCTATTTCGTCCAGCATTATGATCTTGTTCGAGCATTTTTACATTGAAATAACAATTATGGGACTAATAATACTTTCATGAAAGGAGTTTTGCATATTACTTTGAAAACCTTTAAACAATACAGGAGTCTGAAACAGGATTATTGTTTAAGATTTGCCAAGCTTTAGGATTGGAAGCATCTGGATCCAAACTAAGGTCGTCTCTTTGGGTTTTTGTCAAAAATGATAAAACGAAATGACAAGGTATTGCGTCAGTGACACAATCCTGACAAAAATGGGCGTTGTTAACCCAAGAGCAAAACGGGAATCATTCTCGAGAGAAGATGATACTCTGCGAACGTCATGCATGAACATCTGGTTGGGGTCACCTAAAAAGTGATCAATAAATGGAAGCTTATACCGGTTCAATTGAAGAAGAAACAAATCTCACATCACGGCGGAAGGTTGGGAAAAGATCTAGATCCTATACCCCCAAGGCACAATGAGATGAACCTTAAAGTTACAGTAGGGCAAATCTGTTGAGCAAGATATGTGTTTCTCGGGTTTTCAGTCAAAGAATACTAGCCGAGCAAAAGGGTAGCATGTTACCCTAATGAACTATGAACGATGACACCTTAAGCAGGGATCATTCTCACAAATTTTACATTCATGCAAAACACATTTAGTTAGAAGCATTTAAATGTCGCCCATAACACATATAGTTAAGAGGCTTCAAGTCATTCCGATCATCACATCCTCATCATTTGCATGAGCATAAGCACATCCTACAGGACAGGTTGCTCAAAAGAACGGTGTAGCAGGTTCAGATTTCGCTCTCAAGAGATAGCAGACTGAAGATTGAAGTCTTCCTGAAGATAGTAAGGAAGCAAATTGAAAAGTTCAGATGTTGTTCCCTAGAGATGATAGTGGAGTAGACTGAAGATTGAAGTCTTCCTGAAAATAGTAAGGAAGCAAATTGAAAAGTTCAGATTTTGTTCCCTAGAGATGATAGTGGAGCAGACTGAAGATTGAAGTCTTCCTGAAAATAGTAAGGAAGCAAATTGAAAAGTTCAGATTTTGTTCCCTAGAGATGATAGTGGAGCAGACTGAAGATTGAAATCTTCCTGAAAATAATAAGGAAGCAAATTGAAAAGTTCAGATTTTGTTCCCTAGAAATGATAGTGGAGCAGACTGAAGATTGAAGTCTTCCTGAAGATAGTAAGGAAGCAAATTGAAAAGCTCAGATTTTGTTCCCTAGAGATGATAGTGGAGCAGACTGAATATTGAAGTCTTCCCGAAGATAGTAAGGAAGCAAGCTGAAAGATACAAAATTTGCTAGAACAGACAGAAGATTAAAGTCTGCTTGAAGATTGAATAAAACAAATCTGGCATTCCTGAGCCTTGCAGGAGGCAGATTGAAGATAGCAAATCTGGCATTCCTGAGCTTTGCAGGAGGCAGATTGAAGACAGAAGATCTGGCATTCCTGAGCTTTGCAGGAAACAGATTAAAGATAACGGATCTGGCATTCCTGAGCTTTGCGGGAAGCAGATTAAAGATAACGAATCTGGCGTTCCTGAGCTTTGCAGGAAGCAGATTGAAGATAGAAGATCTGGCATTCCTGAGCTTTGCAGGAAGCAGATTGAAGACAGAGGATTTGGCGTTCCTGAGCTTTGCAGGAAGCAGATCGAAGACTTTCTAAATAAGGAATATTACCTTTATACAAATACAAAAAGCTTATTCTCAAGAATCCGAAATGTCGCGTCCTAACTTACTGGATGTGATGTTTTGATTTTTCGAGATAAAATTTCTAAATCAAGGCCATGTTTTGTATTTAGAAATTCAAGAGATCGTTACTCTCGGGGATTTAAATCATCGTGTCCTAAAGTATTGGATGTGATATTTTTTCCTCTGAAATGAGAAAATCTTGATTTCAAAAAAGACAGAAGATCTGGCATTCTTGAGCTTTGCAGGAAGCAGATTGAAGACAGAAGATCTGGCATTCCTGAGCTTTGGAGGAAGCAGATTGAAGACAGAAGATCTGGCATTCCTGAGCTTTGCAGGAAGCAGATTAAAGACGACAAATCTGGCACTCCTGAGCTTTGCAGGAAGCAGATTGAAGAAAGTAAATCTGGCATTCCTGAGCTTTGCAGGAAGCAGATTGAAGACAGCAAATCTGGCATTCCTGAGCTTTGCAGGAAGCAGATTGAAGACAGCAAATCTGGCATTCCTGAGCTTTGCAGGAAGCAGATTGAAGACAGCAAATCTGGTATTCCTGAGCTTTGCAGGAAGCAGATTGAAGAAAGCAAATCTGGCATTCTTGAGCTTTGCAAGAAGCAGATTGAAGACAGCAAATCTGGCATTCCTGAGCTTTGCAGGAAGTAGATTGAAGACAGAGGATTTGGCGTTCCTGAGCCTTGCAGGAAGCAGATTGAAGACAGCAAATCTGGCATTCCTGAGCTTTGCAGGAAGCAGATTGAAGACAGAGGATTTGGCGTTCCTGAGCCTTGCAGGAAGCAGATCGAAGACTTTCTAAATAAGGAATACAAATACAAAAAGCTTATTCCCAGGAATCTGAAATGTCGCGTCCTAACTTACTGGATGTGATGTTTTGACTTTTCGAGATAAAATTTCTAAATCAAAGCCATGTTTTGTATTTAGAAATTCAAGAGATCGTTACTCTAGGGGATTTAAGTCATCGTGTCCTAAAGTGTTGGATGTGGTACTTTTTCCTCCAAAATGAGAAAATCTTGAAGATCTGGCATTCCTGAGCTTTGCAGGAAGCAGATTGAAGACAGCAAGACTGACATTTCTGAAGTTACAGAGAATCAAATTGAAGTCAGTCCAAGTTGCAGTAAAATGGACCAAAGCAACGAAAGGCAAGGGGCTAGAATGAAGCCATACGAAGAATAAGGGCGCCAAAGATCCAGAGTCAGTGGACCCGGGCAAATTTGGGCCTTCTGTATATCTTTGCTCTATTCCCGTTACACGACAATGAGCAAAGAGGGGCAGCTGTACAAAGCCCAAATAGTCCGGGCCCAAAAATATAACAAATAAATTTTAGATGGCCCAAAACCATTAGACCAAACCTAAACAAACCAAAATTTAACCTAAAATAGAAATAAATAAAAAAGAGAGACCTAAAGAAACCCTAGTGCCGCCGGCCTCCACTGGCGCCGCTCCTTCCACTTCCCGTTGTCGGCCATCGACCTACAAAAAGGACAAAAAAACAGCAAAGCCACAAGCAAAATATTGTATTTTATTTACTATTATTCGGCTATAAAAGCCGTAGAAAAACGATGTAAAGGGGGGGTTTTTTTTATGATCAAGAAATTTTTAAAGAAGGAACTCTTGTAAATTCGCTCTCCCTTCTCTAGGAAGACAAAAAATTCAAAAAGAAATCAGAAAATTGAAGGTTGAAGGTTGAAATTCGTTTTTGGCTTATTATTTACTGCTATTTTTGTTTCTTTTTTATTTCGATTTATTTAGTTTAGAATTTCTTACAAACAATAGCCCAAAAAAAAACAAAAAGAAGAAGCTTACCGGAGCCTATCACTTCACGGCGTCGGAGTGCTTGCATTCCGTCGCCGGGGTTCAACCTTGGGGGCATCCTTGGTCTTCTCTTTTAGCCTCGAAGACACCAAAGTGTCGGGGTTTCTCTGAGTAGAGCACTAAAAACCCCTCGTCGCGCACTCCGTCAGCCACCGCGTGGTGGTGGTGCGAGGGACGACAAAATTGAAACTCAATCGCCAAGGGAGGGCTGATGGGGTTGAGAAATGAAAAGTTTTGAAGCCTTTCCTTTTTCTAAAAAGGATAGCTGAACAAGAGTAAAAAAAATGGGTTCAAAAAAAAAAAGGGGATAAAGCTTAGCAGAGGGAAAGAAGAAAGATGAGGTTTTTATTTTTTATTTCTTTTTACTTTTTAAAAAAAATTTAGAACTTATAAACTTTAATAAAAAAGAGAATATAATAAAGTTTTTTAGGGGTGCATTAAAAGTAGTGAAAGCATGTGTTTTAAAAGCTGGGCATGCGTTTCTTCAATTTAAATGGGGAATTTGCGCGGCCAGTCCCTCTCATTTGAACTACCTTTATGTTAATCCTATTCTGTTTCTTTCAATTTTGCCCCAAAGTTTGCGTGCCCTTCCAATTCAGTCCTCGTCTGAGTGCTTTTTTAGGGTTAGGAATATTTTCTTTTTAGCCCTTCTGTATTCAAGTGCTCGTCATTTTAGTCCCTTTCTTCTTATTTTTCTTTTTTGATTAATCCAAAACTTTTGTTTTAAGTGCAATTTAATCTTTTTTTATTTCGCAATCTTTTTTAGTCCTTTTATCGTTATATTGTTATTGTCATCACCATTATTATATTTTTATGTACATAGTTTGTTATTATTTTGTTTCACTAACTTTTTGTTATTATTATTTGCTTTATTTTTCTTTTATGTTATTATTTCTATTATTATTATTACCGTACTATTGTTTGCATATACATACTTACTATCATTATTATTGTCATTATTATTATTCTTATATCTACTATTACTATTATTATTATATTTATTATTATATTGTACATACTTCGTATCATTATTATTATCTTAGTATTATTATTATTATTATTATTATTATTATTATTATTATTATTATTATTATTATTATTATTACCATGTTTATACTATTGTTTATTGTACATATTTTGATATCATTGTTACTGTCATCTTATTATCATTATATTTATTATCACCATATTGTTGTTATTATTTTTTTGTTATTTTTCTTATATTATATGTACATGTATACATTATTATTTATTTAACCTTCATTCATATATTTACATTTATATCATTTCACATATACTCTTATTTTCATTCGTATCATCACATTTTTTACAAATTCGTGCTATATTTCACCCCATACAAAGTTGATTTCTTTCATAAAAGTAATATTTCGTGTTAGAAATTCGAGAAAACCGTCCCTTAACTTACTAGGTCTCGATTTTTCTCGTTTAACCTAAATAACAAAATATCTTTTAAAATAAAAATTTCTTTTGAATAAAAATAAAAACTTATTTTCGAGAATTCGATATGTTGTGTCTTAACTTATTGGATGTGACATTCCGTTATTTCGAAATAAGATTTTCTAAACGAGGCAATATTCATCTTGGATTCGAGGATTTAAATTATCGTGTCCTAAAGTTTTAGATGCGATATTTTATTCTTTCGGGACGATGAAAGCTTAACATTTTTAAAATCCATTTTCACAATTTCCAACTTTCGACATAAGGACATTAATTGATCAATTTGGTACCAATTTTGGGCGTGACGAGGGTGCTAATCCTTCCTCGCACGTAACCGACTCCCGAGCCCATTTTCTCGAAACTCGTAGACCAAAATATTTTATAGGTGGCCCGATCGCACCTAATAAAAGATCGGTGGCGACTCCTGTTTCTATTTTCAAAACCCAAGTTCGATTCCCGCCTTTTCAAAAAAAGATGGTTACGACAATAAGTGTGTGGCTTTATTCGGCAATTTGTTGAAGAAAATGTTTACAACCACATTGATCAGGAGACACATGCTCGAACATTGTGGGAGAAGCTTGAAAGCTTGTATGCTTCAAGGTCGGGCAATAACAAGTTGTTTTTGCTGAAGAAAATGATGGCGTTGAAATACAAAGAAGGAACGTCTATAGCTGACCATGTGAGTGAATTTCAGAGCGTGATGAATCAGTTGCTTGGTATGGGTGTCAAATTTGATGACGAGATTTTAGGACTTTGGTTGCTTGCTACTCTACCAGACTCTTGAGAGACTTTCCAGGTTTCGCTCACTAATTCTGCCCCATTATTACCTTGGATTTGGCTAAGAGTGGTGTGTTGAATGAAGAGGTCAGAAGACGATCTCAGGGTTCTACATCACAGTCCAAGGTGTTGGTTACCGAGAACAGGGGGAGGAACAGAGACAAAGATGGAAAGAGTAGAGATAAAGGCCGAAGCAAGTCAAGATCGAGATACAAGAATCTTGAGTGTCATCATTGTGGTAAGAAAGGCCATATCAAGAAATACTGCATCAAGTGGAAGAAAGAGAACAAATGTGGTGATAAACACGATCGGAACGATGATGAAAAATCCGAGCGTGTTGCTACTGCTACTCGTGAAGATCTGTTGGTCATTTGTGATGAGAATTTGGTCAACTTAGCATGTGACGAGACTAGTTGGGTGATTGATACTGGTGCATCATTTCATGTCACGTCGAGGAAGGATTTCTTCACATCTTATACTCCTGGTGATTTTGGGGTATTGAAGATGGGTAATGACGGTTTGGTTCCGGTTGTTGGTATGGGAGATGTTAACTTGGTGAGTAACAATGGAACAAAGTTAACTCTCAAGGATGTCAGACACGCACCGGATATCCATTTGAATTTGATCTCTGTAGGAAAGCTTGATGATGAGGGATTCTGTAACACCTTCAGTGAGGGGCAGTGGAAGCTGACTAAAGGCTCCTTGGTTGTGGCTCGAGGAAAGAAGAGCTCAAATCTATATTTGATGCAAGCTTCAGCTTCTCGAGAGACAGTGAATGTGACAGTGAATGACAGCTCAACTGAGTTGTGGCATAAACGACTTAGTCACATGAGTGAGAAGGGGCTTAACTGTTTGGCGAAGAAGAATCAACTTTCGGGCTTGAAGAATGCTACATTGAAGGATTGTGCTCATTGTCTAGCAGGAAAGCAGAGAAGAGTTTCTTTTAAAAGCCATCCTCCTCATTGAAATCAGAGTTGCTAGAGTTGGTCCATTCAGATGTTTGTGGCCCGATAAAAGTAAGGTCACTTGGCGGTGCACTTTATTTTGTGACTTTCATTGATGACAGTTCGAGAAAGCTATGGGTTTACACTTTGAAGTCTAAAAATCAAGTCTTTGAGGTGTTTAAACAGTTTCATGCATCAGTTGAAAGGGAAATAGGGAAGAAGTTGAAGTGCATTCGTACTGATAATGGTGGCGAGTACACAGGGCCATTCCATGAGTATTGTCTGTAACAGGGAATCAGACATCAGAGAACACCACCAAAGACTCTACAGTTAAATGGGTTAGCTGAAAGAATGAACCGAACATTGATCGAGAGAGTCAGATGTTTGTTGTCAGAAGCAAAGCTGCCAAGATCATTTTGGGCTAAAGCTTTGAATACGGTGACACATGTGATAAATTTGTCTCCTAGTGTTCCTTTGCGAGGTGACGTGCCAGATAGAGTTTGGTTTGGCAAAGACGTGTCATATGATCATCTACGTGTGTTCGATTGTAAAGCATTTGTTCATGTTCCAAAGGATAAAAGATCCAAGTTGGATGCCAAGACTCGACAATGCATTTTCATTGGTTATGGTCTAGATGGTGAGTTTGGTTATAGACTCTATGATCCAGTTCAGAAGAAACTCGTGAGAAGCAGAGATGTTGTCTTCATTGAGGATCAGACCATTAATGACATTGATAAGACGGAGAAAGCGAATTCACAAGACAGTGGTGATTTGGTCGATGTGAATCCGGTTCCCCTAAAATCTTCACCAGATCCTATCCAGGATGATGAGCATGGTGATGTTACTGATGACCATCAGGATATAGGTGACTTTGATGCTCCCATTGATGATGTTGTGAATGATCAACAACAAGCACCTATAGCTCCACCAACAGTTCCACTTCGAAGGTCTTCCAGAGATCGACGATCTTCTGTCAGATATTCTTCTGATGAATATGTTCTTTTGACTGACGGGGGAGAACCTAAATGTTATGAAGAGGCTATGGAGAGTGAATGCAAAGATCAGTGGGTTGAAGCGATGAAAGATGAACTTCAATCCTTGCATGAAAACCATACATTTGAGTTGGTGAAACTGCCCAAGGGCAAAAGAGCCTTGAAGAATCGGTGGGTTTACAGGTTGAAGCAAGAAGAGAAGTCTTCATCTCCACGATACAAGGCTAGATTGGTCGTCAAGGGTTATACTTAGAAAAAGGGGGTTGATTTTGAAGAAATATTTTCTCCGGTTGTGAAGATGTCCTCTATTAGAACTATACTGAGTTTGGCAGCCTGTTATGACTTAGAGGTTGAACAAATGGATATGAAAACTGCTTTTCTTCATGGTGACTTGGAAGAAGAGCTTTATATGGAGCAGCTAGAGGGGTTTGTTGCACAAGGGAAAGAGGACTATGTGTGCAGATTGAAGAAGAGCTTGTATGGTTTGAAGCAAGCTCCAAGGCAATGGTACAAGAAGTTTGAGTCTGTTATGGGGGAGCAAGGCTACAAGAAGACTACTTCTGATCATTGTGTGTTTGTTAAGAGATTCTCTGGTGATGATTTTATAATTCTTTTGCTCTATGTTGATGACATGCTTATTGTTGGTCAGAATACTTCTAGAATTGAGAAGTTGAAGCAAGAGTTGAGTAAATCCTTTGCAATGAAGGATTTGGGGCCAGCAAAGCAAATTCTTGGCATAAAATTGACATGTGATAGAAAGGCCAAGAAATTGTGGTTATCACAAGAGAGGTACATCGAGAAAGTACTTCAAAGGTTTAGCATGGACAAAGCTAAAGCGGTGAGCACTCCCTTTGCTACGCATTTCAGATTGAGTCTTAAGCATAGTCCTTCCACAGAAAAGGAGAAGGAAGAGATGCAGAAAATTCATTACTCTTTAGCCGTGGGGAGTCTGATGTATGCAATGGTTTGTACGAGGCCAGACTTGGCTTATGTCGTTGGTACAGTCAGTCGTTTTCTTTCTAACCCAGGCAGAGAGCATTGGAATGCAGTGAAGTGGATTATGAGATATCTTCGTGGCACTTCCAACATGAAACTTTGTTTCGGCAATGAAAAACCTGTTCTTGTTGGTTATACAGATTCAGACATGGCTGGAGATATTGACTCGAGGAGATCTACTTCAGGTTACTTGATCACTTATGCAGGGGGAGCTGTGGCATGGCAATCGAGATTGCAAAAGTGTATTGCATTGTCCACCACCGAATCAGAGTTCATTGCAGCAACCGAAGCCTGCAAGGAGATGCTTTGGATGAAAAAGTTTATGCATGAGCTTGGTTTTACTCAAGAGAAGTATGTCCTGTATTGTGATAGCCAGAGTGCTATTCATCTTGGTACGAACTCAACTTTTCATGCTAGATCTAAGCATATTGATGTAAGATACCATTGGATACGAGATGTTCTTGAAGCTAAGTTGTTAGAGCTTGAGAAGATACATACTGATGATAATGGTGCTGATATGTTGACGAAAGCTTTACCAAGAGGAAAATTTGAAGCATGTTGTTTGATCTCCGGTATGGAGGCATTCCCCACATAGTCGGAGGGGGAGATTTGTTGGTAAGGTCCACTATGTGGGTGTCCTTAATTTCTGCCATATTTCACTCCTTTTTGGAGTTGACAAAAAGCCAATCTATTTGTCTTGTATAGGTGTGGGCAGCCAACTTTTCTTTTGTCCCTTTTGTTATCATGTTCTTTTGCCTTGTACGTGGGCTTTTAGGCATCATATTTTAAAGTGAGTCAGAGAGCAAAAAGATCAGATTTTTAGGAGAGAAACAGACGAGAAACAAAGAGCTTTGAAGCTAGAAAAATTAGTTTCTCAAGTTTGGAGCAGCTGTGATCAACTCTTCGATCGGAGGTCCATCCGTGGTTCGATTGAGCTGATTTTTTGACAGCAGCTAGACGACAAGGTGTTCTTGACTTTGTACGGTCGGATTTTTCATCCGAGTCCTGTAGCGTTAGAAATATCCGTTTTACAGTAGCTACTATTTTGGTGATGTTCTCCTATTTTTCTCTCTTTTGCTAAAGATTACATATTGTTAGCCTTGTTGGAGTTGAATGCTTGTTGTAGGCTTATATTGTAATCTTGTAGCTGAACATTTGATTATAGTGGAGCTTTTGATCGGACTCTAAAGTCCCGTGGTTTTTACCCTTGATTTAGAGGAGTTTTCCACGTAAAAATATCGGTGTCTCTATTTATTATTTTTGTTGTGGCTGCATTGGTTGATTTGTGGTTGATAGGTTGCTAGAGAACAAATATTTTTGTGCTATTGTGCTTGCCATAATATTTGACAAGTGTTATAGGGAGAGAAAGAACACCGGTTGTGCTTCGCTTCCGTTCGGTTGTTCAGTTTCTTCCCAACATCACCCTCTACAATACTCACATAAGAAAATGTTTTTTATTTGAAAAATCATTGAATCCTTTAATAAATCTTTATATAATTTTTTAAGTTTTACACCGCTATTCTAATCGATTATGTCAATTAATTAATATATTTAGACAAATAAACTTCTTATTATTATGTGATTTGATCATACTAGTATATACACGTAACAAACTATAAAAATAGAGGATTTCTCTAGGCTGATTGAAAACGAAATATATAACTTGTTGAATAATGAAAACAAAAAAATATATATATATTAATTATCTCTCTTCCTGATAAAATAATAAGTCAATAAATACAAATCTAGAACGTAAAAGATCATAAAAGTCGCCTTATGCAGCAGTTGACTTTAACAAATTAATTAGTTGTTTACTCGTTCAAAGACGCTTCTTCTTTTAAAATAAATAAAATTCTAATTATTGTATAATGATGGTTTCAATATATTAATTCTAAAAAAATGGGTTTAAATATTTTAGGATAAAGTCACTTAGTTCACCATGTTATATATGTTGGTAAATAATGTTGAAGTTATACTATTTTTAAAATTGTTTTTATTTTTATATTATTTAAATAAAAAAATCAGAGTTTTTAACCCTTTAATCGAAATGGATGCCTTTATTTTGTAAGAAGTGACGTAAAATGGGGGTTGGAATCAATTTCTTCAAAGATGAGGCAATTTAATAAAGAAAAACAGATGGTAGGGTATAGGGTATGACTTTTGAAGAAAAACCCATGCGACAGGAAGCCACTAATATATATATATATATATATTATAAACATAATGGTCCGTAGTTGTTGGACCCTGAAATCTTATCATCTAATTTTAAAATGATAAAAACGAGAAATTAATTGTCAAGACCCTACAAATTGACAGGCAAATAAATAAAATGATTCTTTTACTATGCAAAACTCACCATAAATAGAAAAGCTAAAGGAGCATTTCAATTCATTGTTGAGAGAAGAAAAAAATGAGTGCCTTGTTGAAGCTGGCAATTCTTCTCCCATGTTCTTTGTTCCTCGTAGCTTTGATAAAGTTCCTTTATGATTACTGGTGGATACCTCTCCGTCTACAGCGTATGATGAATTCACAAGGAATCAAAGGACCTCCTTACGCATTCATCCATGGAAACAACAAAGAAGCTACCAAAACGACAAATGAAGCCTTAAGCAAACCTATGGCCTTGAGACATGATATATTTCCCAGAGTGCAGCCACATGTTTACTCATGTGTCAACAGATATGGTAAGATCTATGCATGTTTTGCACTATGGTTTCGATCTTCTGGTTCTAAAAAAAGATTGAACTTTTTTTAAAAAATTTTGATTAGGAAGGAATTATCTTGCTTGGGACGGTAAGCGACCTGAACTGGTGATTACAGAACCTGAACTTGTCAACGAGGTTCTCAAACATAGTGTGACAACTTTTCCGAAAAGAAAGCCTACTGTTTTTCTCACAGGCATATTTGGGAACGGGCTTGTGACAGCTTTGGGTGAAAAATGGGTGAAGCAACGGAAGTTGGCGAATTATGCTTTTCATGGGGAAAGCTTAAAGGTAAAACACTCCAAACATGTGAATTAGTTGTCTAAATCTTCTTATATGTTGGAGTATTGATTGTGCAGAACATGACACCAGCTGTTATTGCTAGTGTTGAAACAATGCTAGAAAAGTGGAAAGGCTATGTAGGCAAAGAGATAGAAGTGTATCATGAATTTAGATTATTGACTTCGGAAGTAATATCCAGAACAGCTTTCGGTAGCAGTTACTTGGAAGGAGAGAAGATTTTTGACATGTTGAACAAGTTGTCAATAATTAGGAGCCGAAATCTTTTCGAAACTCGAATTCCTCTGATCAAGTATGTTCCCTCTAAAAGCTTAATTGATCCCTCGGTTTTGTCATATTACTGACCTTGGTTTACTTTTACAGCAAGTTATGGAAATCTGGTGATGTGCTAGAGTCTGAAGAACTTTCAAAAGGAATACAAGATTGTGTGATGAAGATTGTTAAGAAAAGAGAAGACAAAGTTGTGAATGGAGAAGCGGATAGCTTCGGCAATGACTTCCTAGGATCACTTGTAAATGCCTATCATGATTCGGATGAAAATAACAGGCTTTCAACGGAAGACTTGGTGGATGAGTGCAAAACATTCTACTTTGCTGGACAAGATACCGTTAATTCCTTACTTGCATGGATAGTCTTCCTTTTAGCAATTCATGGAGATTGGCAAGAGAAAGCAAGAAGAGAAGTGATTGAGAGATTCGGTAACCAAATTCCGAATTCTGAAGAGATGTCTAAACTCAAAATCGTAAGTAAACTGTCAAACCCTTTCAATATAATATCTTGTTGCAGCTATTATTTAATTTTTTTAATGCAATGTGACACGTTCCTTTTCTGGAAATAGATGACCATGATTATTTATGAAACTCTAAGATTGTATGGTCCATCAAATGGCATGATGAGAAGAACTGAAAGTGATGTTCAGTTAGGGAAGCTAATCTTGCCTGCTAATCTTGATCTTCTAGTTATACATTCTGCACCTCACCATGACCCTCAATTATGGGGAGATGATGTGCATCTTTTTAAACCAGAGAGATTCGCAGAAGGGATTGCCAAAGCTACCAACTACAATGCAGGCGTATTTTGTCCCTTTGGATTGGGACCTCGAAATTGTGTTGGTATGAACTTTGCAACCACGGAAACGAAGATTGTGCTGTCCATGATTTTACAACGCTACACCATTTCCCTCTCCCCTACCTATGTCCACTCACCAATACCTTATATCACCGTTCAACCACAACACGGAATTCAAGTAATACTCGAGTCATTGCATAACGATGCGTAATGTAACATAGCTGCTTAGAATTCGGGGTTTAATTTAGTGAAAAAAAAGTTATTATATAAAATTTATATGTAAACAAGTAGTTGCATTATGTGTCTAACAATTTATTGAATATCAAATCCATTAGATTGGAAGAATTATCTACCAATAATCCATTTTACTTTAGTTGTTAATATTATATTGTATTCAACTATTTTAGACATACAAGATTTTACTGGTTCATCTTCATGTGTCGAAATATGTCCATCAAATATCAACAAACTTCCACCACTAGTCATTTTCACAGTATCTGAATTTTGTCTCCACACTTTTTTTTAACATTAATCTTATTATACCCAAAATTATTCATAGTCCCTCTTCAACCCTTAGATAGAAGGAAAATATACTTCAATGCACTCGAACTCATGCCCTCCTGCACTAACAATAATGCCGATACCAATCGAGTTAAAACTTTGACACTAAAATATCACCATAAGCATAAATCTATAATCAAATTTATAATTAAAATACAAGTTTTTTACAAATACTTTATAAAAAAAACCATGCTACAAAATTAAAACAAAGAAAAAGAACACATAAAAATAAGAATATAATAATATTTAAACAACTAGTTATAAAATATATATTTTTCAAACACTTAAAAATAATATATATCAATATAACTAACAATAATATAAATAATGATAAACTAACACTAAAAATATTTTTTTTACTTTTAAAAAAATCTTATAATGTCTTAAAAAAACCCTAAAAAACATAAAACTACAAAAAATTACAATATGCACAAAACATAAAAATATCTAGCACTTAAGGTAGATTTTGATACATCTATATATATATATATATATGTTGTAATTGAGAAAATAGAAAATGAGAGAAGAAAATGTTGGGAGAATGAGCAGTTTGTGCATTTATATATACAAAAATTTAAAGGATTAAATTGCATAAGAATTAAAACTATTATTCAACAATAATAATATACCCAATTGCTTACTTACCACAATTATTTGGCCTGCATGATTATTGTTTCAAGACCATGCATGCTTGCTGCCACTTTGCTTTTATTTTTCTACCATGCATGCTTGCTGCCATTATTTTTCTGCATGCCATGGTTGTTGCCACCCTTGCTGCCTCTTATTTTTCTACCATGCATACCATAAGAATCCAAATGAAGTGCGTTTTAAAAATCTCTTATATTGAATCTTTATAAGCACCTGTCGAAATCAATCTTTAATCCCAATTTCATGAAGAGAAGGAAAAACAATGAAATTGTAAAGATGGCACCCATAGAAACCTTAGAATGGTGGACGGTGCAACAGGCATCGACCGGGTCTCCCTTGTCGATGATGAAATCACCTATATACTCTTTAAAGATTTTAGCTAGGGTTCTTAGTTTCGTCCCCAGAAGAAAAAGAATGAAAAGTAAACAGATTGGTTTTAAGGTATTGGGAAAGAGGAATTAGTTAATTAATTAATTAGAATTTAAAAATATGTCTGTTTTCTTTAATTTAACTTTTTTATTTGTAAATTTTAATATATTTTTTATTTATAAAATTTTAATATTTTTAAAATATTTATATTATTTTTTATAATTTTTAAAAAAAATAATATAATGACGTGATTATGAAATTACCATTTCACATGTCACGATCTAAGATTATCACGTGTCTCGAATTTAAAGCCATTATAAAAAAAATATCAAAAACATTGATAAAATAAAAATTAAAGTACTAAATTGAGAAAAAAAATTATAAATATTAATTTAGGAGAAAGTGAGAAATACAAAGGCCAAATAAGCCTAATTAATATGATTCCATACACCTTGAGGTTAAAATTCGAGGTTTAATTAATTTTTTTATAAAAGTTATGTTAGGTCTAGTTAAATTATAAAGAAAATTAAAAGATTTAATGAGATATAAAAAATTTTAGAGGGATCTATAAAAACTTTGAAAGGCTTAATGAGAAATTCCAAATTTGGGGAGTAATTTAATTTTTTTAAATTAATGGTTTAAAAAGAATTTCAAAATTTTTTCCAGACTAGGTCCCGCTTCGCGTAGGTTGGTTATTTATTTTTTAAAATTATAAAAGAAAAATTTTAAAGCTTAAAATATGATTTAAGACATTATACACTTCGTATATTTGGATTTTAGTTTCCACACTCTTAATTTTAGTAATTTTTTTTTTTGGTGAATTACAGTAACAAGACAAAGGACGAATAACAAGCGCGACTTGAACCTAGGCCACACTTGGGACAGTGAACACCCTTGGCCATCAAGCCATCACATAGGGTTCTTAATTTTAGGAATTTAAAAATTCAGGATCCATTATTACCACTGTTAACATTCTTCTATTAAATTCAGTGGTGTGACATTTTAGAACTTAGTCTCCAAACTCTTATTTTTAATAATTTAATTATCTACTTTTCGGATTTAAAAATTCAGAACCCATTATTACCATCGTTAAAATTCTTCTATTAAATTCACTTGTGTGACGTTTTGGAATTTAAAAAAATATTTATATTCAATTGGTCATCATGTAATAATAAAAATAACATTGAAAATATTAATTAGAATTTTTTTCTTAAAAACACTCATTCAAACTCATCATGATAAAATAATTTTTTGGTGGGAATAGTCTTCTTAAGAAAAATTGACATCAACATTTTGATTGAAACAAATCATAATATTAATGATTTAGACTCAATATTAACATTATAAAAATAGATGAATCAAATTATTTTAAAATTTAAAATATATATTATTTCTTAAATTTCAACAGAGTATAGGGGTCAAACTGAAAATTGACAATAATATAAAATAAAATAAACCAAGGCAAACTTAAAAAGAAAGGTAAAACCATGTTCAGTCTCAGTCTTTAAGACACTTAGAGCATTCAAATTATATATAACTATTTTAACGTTTTAATAAAAAAATTAGCTATATTAACTATTCAAACTAATTCATAACATTATAAAAATATAAAGAACAAATCAAGTTAGAAATTAAAGTATAGAGATTAAATCTCAAATTTAGAAATAATAGAACCACAAATGAAATTTAGTCATTTTATAATAAAAAAGGACGATGATGTTCCCCGTTCTAACAAGGAAGTCCCTATTTATATATATATATATATATATATATATACATACAATCAACCCTCTCTATAATAATTATCTGCTATAACAACTAAGTTTTTTTAGTAGAACCAATTTTTTATGTTTCATTTTAACATTCTATAACAATTTTTTGCTTATAACAACAATAACCATAGTTTTAAAGTACATTATTTATTAAATTAATTCTTTATAACAACATATTACCTAAAATTTTAAGTAAAATTAGAACTATTTCTTATTTATTAATTATAATTTATTAAATAAAAATTATCTTAACTAAAATATTATTTTAATAAAATATTTAAATATCAAATGAAAAATCTATCAAAAATATTTTATTACATGAAAATAATTTTCAATTAGTGAAATTAAATATATCGATGGAATAAATTAACAAATTTTCAAGTTCCTTTCTTATAATAATTTTTATTTTTTTATTTGATAGAAATTTATTATATGAATTCTTACCGTCTCTCTATAAAATCTTGACCGATAAAAGAGGTTATTATAGAAAGAATTAATATCCAAAAAAAAATCTTATGGATTAATTTTAAAATGATAAACACGAGAAAATAATTGCCAAAGAACGTACAAATTGGCAGGCAAATAAATAAATAAAATAATTCTAAATATCTTTTTTTCTATGCAATAATTGTCAACCTAAACTCACCATAAATACAAATGCTAAAGGAGCATTTCCATTCACTGTTGAGAGACGAAAAATGAGTGCCTTGCTGAAGCTTGCTATTCTTGTCCCATGTTGTTTCTTCATCGCATCTTTAATAAGGTTCCTTTATGATTACTTGTGGAAACCTCTCCGTCTACAGCATATGATGAGTTCACAGGGAATCAAAGGACCTCCCTACAGCTTCATCCATGGAAACAACAAAGAAGCTACCAAAATGACAAAGGAAGCATTAAGCAAACCTATGGCCTTGAGGCATGATATATTTCCCAGAGTGCAGCCACATATTTACTCATGTGTCAACAAATATGGTAAGATTCCATGCATGTTGTTTTCACTATGGTTTCGATCTTCTAGTTCTAAGAAAAGATTGACCCTTTTTTTGTTTATTGTTTGATTAGGGAGGAATTATCTTTCTTGGGA
Source organism: Gossypium australe (assembly GCA_005393395.2). NCBI lineage: Eukaryota > Viridiplantae > Streptophyta > Magnoliopsida > Malvales > Malvaceae > Gossypium > Gossypium australe. The sequence goes on along the minus strand of CM016616.1, from coordinate 149,047,945 downwards.
CGGTAATCGACCTGAACTAGTGATTACAGAACCTGAACTTGCCAACGAGGTTCTCAAACATAGTGTGACAACTTTTCCAAAAAGGAAGCCTACTGTTTTTGTCAGTAGGATATTTGGGAATGGTCTTGTGACAGCTTTGGGAGAAAAATGGGTGAAGCAACGGAAGTTGGCAAATTATGCTTTTCATGGGGAAAGCTTAAAGGTAAAAACGCTCTAAACATGTGAATTAGTTGTCTAAATCTTTCTTATATGTTGGAGGATTGATTGTGCAGAACATGACGCCAGCTGTAATTGCTAGTGTTGAAACAATGCTAGAAAAGTGGAAAGGCTATGTAGGCAAAGAGATGGAAGTGTATCATGAATTTAGATTATTGACTTCGGAAGTGATATCCAGAACAGCTTTCAGTAGCAGTTACTTGGAAGGGGAGAAGATTTTTGACATGTTGAACAAGCTGTCAATAATTAGGAGCCGAAATCTTTTCGAAACTCGAATTCCTCTGATCAAGTATGTTCCCTCTAAAAGCTTAATGGATCCCTCGGTTTTGTCATATTACTGACCTTGGTTTACTTTTACAGCAAGTTATGGAAATCTGGTGACGTGCTAGAGTCTGAAGAACTTTCAAAAGGAATACAAGATTGTGTGATGAAGATTGTTAAGAAAAGAGAAGACGAAGTTGTGAATGGAGAAGCGGATAGCTTCGGCAATGATTTTCTAGGATTACTTGTAAATGCCTATCATGATTCAGATGAAAATAATAGACTTTTAATGGAAGACTTGGTGGATGAGTGCAAAACATTCTACTTTGCTGGACAAGATACTGTTAATTCCTTACTTGCATGGATAGTCCTCCTTTTAGCAATTCATGGAGATTGGCAAGAGAAAGCAAGAAGAGAAGTGATTGAGATATTCGATAACCAAATTCCAGATTCTGAAGGCATGTCTAAACTCAAAACCGTAAGTAAACTGTGAAACTTTTTCAATATAATATCGTGTTGCAGTTATTTAACTTCTTTAATGTAATCTGACATATTCATATTCTTCAAACAGATGACCATGATTATTTACGAAACTTTAAGATTGTATGGTCCACCAAATGGCCTACCAAGAAGGGTTGCAAGAGAAGTGCAGTTGGGAAAGCTAGTCTTGCCTGCTAGCATAGATATTCTGGTTCAAAATATTGCACTTCACCATAACCCTCACCTGTGGGGAGATGATGTACATCTTTTTAAACCAGAGAGATTTGCGGAAGGGATTGCCAAAGCTACCAATTACAATGCAGGAGCATTTTGTCCCTTTGGATTAGGACCTCGGAATTGTGTTGGTATGAACTTTGCAACCACGGAAATGAAGATTGTGCTGTCCATGATTCTATAGCGCTACACCATTTCCCTCTCCCCTACCTATGTCCACTCACCAATACCTTATATCACTGTTCAACCACAACACGGAATTCAAGTAATACTCGAGTCACTGCACAATGATGCTCAATATACATAGCTGCAATCCAACAAATTCATCTTTCACCTTCAACTTGTTTTGAGTTTTGATGCTTGCGCAAATGATCCCGATGAGTTTAGAGTGGGTTGGGATGGTTTGGGTTAGAATGTTTTTACTTATTGGGTTTTTTTTACTGTATTTTGGTATAGTTTGAGTTGAAATTTCTCTAAAATAAGATTATCTACTAAAATAATATGAAATCTACGAAGAATGTGAGTGTCATTCTTGTCCTAAATAACTATATCTAAAATATTTTAGAAATAATTTGAAACTCAAATTAACACTTTGATAGAAAAGTTAACCATATTAACTATTTCAATCAATTAATAACATCAACAAAATTAGATTATGTAACTCCAACAACATGGATGAAAACAATTATATAATATATTTATTTAAAATAGATGCCATAAAAATTAATTTTTATTTTAGTTGAAATGGTAAAATTGGAAGTGTATATTTTATGTTGTCTTAAGTTCAAATCCTATTATAAGTATGTACTTTTTCTGGATTTTATATAAAAAGATAAAAATACTTTCAAATTGATATTTATTGCTTTGTTAAAATAAGAGCATTTTGATAATTTAATAGCTGAGTTAGTGAATATAAATACTAACAATATGGGTGAAAACTTTTGTGTAATAATATTAGCTCATTGATTGTCTAAATTTGAACTGAAGATAAGTAGCAATGTAAGTTGGGTACATGACTTATATATGGCATGACTTTACTAACAACAATGGAATTTATAGCTCGATTAAAAAGTTAACGATATCTTCTCATTGGTATTGTGTGGATTGATAAATATGGAACGTGGCCACGGGTTGCTTGTTCTCTAACGAGTAATTTATCACAGTCATTAGTTGACAATGATCATATTAATCATTAAGAAGACACAATGGTGGCAATGAGATAAAATAAGATTGTATTGAGTGAACGAATTTAACTTAAACGAATCAAAGATATCATATGAGAGTAACACACATGGTGAGGTCATTAGACAAAGTAGTTTGATGAATTGCTTTCATAAATAGTATACAATAAGTAGTTTTCAATCATGATACTTATTGTGGACTAACTCCATGATTAAGTAAATTGTGAATTATTAAAACGATACTTCTAAACATATTTGCAATTACTCGAACCTAATTGTATATGTCCAATTGGTCCATCAGCTAGCTCAACAAAAACTTGATCAGACTGCATTTGAATCAGAAGAAAATTCCATGACTTTGGAAATAATTTAATTGAGTCGATTTATTCGATAAGGAATTAAATTTGATGGTTGTGTGAATTGTTCAATTAGAGAATTTTATAAAATAATTTTCTTGAAAATTTAATTTAGAAAATCTTAGTGATTTTTGATAAAATTAATTTTGGTCAAGTAAATTAAATTAATCAAATTAATTAAAATAAATATAATATTTATAAAAATTAATTTTCAAGTCAAACAATTGGTCAAATAGATAATTGAATTTAAAAATTGGACTCGAGAACCAAAACCAGAGACTGAAACCCAAAAATTGGTTGAACCGGACCCTGTGTATGAAACTGGATCAACGATCCAACCGGTGGCTAGACCGGATTGGTCGGACCGTCATTGGCCCGGATCAAACTGATAGTAGCCGAACCGGCCAGGCCCATTTGGGAAAAACGGTAATGGTTCGTGCTACTGGGGAGAAGTGGCGTCGATAAAGGCACCACCGAGCACGGGGGCGATATGGCGATCGACAGATGGTAAGCGGTGGTGGTTCTTTAGTGGTAAAGCAATGGAAAAAGTAGACTCCTAGTGGGACTCTAGTAGGCAACTTGATTTCAAATTAATTTTTCCAAAGATAATATTATTTTAATGAATTTAATATTAAATTTAATTTAATATTTATCTAGATATTAATATGATATTTAATTCAGTATTTATCTAGATAATATTTTATTAAATTAATATTAATGTGATTAATTCTAGTCCTAGTTTAACTCTTTCTAAACTCTCCATATATAAAGAGAGTTTGGGTCATTATTCTCACACACTTGAATTCAAAAAAAAAAAAATAGAGAGAAAATTATTCGAAGAAATTATTTTAGAAAATTTCTAGAGATATTCTTGTTATTTACAACTTGACTCCAAAAATTTAGAGATATTACAAAATTGTCCCATTGGTAATTTTGTAAAAAAATTTCTAATTCGAAGCGAGCTGACACTCGACAAACGTGAGCTTGAGGATAGCGGAAAAAACTACTCGGCCGAAGTGTTCATCTTAGACGAATCATAAATGTACAATTTTTGTTAAGTGTTTAGTACTTTAGATAACACAATCAAATTCTTGTTTTTAGAAAAAAAAAAATTAAAACTCTGATTTTCCCTTAAACTTATTCTCCGCTGCATTTTTTCGGACCTGATTTTCAAACATTTTAGTGTTGATTTAAGCCCATCAGCATTTGATCTTCAGTCATCTCGAAGATTTGAAATGTTGAACAAATCTTCCCTCTATCTTCATGCTTTAAAGTGTTAGGAGAATCTTGCCACCATCTTGAAGCTTTGAAGTGTTGAGCAAATCTTTCCACCATCTTGATGCTACTAAAGGTTGACTAGACTTCCTACCTTATTGATGCTACAAAGAGTTGAGCAAATTTCTTCATCATTTAGATGCATTAAATTCGAGGTGAATCTTCCTTGGTTACCAAAAGCGATAAGTGAGTTATCTTTCACCATTTAGGTGCCTTAAAATCTAGATGGGTCATCTTTGATGTGCATGGGTCATCTTTCACCTTCTTAGTGCATCTAATTCTGGGGTGAACTTTCCTGATAACATGTTTTATCTCTTGTCATGTTGAAGTTGCAAATTTCGAGATTGTTCTCCATAGTTGTCACAAGTTCTATCTATGGCCATGTTGACGTTACAAAGTTTGGAATGTGCCCTCCTCTTGTTGGATAAAATCCAGTTTAAAAACTATTTTCTGTCACAATGAAAAATTAAATTTTTTGAAAATTGAGTCGGTTTGTGATATTTATAGCAATAGACTTTCCCGAAAAGTACGTGCGCTTTGTATAGGAGGTGTTTAAGTTGCAATTTGACCATGAAACATATTAGTGGACGGTTAGGTATATGTATATATGATATTTTATGTTAATAAATAAATGTTAATTTAGTAAATATATTAAATAAGTTAATATAATAAAACATAAAACATAAAATACATGCATGTTCATCTTTGGAATAGCCGAAAATAGCTAAGGAAAGAAAAAGAAAAAGAAAGCCACATTCGTCCATATTTTAGCTTGATTAAGGTATATAACTAGCTCGATTTTTTATAATTTTTACGTTTTTGAGATCGTTGCTAAGAAATTTACAAAACCCATGCTTTAATTTTTTATTTTGATGGATATTTTGAGTTAAGCCATTGATGAATTTATGAGATTTGTGATGTTAGATGATAGATTATGAAAGATATGTTTTGCATTAATATGTTTTGTATTGGAAATTTTGATGATTTTGAGTAATTAGGGTTAAATTGTAAAAATAATAATTGAGGGACTAAAATGTGAAATAAATGAAATAAATGGACTTGTATGAGCATGGGTTAAATTCGGCTTAGGCATGGTATTATGAAATTTTGCATATTTTGTGTTTTATGCAATAGGGACTAAATTGTAAAAAGTGTAAAATGTCAGGGGTAAAATGGTAATTTTCTCATTTAGGTGTTTTTAGATTAAATTGAATAAAATGGTGTTTAAATAAGTTTAATTTTAATATGTTTAGATCAAGAATCGAAGAAAATGGGTTTGGATCCGGGAAAAACAAAAATAAATGAATAGTCGTTATTTTCCGTCCGTCGATATCCGAGGTAAGTTTATAAGCAAATAAATGCTGTTAATTTTAAATATATGTGAATTTTATATGCTGAATTGAATTTTATATGCTGAATTGAATTTTATGAATGTATTTAAATGATTACCGAATGTTTATATGCTTGGGAGCAATGTTTACGAGATCGATTCGATCGAGTTATGATGTTCGGAAACCCCGTGTGAACCTTAGGAATAAATAGGATACATATGTCATGACATAGGATTCCGTTATGTGTTATCGTGTAAGACCATGTCTGGGACGTTGGCATCGACTTGTGTTTACGTGTAAGACCATGTTTGGGACATTGGCATCGTATTTGATTCGTGTAAGACCCTATCTGGGACAGTGGCATCAATATATGATTACATGTAAGACCACGTCTGGGACGTTGGCATTGTACGAGCCTTCCGACTATCCGAGTATCCTTTTTAATTCCAAATGGTTCAATGGGCATTAACGAGTTATGATTGAATGTGAAATCGAGCTAAAATGTTCAGGTATGTGCCAATTTTTATGTTAATGAAAATAAGGTAAGCTTTTTATTTGAAATGGTAATATAAATTATACATAATATAAAGTGAATTATGTGTATATATGAATGCACATATTTGGCCAAATGATGTATATGTGAAGTTAAAAGTGTGAATTATTTATATTCATGAGTATTTGTGCATTCGGCTATATGATGTTAAAATGCTAATGTATACTTGATATAATATACGAGATTGTGAGTGTAAAATATGTACATTAGTTAAGGTTTGGATTGATTTGATTAATTGAGTATAATGTTAATGTTATTTGGAAAATTATTTGCTTATTACTTACTAAGCTTTGATAGCTTACTGTGTATATTTGCTTTCCGTTTTATAGAGTTTGGAAGTTGGTTACGAGCTCAGGGATTGTCAGAGAAGTCTATCACACTATTAACTCTTTTCGGTATTTTGTTAAGTTTGAATTTGAACTTATGGCATGTATAGTCTAGTAATAATATTTGATTTGGGATATGTAAATATGAGCCATTCGAAAATGGCTTATTTATTTTGTTAAGCTTAGTTTTTATGCTACTAATCAAATATTAGATGTGTTTGGTTTTAGTGATTCAGCTATGGCTTATTTATTTGTGAAATATGGTTGCTATGCTTTGTTAATACGTGGTAAATGTTTATATATATATATATATATATATATATATATGACATATAGGTAGTGAAATGGATATGTTTAGTTAATCATTGAAATTGATTATGGCTTAAGTTCATTTGGAAAATACTATTATGTATTTATATAGGTGTGATATGTTTGGCCTTATTTGTTAATGGATATATATTTTAATTATATTCAATGCCTATGCGAATATAACAAATATGTATTATAGGTATATGATATATTTTGTATATGAATGAAAATGTAATCTCAAAAGTTGGTATAATTTGTCATTATTTGATTTGATTGAAAATGACATGAATGGTCTTAAAATTTGGTTAAGCAAGGAAGTAAATAATACATGCATTTTTGACCTATGATATGTATTTATATTTTTCCTTGGAATAACTATGCTATGTCTTGGATTTGTAAATTTAGTATAACTTATTAAAGACCTATGTGTTAATGTATAATTTGCATTATGAGTTGGCTTAAAGAAGGTGTTAGGTTGGTGTAAATTCGACTTTGTTACTTAATTTATTTTGAGAAATATGTTACGTGTTTAAGATGGAGTTATAATGTTTTATGAATTCGTATGTTTTTGACTGAAATTTTATGTGTTAGTTGACACTTTGTATATATATATATATATACTGTCCGATTTTGATATGTTTGGTTTAAGTAAAATGCATTTAAAAATGGATGCATTAAAATGAATTGAATTGAGCATAGTTTGGATTTGTTTTATGTGCTTAATTGAACGAAATAGTTATTATTGAAAGATGTTGTTAAATGGCATGGTTTAAAGTATATGGAATTGGTATATATATGGATTCGGCCAAGTACATAGAAAAATGACTAAAGAAATTCAAGTGAACATTATAATGCTTTATGAATAAATGTTGTAATATGTACACATGATTTTATAAAACGATATAAGTTTGATTATAAATTAGATATTCAAATATCATGCATGTTATGTTTGTATGTTTTGAATTTTATATTTATTAATAAAGTAGTTAAATTTTGAAAGAAAAAACGAATAGTTTATGTATTAATGGTATTAAAGCATGAAATGAAATGAATGTCTGTTTTGAGCTATGTTTTGTTCAATATGCCTTGTAATCCTAAGCCGGCGACGGATACGGGTTATGGGTGTTACATACACAATGTTTAAATATTGAGAGTTAATTTTTTTAGAATCTAGAATAAATTGAGACAATGTATAAATGTTGAGGGTTAAAATTACTATTATGCGAAATTTAAAAGCTGTCACGGTTTCTTTCCATTAATCATTTAACTACTGGAGACCAAAAAGAAACAAAATCAAATAGTTAAGTAGCCATTTTACAACTTTTCAATAGTTTATTTATTAAAAAATTATTGCAAAATTGATAACCTTTGAAAGAGTAAAAAATATATATGATTTTAATTTAATTTATTAAAAACATTGTATGTTGAAAAATAAAATAAAATAAATGTGTTTGTAAACCCTATGCAAGTTTACTTAGAAAATTTTTTGTGTAATAATATTAAAATAAACAAAAGTAGTCAACATGGAATTACAGTCGTAATGTTAAAGTTGAGATTTTACGTATATCAATGACATGATTCAAATCTAATCATTTGCAATTTTCATTGGTTTATTTAAAATGTATAAAAGAAAAACAAAAGTACCTTATAAGAATATAACTTATTTCAATATGTAAGTGTAGTTTAGTAATATTTACTACCGAGTTGGTGTCTGGTTAACTCTTGATACCAACTCTGTCACAGTTTAAATAATAGTATAGATATAGAGACGAAATTATATTAGAAATTAAAGTATAGAGATTAAATCTCAAATTTTGGCATAATAGAGGGACCAAAATTAAAATTTAACTATTTTTCTATAATGTAAAAAATATAAGGATAAACTATACTGGTAGTCACTCAACTACTTGTAAATTTCTTTTTTTATCACCCAACTATGAAAAATTACAAAATAGAAATCCAACTATTCAACATTTTCATTTTTGGTCATCAACAGTTAAATTACTAACAGGAAGAAAACTTGATAGCTTTTGAAATTAGTATAATAACAACTTTAGCCATCAACATTTATACATTGTGTCAATTTAGTCTGGATTTTAACAAGTTTTACCCTCAACATTTACACATTGTGTAATTTGGTCCTTTTTGTAGTTTTTATTTTCTTTGTGACATTGAGGGTTAATTTTAAAATAATGAGAAAATATGAAAACTATTATCTTGAATTTTTGGTATTTTCATTTTAGTATATTTTCAATCAAATTTAGCTGATAAATTTGTTTTCTAGCTTTGTGAAAGGTTCGCAAAGAAAAGCAAAAGTACAAAAAGATTAAATTACATAATATGTAAATATTGAGGGTTTTAAAATTTTTAAAATCAAGACTAAATTGACATAATGTATAAATATTGAGGATTAAAATTACTATTCTACTAAATTTAAAAGTTGACACGCCATCTTTACATTAATCATTTAATGGTTAGTGACTAAAAAATACTTTTTTTGAATAATTGAGTAACTATTTTAAATAAAAACGAAAATTACCCATAGTTAAAAAAAAACACCAATAGCAGTCCTCCATGATAACAAAGAAAGTCCCAAAAATATGTGTAGATTATGGTCCATGCAAATAAAAATTGTCAAAGAGCCCAAGGCCGTGCAAATTGAGAAATAAATAAAGAAAGAAAAATAAATCTATTGATCTATTTTACTATGTGGTACCTGTCAACCTGTCACCATAAATGCAAAAGCTAAAGCACCATTTCAATTCATTGCTGAGAGAAGAAGAAACATGAGTGCCTTGACGAAGCTTACAATTCTTTTTCCATGTTGTTTCATCCTCATTGCTTTAGTAAAGCTCCTTTATGATTTCTTATGGAGACCTCTCCGTCTACAGCATATGATGAGTTCACAGGGAATCAAAGGACCTCCTTACACCTTCATCCATGGCAACAACAAAGAAGCTACCCAAATGACAATGGAAGCCTTAAGCAAACCTATGGGCGCCTTGAGCCATGATATATTTCCCAGAGTGCAGCCACATGTTTACTCATGTGTCAACAGATATGGTAAGATCTATGCATGTTTTGCAATATGGTTCGGATCTTCTAGTTCTAAGAAAAAATGGACCCTTTTTTGTTTATTGCTTGATTAGGGAGGATTTATCTTGCTTGGGACGGTAATCGACCTGAACTGGTGATTACCGAAGCTGAACTTGTCAACGAGGTTCTGAAACATAGTACGACAACTTTTCCAAAAAGGAAGCCTACTTTTTCTCTCACTGGCCTATTTGGGAATGGGCTTGTGACAGCTCTGGGTGAAAAATGGGTGAAGCAACGGAAGTTGGCGAATTATGCTTTTCATGGGGAAAGCTTAAAGGTAAAACACTCCAAACATGTGAAATTAGTTGTCTAAATCTTTCTTATATATGTTGGAGGATTGATTGTGCAGAACATGACACCAGCTGTAATTGCTAGTGTTGAAACAATGCTAGAAAAGTGGAAAGGCTATGTAGGCAAAGAGATGGAAGTATATCATGAATTTAGATTATTGACCTCGGAAGTGATATCCAGAACAGCTTTCGGTAGCAGTTACTTGGAAGGGGAGAAGATTTTTGACATGTTGAACAAGTTGTCAATAATTAGGAGCCGAAATCTTTGGAATACTCCTTTGATCGAGTATGTTCCCTTCTAAAAGCTTAATTGATCCCTCAGTTTTTGTCAATACATAGCTGATCTTGGTTTGCTTTTACAGCAAGTTATGGAAATCTGCTGATATGCTAAAGTCTGAAGAACTTTCAAAAGGAATACAAGATTGTGTAATGAAGATTGTTAAGAAAAGAGGAGACAAAGTTGAGAACAGAGAAGCCAATAGCTTCGGCAATGATTTTCTGGGATTACTTGTAAAAGCCTATCATGATCCAGACAAAAATAACAGGCTTTCAATGGAAGACTTGGTGGATGAGTGCAAAACGTTCTACTTTGCTGGACAAGATACTGTTAACTCCTTACTTGCATGGATGGTCTTCCTTATATCAATTCATGGAGATTGGCAAGAGAAAGCAAGAAGAGAAGTGATTGAGATATTTGGTAACCAAATTCCAGATTCTCAAGGCATTTCTAAACTCAAAATCGTAAGTAAACTGTCAAACGCTGGTGTATATTAATATGTGTCAAGAGTTGGCCTGTTATTCAACAAAGAACTAGTAGCAACAAAGGCAACATCTTAGCATGGAGTTGTTAAGATAATGGTTAATGGTGGAGTTGTTAAGATAAATGTTTAATGGTGGAGTTGTTAAGATAATGGTGGAGTTGTTAAGATAATGGTTAATGGTGGAGTTGTTAAGATAATGGTTAATGGTGGAGTTGTTAAGATAAATGTTTAATGGTGGAGTTGTTAAGATAATAGTGGAGTTGTTAAGATGTCATTTTCTTTAACAAACTATTGTATCTATATATAATTGCTCATCAATGAAAGTTTATTATGTTTTTCAAGCCATTAAAAAAAAAAGTTTTCAAGCTATTAAGCTTTGCTCCTTCAAGTTTTCTTCACTTAAGTTTCGGTTTCTTCTTCTTGTTTTTGTTATTCATTTTTAATTTTATGCAAATCACATGCATCTTGCATGTTGAATTGTTGACATTATTCCAACAATTGGTATCAGAGCCAACTTCTTTGAGGACCTTACTTGTTGATATTTTTCGGTGAAAACAAAATTTAAGAAGGAAGAAATCTCCTTGTTGTTGATTCATTTTATTGTTGCTGAAAATGAGCTATACACCACCTCCACCACCTGTGTTTACTGGTGAGAATTATCACATCTGGTCTGTGAAGATGAAGACTCATCTCCTGGCACAAGACTTGTGGAGTGCAATCGAGAGAGATACTGAGCCACCTCCATTGAGAGCCAATCCCACTATTGCTCAGATCAGGCAGCATAGTGAGGATCGAACCAAGAAGCATAAGGCTATGGCCTGCCTACAGAATGGAGTGTCAGATGTCATTTTCACTCGAATCATGGCCTGTGATTCACCTAAACAAGCTTGGGAAAGGTTGAAGGAAGAGTTCATGGGCTCGGATAAGACAAGGCAGCAACAGGTGATCAACCTTAGAAGGGAGTTTGAGAACTTGAAGATGAAGGAATCAGAGACTATCAAGCAGTACTCTGATAGAATAATGGCAACAGTGAACAACATAGGGCTTCTAGGTGAAGACTTCACTGATAGTAGAGTTGTGGAGAAGGTCATTACTACTCTCCCTGAGAGGTTTGAGTCAAAGATTTCCTCACTGGAAGACTCAAGGGACCTCACAACCATCACCCTGTCTGAGTTGGTGAACTCCCTCTATGCACTGGAGCAAAGAAGGGTCGCTAGACAGGAAGAGCATCCTGAAGGAGCTTTCCAAGCAAAAGCCAATGGTGGCTCGAGTTCAAGTCAGAGACCAAAGAAACCTTGGGCTGACAGAAGGGAAAGATCCAAGAATCAAGCAGAAAGAAGGAAGCTTCCACCTTGCAAATACTGCAAGAAGACTAACCACCTGGAGAAGAACTGCTGGAATAGGCCAGACATTCAGTGCAATAATTGCAAGAAGTTTGGTCATCATGAGAAGGTTTGTAGAAATAGGGACAAGCCACAAACTGAACAACAAGCTCAAGCCAAGACTGCTGAAGACTTTCCAGCTCAGGAGGAGCATGTTTTCACTGCCTCAAGCTTTGCAACCAAAAGCAAAGCCAAGTGTAGTTGGCTAGTGGATAGTGGCTGCTCAGACCACATGTCAGCTGATGAGACTTTATTCAAGCAGCTTGACAAGAGCTTCACTTCAAAGATCAAGATAGGCAATGGAAGCTTAATTGAAGCCAAGGGCAGAGAAGATGTGCTGATCAACTCAGGCTCAGGTGACAAGCTAATCACAGATGTGCTTTATGTGCCTGATATAGATCAAAACCTGTTAAGTGTTGGTCAGTTGGTCCAGAAGGGTTATTCATTAGTCTTCAAAAATGATGCATGCATTATTCAAGATTGTTATGCCCAGGAAATTGTTACAATTCCTATGACATACAAATGCTTCATGTTTGATGTAAGTCAGCTTGAAAACAAGGCTTACACAAGCCTAGCTGATAGTACTGGTCTATGGCATAAAAGATTAGGCCATGCCAACTTCAGATCACTTGATTTGATGCACAGACAGAATTTAGTTGAAGACATGACCAAGGTAGAGTCAACAAGTGCTGTTTGTGAGGCTTGCCAACTTGGAAAACAAGCCAGGTTGCCCTTTCCAGTCAACAAGGCACAGAGAGCTCGAGAGAGGCTTGAGCTGGTGCATTCTGACATCTGTGGTCCAATGAAGACCCCTTCACTCAATGACTGTAAGTATTTTGTACTGTTTATTGATGACTTAACAAGATTCTGTTGGGTCTATTTCCTGAAGCAGAAGTCTGATGTGCTCGAGGCCTTCACCAAATTCAAGGCTCAGGCAGAAAATCAGCCAAATTGCAAGATCAAGGCATTGAGGACTGATAATGGGGCTGAGTACTTGTCTGAAAGGTTTCAGAAGTTGTATGAACAAACTGGGATCCATCACCAACTAACCACTGTGTACACTCCTCAACAAAATGGAGTGTGTGAAAGGAAGAACAGAATTGTAATGGATATGGCCAGATGTTTGATGTTTGAAAGCAAGTTGCCAAGCACCTTTTGGGCTGAGGCTGTCAACACCTCAGTGTACTTGCTCAACAGACTTCCAACACATGCTGTGAAGGATAAGACTCCATTTGAGGCCTGGCATGGACAGAAGCCATCAGTCTCCTACTTGAGAGTGTTTGGATGTGTGGGCTATGTCCATATACCCGCTGAAAGAAGGACCAAGCTCGAGAAGAGGTCTGCTCCAGCTATATTTGTGGGCTACAGCAGTAACAATAAGGGCTATAGGCTTTATGATCCCTCAACCAAAAGAATTGTGGTTAGTAGGGATGTCAAGTTTGATGAAGCAAGGACCTGGAACTGGGATGGTTCAAATGCAATACAGCTTGATGAAGACTCAATTAATGGCAGTTTAGAACTGGCTGAACAGGAGCCTAGCAATGCAAATGTGGATGATCTACCTGTGAGGGGCACCAGAACCATTGCTGACATTTACCAAAGATGCAATGTGGCTCTAGTGGAGCCTTCAAGCTTTGAAGAAGCTGCCAAAGACAAACAATGGAAGAAAGTTATGGAAGCTGAGCTTGACATGATTCACAAGAATCAAACCTGGGACTTGGTAGACAGACCTGTCCAGAAGAAAGTCATTGGTGTCAAGTGGGTGTTTCGAGCCAAATTCAATGCTGATGGTTCATTGAACAAGCACAAGGCCAGGCTTGTAGTAAAAGGGTACAGCCAGCAGTATGGCATCGATTTCATGGAGACTTTTGCTCCTGTGGCAAGATTGGATACCATCAAATTGTTGTTTGCTTTGGCTGCTCAAAAACAGTGGAAGATTCACCAGCTGGATGTCAAGTCAGCCTTCTTGAACGGCTACCTTAAGGAGGAGATCTATATCGAGCAACCTGATGGTTTCAAGGTTCTAGGAAATGAAGACAAAGTGTACAGGCTGAGGAAGGCACTTTATGGCCTGAAGCAGGCTCCTCGAGCCTGGTATGACAGGATTGACTCCCACCTGTCTAAGCTCGGATTTGAAAAGAGCTTGAGTGAGCCAACGCTTTATGTGAAAAAGTCCAACAAAGAGACTCTGTTGATTGTCTCTATCTATGTGGATGACTTGCTGGTGACTGGAAGCAAGGAAGACTTGATTGATGAGTTCAAAACACAAATGCAACATGTGTTTGACATGACTGACTTGGGAGTCATGACTTACTTTCTTGGCATGGAAGTAAATCAAGGCAATCAAAGTATTTTCATTAGCCAACATGCATTTGCTTTGAAAATACTTAACAGATTCAGCATGGAGAATTGCAAGCCAGTGGGCACTCCTATGGCTCAAGGAGAGAAGCTAACAAGCATTGGTGACTATGAAAGAGTTGATGAAAGGGAGTATAGAAGTTTGGTTGGCTGCTTACTTTATCTGACAGCAACTAGACCAGATCTAATGCATGCTGTTAGTTTGCTTTCAAGATTTATACACTGTTGCAATATAATGCATTTTAAAGCTGCCAAGAGAGTACTTCGATACATCAAGGGGACATTGAGCTATGGAGTCAAGTTCAAGAGAGAAAATGAGTTTAAATTGGTTGGTTTCTCGGATAGTGACTGGGCTGGATCTTCTGAAGACATGAAAAGTACCTCAGGCTACTTCTTTAGCCTTGGTTCGAGTATGTTTTGTTGGTGCTCAAAGAAGCAACCAACTGTTGCCCAGTCGACAGCTGAAGCTGAGTATATTGCAGCAGCAGCAGCAGTGAACCAAGCCATTTGGCTTAGAAAGTTGCTGAAAGATCTCAATGAGGAGCAACTTGAACCTACTGAAATTCTTGTTGACAACCAGTCAGCAGTTGCCATTGCCAAGAATCCGGTTTTCCATGGGAAAACTAAGCATTTTAAGATTAAATTGCATTTTGTTCGAGAGGCTGAACAATCCAAGGAAGTCAGTCTCGTGCACTGCAGTTCACAAGATCAATTGGCTGACATTCTAACTAAGCCACTTAATACGTCAAGGTTTGAACTCTTGAGAAGCAACATTGGTGTTTGTTGCATACAGATCAAGGAGGAGTGTCAAGAGTTGGCCTGTTATTCAACAAAGAACTAGTAGCAACAAAGGCAACATCTTAGCATGGAGTTGTTAAGATAATGGTTAATGGTGGAGTTGTTAAGATAAATGTTTAATGGTGGAGTTGTTAAGATAATGGTGGAGTTGTTAAGATAATGGTTAATGGTGGAGTTGTTAAGATAATGGTTAATGGTGGAGTTGTTAAGATAAATGTTTAATGGTGGAGTTGTTAAGATAATAGTGGAGTTGTTAAGATGTCATTTTCTTTAACAAACTATTGTATCTATATATAATTGCTCATCAATGAAAGTTTATTATGTTTTTCAAGCCATTAAAAAAAAAAAGTTTTCAAGCTATTAAGCTTTGCTCCTTCAAGTTTTCTTCACTTAAGTTTCGGTTTCTTCTTCTTGTTTTTGTTATTCATTTTTAATTTTATGCAAATCACATGCATCTTGCATGTTGAATTGTTGACATTATTCCAACAATATGCCTTTAGTACATTAAATTCTTTAATGTAATCTGATTCATTCT
This sequence comes from Gossypium australe, assembly GCA_005393395.2. Classification (NCBI taxonomy): domain Eukaryota; kingdom Viridiplantae; phylum Streptophyta; class Magnoliopsida; order Malvales; family Malvaceae; genus Gossypium; species Gossypium australe. The sequence goes on along the minus strand of CM016616.1, from coordinate 149,032,203 downwards.
TTTTCTGCAAACAGATGACCATGATTATTTACGAAACTCTAAGATTATATGGTCCATCAATTGGCTTGATGAGAAGAGCTGAAAGAGAAGTTCAGTTAGGGAAGCTAGTCTTGCCTGCTAATCTAGATCTTCTAGTTGTACATTCTGCATCTCACCATGACCCTCAACTATGGGGAGATGAGGTACATCTTTTTAAACCAGAGAGATTCGAAGAAGGGATTGCCAAAGCTACCAATTACAATGCAGGTGTATTTTGTCCCTTTGGATTGGGACCTCGGAATTGTGTTGGTATGAACCTTGCAATCACGGAAACGAAGATTGCACTCTCCATGATTCTACAACGCTACACCATTTCTCTTTCCCCTGCCTATGTCCACTCACCAATTCCTTATATCACCATTCAACCACAACATGGAATTCAAGTAATACTCGAGTCACTGCATAACGATGCGTAATGTAACATAGCTGCTAAGAATTCAGGGTTTAAATAAGTTCAGCTGCTACGAATTTGGGGTTTTAATAAGTTTATTCATGTATGAACTTGTCTAAGTCAAAATTTAGTGAAAAATAATTATTATTCTATAAAATTTATATGTCAACCAGTAATTATATAATACGATCAACATAAGCTCATTTCAGTCAGGAACCTGCAGAGCTACTAAGTCATAAAAATTTTGCTTAACAAGTACACTTTTTTGCAGAAAACTTACTAGTGCAGTTGTATGAACGTTTAAATGAAAATTGAAAACCTTCAAATCGAAGGTACCATTCACCCTTTTAAATGCTTCTTAATCCTCCTAAAGAAGCACTTTGCTTATGTCTTTTCTTTGACATAACCTGAAATCATACAGCTAGAGCAATAAATTAATGGTGTTCATCTCGAAATCTTCAATATCTTATGTTTATTTTAAGGAACTATAATAAATATCCTATAGAGTTGATCATGTAGAGAGTAAAAGAGCACCTTAGAAGATGGAGGGGGCAATGGTGCCTGTGGTAGAGCCTTCCCCGACTCGGTTAATTGTTGTCTATCTCGAAGCTGAGTTGCAATATCTTCCATTATTTGCAACTCAACTTGTTCCCTTGCCTTGTGGCCTGCAGGGAAGTTGAGCTTCTCTCTTCCCAGTTGTACAATCTTTAGCCTTTCTCTGAGCCACCCAACTTCATTGTCAATCTTTAACCTTTCATAATCAAAAGCCGACTTCGATTTTCTATGCAAATATTTTGGTTGTGAAGGATGAATTGGTGGTAATCCTTCCGATCTCTCTGAACTGTTTCCTTTCCTGCCTGGCTCAATTTCTACCCCACCAGCGGTTTGATTATCACATATTTTAGGTGAGTTTGAGGAAACACCGATCAACTTCTTCTCGATTCTTTTTTCACCCTTTTTGTTCTTCACATTTGATGCGTTGTTAATGACATGAACATCGAGTACACGGAAATCAGAACCAGAATCTGATCTATGTAAACCTATTCCGAGTTTCTCCACTTTTTCGTTGTTGTATGGGAAAATCATCTTAGCCTCGGTTGTCTTCAGTGCCGAATGTTGGTGTGGATTGGTTTCGTTGCATTGCTCCTTATCTTCTACCATGGTATTAATCTTATCGTCACTTCTAAACATTTGTGCATCATTATTTTCAATACTCGAACTCAAAAAGCTAGCAGCTTTATTGAGTTCGGTGACAGCTATCCCTTCCACAAAATCGATGTTAACTTTCGTCTTGTCCTTCTCTCTAAACAATTCATTGACCTGCTGAACTCGCAGTAGCTCCCACTCACTTGACATCTCTTGTTCCTGCGTGGCTGCAGTATCATACATATCAGCATCCAGTTGCTCTTTCCCGTATAACATTTGCTTGTAAGATTCAGTTTCCTTCTCCAAGAAATACTTTTCCTTTTCTCTCCTTAATAAGATCTCTTTGAGAATGTTCATTTCTTCAGCATCATATGTGAATTTCGCCTCGATCATCCTCCGGTATTGCTTAGCTTCCATCTCAATGGCTGCCTTCTCTTCTTGCAAACGTAGTATCATCGCCATAGCCTCATCAGCAGCAGTGGCAGCAGCGCTTCTCTCTTTCTCGAGCTCAATGTAAAGAGCAGCACAAGTAGCGTGCTCTGCATCGAGAGCTTGTCCCAAGACTCTGCCACCATCAAAATCTTGAGCCGATGCCGAGCGCTTGATAGCCATTGCTGTTTCCTTTTTGTCCACCGATTTATTCTCAGCAAAAGAGTCATAATCCATTTGTGAACCCTGAAAATTTTGTTTAGGCCCTCCAATATGTTTTGCAGTTTCCTTACCATCTAAAAAGTACAGAACTATGAACACATTAGATGTGACATTAACATAATAAAAAAACCAAAGGAAGGTTTCGTAAAAGATCATCACCTTCGGAATGAACCGGAGTCTTACTCTCTTCGGTAACATCATTGCCAAGTTTAACAAAAGTAGCAGAAGAATTGAAACCAGTTGGTGTCGTAATGGAAACCAATGGATCATTTGGAGAAGATGAAACTTTTCCACCGAGAAAACTATCAATTCTCTTGCGTCGCCTAAGACCAACTTTAGGCCTCCGTTTCCACTTATGAATTTGCCCAAAGTTTCCATTTTTCACACCAACAAAAGTATTCTTCTTCCCATTCCATGAACTAGAAGAAGCTTCCCTTTCCATTTCTACTTTCCCATCCTGCCAATAATCCGAATTCAATTGGCTATCGCGTTGCTCATCATCATCGTCATCTTCTCCATCATCATAAAAGTTGTTCCAGATAGCATCAAAAGGGAGTCTTTTCATAATAGAATATTGAACGGGTGAGATTTTAAGACATGGATCATGAACTAACATGGCTTGGAAACGATTTTTCTTTTCTAAGTACCCAAACAATCCATTACAAGGACAAGGCAAAGACAGTCCAAATAAACCCAGAAATCTTGAAGCCAAATAGGCCAGGGTTGATCCACAAAGATATAAATAAGCTATGAATAGATCAAGGAAAGCACCCACAATACCAGTGAATGTCCATGAATTCATCACATTGCATGCCATTGAAAAAGTACCAAGTTTTCGTATTTGGAACAGATAATTACAATCCGGGTAACTCACCCCGTGTTGGTTTTGATTAACTCAGTCATTTTAGACTAAAAAACTCATCAAAAATTTGGTCCTTGAATCAACATAAATGTTGAGGAAGAATAGGAGAGAAAGCGGGCTTCTTTTCTGAAAGTTTCTATTTTTATTTTGACCAATTGAATTGGATGGCATTTATGGTCGAATTATAATTGAATCGATTCAGTTCGAATTTTAAGGTAACCCCATATTCAAAAGAATCAGCTCTTAATATATATATATATATATATATATATAGGCCACTGATAATACAGTTGAAAAGAAAAACATTACATTTTAGATTAACTAGACAGGAGTAAAACAAAAAGAAAAAATAATAAGAGAAGGTACCATTTCTAAGATGGAAATGTCTTACAACTCAACTAATATTAGGCATTACCCACTCTATTTCTTGCCTTATGCCACCCAAGGGAAAAGGGTCACCGATACCAAATGGGGGCCTTGGCCTTTTCATTGTAAGGGCCTGTGACCCGACACCCGTTTGTGACAAAGGGCTTCTACTAGAAGTCAAGAAGCTTTCGATGGAGCAGTCACCAATTCGGGTTGGCATATTGGAAGCAGTTTTGTTCTCTAGAGCTGCAGTGAATTCAGACAAGGAAGGCAATTTTATGTTATCGAGGGGGATCATCCCTTGACAATCGTTAGAAACCTTGATAGCCAATTCGGAAAGTTCTTCTCTGGCTGCTTCTAGACCAGTAGAAGCAGCAGCCTCATCATTCAGTGCTGTACAAGCTTTCTCGAATATTGACTGTAGGTATTTGCCTTGTGCTTCAATCCGGAGTTGAAGACGACGTTGTACCTGCTAAGTGAAACCGTTAGTGTGCAGAAAAAAACATGTGTAACTACAAGGGTGACAAACATCATTATGAGGTGACCAGAATTCTGACCAACCTCCAACTGTTCATGTAGTTTTCGTTGAACTTCCATCTGCACTCGAAGAGCTTCAGTAACCTGGTAACCACTGTTCGGAAGATGGAATCCAGTATTCATATGAAATTCAAGAAAGCTAACGAGATCATCAAGCAAGAGCAAAAAGAACATACTCATTCATGTCTTGCGCAACCATTCTCGAAGATGCTGTTGTAGATGAGCCAGTGTCCTGTCTTTCTGCAATTGAGGAAGCTGAAACACCAAGAAATATATCTTTATCAGTCAACTAAGAATATGTCTAACAATTATCTGCCATCTATCAGTTCACATGAAATAATTCTCTGGACCTCCAACAAGAACCAATATACCACGTAAACATGGCAGAAACGAGAAAGTCATATAAAACCAAGTTCAAAAACAATTTCGGAAATTTTATGAAACCCTGAAGAGCACATAGCTAAAAATGTTCTAGTACAAAATTTGGAAGCAAATTTTGATGATTTATCAAACCCATGCCTATAAGTACCCCCGAAAGGAAAAAAGTTAATGTCTTCCTATGTGCAGTTTCTTCACCTTGTACTAAACTGGGCGCATATGATAGAAACATTTTGTCAACAGTCTCTTCTTGACAGAGTTGAAATAGTCAAATTGTCATAGTACTTGCTCATGACTCATTGAGCCAGTCAAAGGTACAAGACTAAAATAAGGTAAAAGGAAGAAGTTACCATATTCATTAATGAATAAACTAATTAATAGTTTAAAGAGAATGAGTCTCCTACCATCCTTAGAGTTATCAGTTGATTCTTTGGCAGATTGTTTCCCTAGTCGGTATTTCTGCAAAAACAGAGGCAACGGTATTTCAACTAGCTTAGCCGGTAAAGCCATCTCCTCCCAACAAAAACACATGCAGATATAAATGGGTGCACAGAAAAGTTCAAACCAAGCAAAGGCATGAAAGCACTAATATAACAAGGGAACAACTTCATGTCGTGACCATTGATGAGGGTAACAACGAACCTGAAGATGTGATTTCAAGTGATAGAGGGTAAGGCCTTTTACTCCCATTGTTCTCATAATAGTCTTAGGGGTTGCTTCTGCAATGCATTTCAAGACAAACGAAGTACGTTAGGTCAAGATTCACAACTTTATAACAACAAAAGGCCAGTTCATACAAGACATGACAAAAGGGGACATGAAGGTCGAGTCTTAAAATGCCATTGTTAATCAACTAGGTTGGTCACATAGTATCACTCCAAGTTACAAACAGAGAAGCATGTATGATGTTTTTACAGTTGTTTTTTACAATGCTATAATCCTATAGCATAATTTTTAAGGAAGAAAATACTAATACCAAGATTATTCTTGCAGACCAAGACAAAGAACCACAGTTTGCTCAAGTTTGTCTTCCAACAGGAAAGCATGGAGACCAAAATTATTGAACTTAATGGCTCCAAAACTATGTTTTGTCCTATTGGTCGTATTGTATGGCTAGATAAGTACCCCCAGAAACATAACGTGGGCACAAGAACCTACGTGTTTATGCAAATAAATGTGGTTCATACAAGAATAAGAAGAAAATCCATGGCAATAAAAATTAAACAAGAGGCCAAAAGATAATAGAATTGGCAGATATATGATAGAAAGAACAAGACAATGGCAATGAGATAAAGAAAGTTCCAAGATGTCATGATCCATTTTCCAACGATATTAAATGGTGTGCCAATAGAAAACATGACTGTTGTTAAATCATTACCAAATATTACAAAGAAAAAAACAATTGTGGCTTGTAATAAAAATCAAAGATGACATGAACAACATGGTAACAACACATCTTTTTCAACAATCAAAAGGAGGATCAAAATGAAACTAAATTTAAAGACAATATAGAAACTAGAATTACCAAAATACAAATTAATAACATGTATTAACTTTAAAACCCAAGTGTTGAAAAGGCCAGTTCTCAAAAGCCAAAAATAATGCTATCAATGTCTCAAAGAAAATAATGACTAAATCTCAAAGAAATAGTTTTTTTAAAGAAAAAAAAAGTAACCCATATTTCAAGAACTAAAAGCTATGGAGAAGAGATACTTAAAGTTCCCAAAATCCAGAAAGTTGATTTTTTTTTTTTAAAAAAGGAACTTTGATTACCACAAATATAACACATTATCATGACCCAATCAAATAAAAATAAGCAAAAATCACATTTTTATAGCAAAAAGTAAAAGGAAAAGATAACCCAGAAACAAAAACTTACTGTCAGGGCCGCCGAGTTGAGTAACAGCATCGACAAAACGTTCATGGAGCTCAGCCGTCCATCGGAGTCGAGGCTTGGGGTCGGTTGTTAGGACCAAACAAGCATCACCGGGCAAGTTGGTTCCATCAAGCGACCCTTGATAATCCCCCACACATCCATCTAACGACAACGACCGAATACCCGAGTACATTTCTTCTGAAACTTTCTTTTTTTTTTCCCGAGAAAGTGATGGAAAATGCAGAGGAAAATCGATGAAAACAATATGAGCTGAGGCCTTTCTCGCGGTGACCCAAAACTGGTCAGAGAAGGAAGAAGATGGGAAGAGATGGAGAGAGAAAGAGAGACAGAAATATAATAGGGAAGTGAGTGAAAATTGAGGCATGCAGAGATTAGGACAGCGATGTGGTGTTGTGTCTTTGTCGTTGTCTTTGTCTCTGTCTTTGTCTTTCACTTTCTGACTCTCTCTCTCTCCTCTCTTCCATTTTCTTATTTATACTAAATAAATACATTTTTAAATTCATCTAAAATTTAAAATAAAAAATTCGTTGTTCTTATTTTATTCATTCCATGTGTGCATAAATAATAAGGCTGAATTATTAACGAGTCTGTCCTGAGAAATTCCATATCTTTTAATTATTAAAAGTTAAAACAAATTTATTTATAAATCTTAATTTTATTTAAAAAAATTTTGAAATTAGATAAAATAAACTCAATTGATGAATATTCTAGCCTCAGAGAAGACGCCGACTATGAATGTATTCTCACTCACTGATAAGTTAGTTATAGTGATCGAAGACGTCCCAACCACTAATTATTCCTTAATCGTAAATTAACCGTGGTAACCGCTCGACGATTAACCTTATCGAACGAATGACCCCGAAAGATGCTTCCACGATTTAATCTATCAGTAACTTTGCGAACTAGAAGAACCCGATTCTAATTAATGATTTCAACAGCATGTATCATATAAATTAGATCATTTAATCTCAAGGGTCACCCAATTATACTCTCAATCAAACCGTGTCAACTTATTTTTTAGTAAAGTAATTCAATGTCAAATTAATTGTACCACCTATGTAACATTTTCAATCATGTACAAAGAAAAGAAATATTCTTGAAACAATGCTAAAAATAATACTACGGGATAATCTTATTTATCTCTTGAACCGAAAAAAGGTACTCAAATGAAAAAAAAAAGTTAAATACGACCCGAATACCGAGATTTTTTCTACTTTTGGCTAGAAAATTATTTTGATGAAATTAAACAAAAGAATTAAAATTGAATCAGGTTAAAAAAATAAAATAAAATAAATTTGATTTCTTTTCCAAACCAAAAGCAAAAGCAAGGACGTGAAGTGTTCCCCAATTTTCAGTTTTTTTAAGCTGAAATTAATACCTAGATTGTACTTCTACTCAATTTCTTAAAAGATATATTTTATTTAAATGAAATTTAATTTTAATTAAACTCCTAAAAAATATATTCACAAATAATATTTAAATAAAAATAATAAAATCTTAAATTTTTAAATATGTCAAATTATTACTCCCTATCTGATTTTATATTTTAATTTATTCACGACATTTTGGATTTACACTGTCTGCAGTTACATAGATATTAGACAATAAATACCAAAATTATTAGCATCGTGCCCAAAAATTTGTCAAAATAAAATACATAAATATGTTAATTTGACACTATATCAATACTCAAATCATTATATTTATTCAATCGATGTAATTTTTTAATGTGTATAATTAAATCTAAATTAAAATTTTATTTATAAATTTAAATCAGAATCAAAATTTTAAATGTATAATTATATAAAATTAAAATTTATGTATCGAATTAAACATTAAATCCACGTTTATATATAAGTTTGACCTTAAATTTAATCATTATCAAATATGGAAGAATTTAAAAATGTAAAAGTGTATTTGAAAGAAGAAGTGGGACCACGTACTTGAGTTGGTCCAATTTTTCAATTTTCTCTTAAAAGTTTACCTTATTTGGCTAAATTGAAATATTTAGGTTGTAAGATTCAAAAAAAAAAAATGTGAACCATGTTGTCTATAAGTAGACGATGAGATGATATGTTTATATGGCAAGTTCTCTTTTGACCAAAGTAGGTAAGTTTTACTCAAGCTTTCGGTACTATTAAGAGGAAGATTCAAGTTTGAACATTGAGGACGGTATGCAAGGATTAGGACTAAAGATAAAAGTACAAATTATTAAGAGGTCAAAGTACAATTTTATCTTTATATTAATATATAATTTTATAAAAATTTAAAGCGTCAAATGAAAAGACTACCATTTTAGAAACCAAGATCACTACCACGTTATTAAAAGAAATAACCACAATTCTCTAAATTTTAATTTCTATAACACTAAAAAAAGAGTAAATAAGTTCTAACAATAGAAAAAAGAGTAAATAAGTTAATTTTTATATCCTCTGTATAAATATTTCTATGATTCAATATGTAATTAATTTTGTATTCATATAGTTGATTAATTTTTAACTCAATTGGCACTGCTTTTTTAACAATTGTAACAACATGAATTTGAATGCGCTTAAGTGGACATTGTCCTTCAACTTATGGATGGAAACTGGAGGTTACAGGTAGTTTAGTAATTATATAATATCATATTAACTCCGATCATTTCAAATAGATTTTCTTGCATTTGTTGATTCTATTCTTGTGGTCGGTTTGGTTGGTTTGTTAAGTTATCTTCACATCGTTTGTTCTGTCGCCTATTGGAGTAAGACTGGGTCCAGAGGCGATTCTAGCGGGGGCTGGCATGGACCCCAACCCCCCTAAAATAAAAAATTACCATTTAGGTCCTCTAAATTTTTTTAAAATTTTAAATTAGTAAAGGTAAAATTGTACTTTGGCCCCCTTAAAATTATAAAAATTTGATTTAATCCTTTAAAAATTATAAAGATATAGACTATAAAAAATTAAAATTTCATTTGGCCCCTCCTAAAAAATTGTTCTAGCTTCACCCCTGATTGGGTCGTCTTTTCTTCCTAGATAGGGGGTTTTGTTATTGAGGTTCCCTTTTTGTAACACCCCATACCCATATCCTATGCTGGAACCGAGTACGAGGCATTACCAGACTAAACAATACATTTGGTCAAATTAATTAACACATATACAAAATGACTTAGTCAAGCCACTATACATGCCATAACTTAAATCATTTATAAATAAAGATACCCATAGATAGCTTGATAGTGTGAAGCGATCTCCGACGACCTCCAACCCGAGCTTGTTTAGTAGGACTCTATAACATGGGAAAGAAAAGGGGGTAAGCTTATAAAGCTTAGTAAGTTCACATGTAAAAATAATAAGCATTAGCAATGAATTTAGCTTACTACTAAGCTATCATAACTTTCATAAATAATGTTAAGTTCTTACTTTCCCAACTTACTCATTTGTAGCCTTATCAAAGCCTCAACATGACAAATCCTCACAACAAATTCTCAATTTGATACAAACATTAAATCACATGCTTATACCTTATTACTCATGTTCACATTAATCTGTCTATTTGAATCGCTGTCACTAAATTATTTATTTCTTGAGCTACAGAGATCCGAATTTAAAACCGCTAATTTTCCCTGAAACTAGACTCATATATATTTATACCGTAAAATTTTCAGAATTTTTGGCTAATCCAATTAGTACAGTTTATTCATTAAAATTTCCCCTATTTCACTGTTTGACTATTTTGACCATTTTTCACTACGAATCAATTTTCTCCTTGTACAGAATTCAAATGATGTTATAATTTATTTCATTTGAAACTAGACTCATTAAGGATTTCAAGCATATAACTTTTATCCCATAATTATTTTTGTACAATTTTTAATGATTTTTCCAAGTCAGAACAGGGGATCACGTAATTATTCTGAACCAATCTCACAAGAATTTAAATATCTTGAAATATAAAAATACATTGTTTTCTCTGTTTCTTTTATATGAAAATAGACTCAAAAAGCTTTAAACCAATATCTCACCCAACTTATAATTCAATTTCTACTATTTTTGGTGAGTTTTCAAATTCATATCACTGTTGCTCTCCAAAACAGTTTTATTGTAAATTTTACTCTTTCATGATTACTTTATATTAACATCCATTTAATCATACATAACCCCAAAACATATCCTTAAATAGCCATTCCAATAGCTAGCCATTATCGAAAATTTACATGCCATTCATTTCAAATTTCGGATTATTTCATATTAGAACTTTTCTCATTAGCTCATTTGGAATACCGATTCATACGGATAATACACTCAATGGTGTACAATATATAATTACAAATGAACTCATTCATCAATCAAGTTTTATGCTCATGTCTCATCAACTCGTATTTCGTTATATCACATAATTCCATGTAACACTTACCAAACTTTGTCAGATTAGTGAACGTCTCATAAAATTAGTCTGCTCACACAAGCTGTCGATCATGACAAGCTACACGGTGTTGCTCAGTGCCACATTTCACAATTTAGTATGGTTGATACCATACCTACGTTTCACACTTTGCCATAGATCACCCATATCTTATCCGTCAATTCGTCACTTTTTACTAGAATGCCATAGCCCAGCTATGGTCTTACATTTTGAACATGTATCACATCAATGCCATATCCCAGATATGGTCTTACACGGAAACCACTTATCACTTGTGGCCGAAGCTACCACTATTCACTGATCAGGTAGTCGGAGCTACCACTTTTCACTGATCAGGTAGCTAAAGCTACCACTTTTCACTGATCAGGTAGTCGGAGCTACCACTTTTCACTGATCAGGTAGCCAAAGCTACCACTTTGCACTGATCAGGTAGCCGGAGCTACCACTTTTCACTGATCAGGTAGCCAAAGCTACCACTTTGCACTGATCAGGTAGCCGGAGCTACCACTTTTCACTGATCAGGTAGCCAAAGCTACCACTTTGCACTGATCAGGTAGCCGGAGCTACCACTTATCACTTTCACTTGTCCTTGATCAGATAAGTGTAGCCGAAGCTATCACTTATCACTTGTTGCCATGGTTCAACCATGGTCTGTACTATCAATTCATCACATGTCGAAATTCGATCATACTCCGCCCTGCATTTCTCTTAATTTGATCTTTCAATACAATCTCGTAATTTTTTTATATTATTCATGATCCAATAATAATATACGAAATAGCACATGGTATCAGTTAAACATTTAAATATAATAAATTTAATGCTTATTAACATACGAACTTACCTCGATACCAAAACGACCATTTTACCAACTTTTTTTATTTTCGATTTTCCTCCCGTTCTAGGTCCAAATCTCATTTTTCGGGGTCTAAAACATCACATTTCACTTATTTAATTAATGTACTGTTCAAAACAATCCTTAACTCAACTTTTTCAAAATTACATTTTTGCCCCTAAACTTTTACATATTTGCACTTTTGCCCCAATAGTCGAAAATTAAACTTCAGCCCTTATTCTTATGTTTTATAACATGCTGATCATTTTTCTCTTCTATGGCAACATCAAATTCTCACTAGTTCACACACTTATGACCAATTTATAACTTTTACAATTTAACCCCTTTTATACGATTTCATCAAAAATCATCTAATAAAACTCGTTTCTCTAATCATAGACATGCATAATATACCATAATTCATCAAAATTCACAATTATTCAACATGGGTCAATTTTTAAAATTAAAATCTAGCTCAAAATAATGGTAGAAATAGCTAGGCTAAGTTACCGAGATTTCAAAAATACGATAAACATTAAAAACGGGGCTAAAAAACACTTACTATGAAGCTTGAAAAGCTTGAAACCCTTAGCCATGGAGTCTAGAAATTTTCGGCAGCAACTTGAAGAAGATGAGCAGATTTTTTTCTTGTATTTTGTCTTTTTATTCATTTAAAACACTAAATGACTAAAATACCCTTAAGACTTTTCTTTCACTTTTGTCCTATTCATGCCCATTTTTATCCATCAAGTTATTCAATGGTCTAATTACCTTTTAAGGGCCTCCAATTTAAAACTCATAGCAATTTGACACCTCTAATATATAGAACTCAACTTTTGCACTTTTTACAATTTAGTCCTTTTGACCAAATTGAGTGCCCAAACGTCAAAATTTTTGAATGAAATTTTTACGAAATCTTTCCGTAAAATTGTAGACCATAAAAATATAATAAAAATAGAATTTTACTCGTCGGATTTGTGGTCTCGAAACCACTGTTCTGACTAGACCCAAATTTAGGCTGTTACACTTTTAACCCTTGATTCTTCAATTATTTTCTAATTTCTTTTATTTCTTTGGTTGATCTCTTGCTTATGTTTTCTACTGCTATCGATAGAACTTTTGTTGTGTAAAGAGTTGTTCTTCTAACACCCTCATTTTTTTCTTGCATTTTCATGAATTGTTATGAGCTTGAATAATAATTTTGAGAGGTCTATTGCCCTAACAGGCACTAATATTACTGTGATGATACTAGGGATAATACTAGGGTGGAGAATACTAGTAATATTGTAGGTAGCTTCCATATTAAGAGTGCTGAGGGTCATAAGGATGCTAGGGATCTTGGGAAGATTTTGTTGATATTGCATGGTATTGGTTTGAGGTTGGTTTTACATTACTCGCGTTTAGGTCTAAGTTTGTTGTTTCTGGTCTTGGTCTCTTTCTTCTACGATACCAATGACACCAATGGTTGAATGATCCATGTCATCTACACTCACCACACTAATTGTAGATATCAAGAACTTGGGTGAAGGAGACGGTGGTCATGAAAAAAAGGTCAGTTCACCCTTAGGGGGAAAAGAGCCATTAGGTGAAGGCAATAATGAACGAGGTAAATGAGGAGAGGATGATGACTTGAAGGTTCGATGAAAGAATTGAGTGAGAGTTGAATAAGGTTGGTTGTATTTATCCCTTCTTAAGGGTGAGAAGGGGTATATACATATGTATACTTAAGGAGACACGTGGTGATTCCTAATTGTAGTCTCTTCAAGAGCTTTAGCTAAAGGGCAATATGACATTGTAGAGTATGCAGGTGACAAGTGATGCTCGTTCCATCAATATAAATTACCTGTTCAAAAGCAGTGGTTCATGTGTTCTCTAGGTACTGGTTGAGTAGTACTATTAGTGGAGGTACAAGTGATGCTCGTTCCATCAATATAAATTGCCTACTCAAAAGTAGTGGCTCACTTGTTCTCTAGGTATTGGTTGAATAGTACTATTAGTGGAGGTATGTTGATGGAACCGATGGCATTTGATGGAGGTAACCTAGTAGCAAATATACTATGTATAACAAAGCTAGTAGATGAGTTATGTAATTCAATTTTGATTATTCAGACATAAAGAATTCTTTAATTTTCTCTCTTAACAAAAAAAAAAGAAAAAAAAAACTTGTTATACATAAATATATTGATCACAACATTGGTCCTACCAAATACCCCTTTATATACACTTTTTTTTTTTTTGAAAAGCTTATATACACTTCTTGATATTAGGGCATAGGGGGTTTTCTTCCACTCTTCCATTCTTTAGCCACCACAAACATCCTTTAGCTTCTTCTTCCACCATGGGAGCTCGCCATTACTTCTCCTCTTCACCTTAATCGTTAATGCTCTCCGCCCTACACGAGTGAACCATTTCAAGCCCAACCACCTTTTCCTTCTTGTAATCCTCCCTTATTGAAATTTTGCATCAACAAAACTTTATTTTATTTTCTATTTCTTTTAGCTAAGTTATGTCCTTGTTAAACTCCTTTGAAATAACTTACACCTTTCTCTTTCTATCTGTGTTGCATCATTGGAGAAAGCACATCATTCATGTGATGAATAGAGTACGCGCTTGTTGATAATTAGATCAAATTATGGACTTGAGTTAGCTGCATGGTTTACTATTTGCATATATATATATATATATATATATATATAAACTATACTCAAGATTACTAAATTATTAATAAATTTACGTTTTGGTCATTTAACTTCAAAAAGTTACAAAATGGTCATTGAATTATTCTAAAGTTTTCTTTTAAGTCATTAGACTGTTAAAATTGTTGTCGTATGACATTCTCTATTCACAATGTTTGTACCAATTGAAAACTTCTCTTCCCTTTTTCTTCTACAGTTTAGGTTATTTATTTATTTATTCATAAAATAGCTTTAAACATTACAAATTTATGGATCAAAATCCAAACAGTTTTTTTTTTTCAAATTTTCAACATTGACTGTTAATTACTTGAATATAAGATATGTTCTTCTATTTATCGATGAGTACTAATTCACTGTACCGATTGTTTAATAGTCACTTAAAATTCGTTAGCCGAACTTTAAAAAATCTTAATAATCTAATAACTTAAATAAAAATTTTCAAATAATTCAATCATCATTACCCATGTAATATATCTATATCTATATCTATATGTATATATATTATATGTTATTTGCAAGAAGGCAGGCAAAGGAGGGAGTGGAGCAGATGAGGTGGGAAGCTGACACTGAACTTTTGGACAAAAAGTCTACCAGTTTTCTCATAATAGTATAATAATATTGGACCGCTCACTTGCTCAGCTCTATGGGATTTTTCTAATATGATAATTAAATATAATATAAAATTTTAAAAATAATATAAATATAATGGATAACAATAAAAATATTTTAATATTTTCTAATATGAATTAAAATACATCAATTTTAGAATCCCATGTGATGACTTGATAGTAAAAGTTGTTCGTCACTTTAGGTGTGGCCTAAATTTAAATTACGTTAATCGCATTTATTATTAGAGTTTTATCCTATTATTATAATTCGAAAAATATATATCAATTTTATATAAATATTTTGAACGAAAAAAAATATGAATTATCATGTGTTGTGTACTATCTGTCTCTTAACTCTTTAGTGATTATATAGTTTTCTTTTATATTTCAAATGCAAATAAGATTTATGAAAATAATTTGTGTGAAATAGGTTTAGTATTTAGATATTATAAAAATTGGAATGTATATTTTTTTTGTAAAAATAATATCATAATTATGAAAAGTACAAAAAAAAAAAAAAAAAAAGAAAGTGATTGCATGTCAAGCACAGCAAATAGCTTGGTGAAGCAGAAATGACATCACAACAAAATTTGACTCACTTTACTGTCACAGCTTTTCACATTTATTGCTTGGAAATGTTAACAAAGTTGCCAACTTGCTTGCCCCCACCCTTTTCTCTTTTCATGCTCTATTCTACTAACAATCCCAATCAAACTAATTTTTCAATAGTTATATTGGATCCGATTAAATTTTGATATTATGTTTTACTCGTTTATTTTATTTTTTACTTTTTTTATTAAAAGTTATAGTAAAGGTATTTATCGTCGGGAGCAATTAGGGATTGATCTAAGGGTGCAGGGAGTGTTTGCCTCTTGAAATTTTTAAATTTTTAAATTTTATATATAAATTATAATGTATTTTAAATTTGATATCTACATTATATAACATTCGTCCCTTAAGTCAAAATATTATATTTTATATTAACAATGTATTTTTTAATTTTTAATTATATAACTTTAATGATAATAATAATAATATTAATGTATGATGGGTCTTGAAAGACTAAATTTAAAGGCCTAACATGGATTTTAAAGTTAAATTCTAGAAGTAATTGATTTGATCCATACCGATGCATACTAGGTTAGTAACTTTCTTGTATTCTAATTTATATGTCTTGCTGAGGAATTATCTTCCTCTGATAAAGTACAAACATTGCTGAGAGAAAAAGAAAGGAGTTTGATGCGGAGACTGAGAGCATAGAGTAAAAAATACAAATTATCTTCCTCTCGACTCCTTACGCAAAAGATCTCTCAATAAATATTTTTGCATAAATTATGTTCTTTATTTATTTAGTTTATTCTTTTTCCTAATATGTTGTTGTTTAATATATTATTACAGTCTTCAAGTTTTTCGATTAAACTATGGTAAACAAAAATATCAAAAAAAATTTAAGAAAAGGGTGTTAGAAAGCAATAATGATCAATCGGTTCCTCAACCTTTTGTTATTAGTTTGATCTTATGAGAAAGCGAATGTGCAATTTAGGATGCTTAGTATTGAGGAATAGGACTAAGGCCATGCTTTTATTTATTTATTTATTTATTTATTGGAACTATAATGAATTTTATGAAATTTTTAGTATAGTATTAGTTATTCTTTTTTGGATATTGGAAAAAAATATTTAATTTTATATAGTGTGATTTTTTTCTTTTAATTTTTTTATAGTTAAATCATTCATGATTTTTAAAAAAATATTAAATTGATTAGTTTGATAAGAAAAAAAGGTATTCGAGAAGAATTAACACTTTTTTACATTAAAAAAAAAGGTCGTTCGAATTTAGAAGTTTTGCCCTCCTTGGAGTAAAATCCTGGATCCGTCCCTGGAAGCAATGATTAATTCCCTTGCTGCAAGTGCTTTTCAAATAAATAAATGGTTGATTATGAAATGTGCTCCATTCTTATGAGCAGTGATCAAATCTTTGTTCACATACTTAAGGGATAAGGTGAGCAACTATCACACCTCATGATTATTTTTAAAAAAATTAATTTCATTTCTAATAATTAAAATTGAATGGGATGTAATTCAATTTTTTTATATAAAATCAAATTTTAAATTTTAAAAAGAGAGTAAAAATTGGTGATATTTATGCCAAAATCCTAATTTCTAGTTGAAACCGAATTACTAAATTTGATAAATATGGATTTTGTTGTATTATGATGGTATTTAAAAGGGTAATTATTAAAATAGTCACTTTTGTTTCCTTCAGGTTATATTTTAGTTAATTATATTTGAAATGTTATGTTTTAGTTACTTACGTTAACGTGTTGTAAAAATTTTGTTCACTGATCCGTTAATTACTGTTAATGGTGTAACAATAAGCTGACGTGGCATGTTCAATCATCATTTCAAACAAAAATTTTAGGTTAAATTATACAATTGGTCCCTTTTTTTTTTCCCATTTTGAGCAATTTGTTTTTTTCTTTTATGTTCCTTTAACTTTCCCCCTTTTTTTTCTCTATTTTTTTTCATTCTCTTATGCTTCTCCCTCTATTTTTCTCCTTTCTCCATCTCTTTTAACATAAAAGAAAAAAATTAAATTGCTCAAAATAAAAAACTATAGGGACCAATTGTACAATTTAACCTAAAATTTTCATTTGAAATGATGATTTAACGTGCCATTTCAGCTTACTGTTACCCCATTAATGACAATTAATGCTCAGTGACTAAAATGTTACAACACGATAACGTAAGTGATTAAAACGTAATATTTCAAACATAAATGACTAAAATGTAACGTGAGGAAAACAAAAATGACTATTTTAATAATTTACCCTATTTAAAACGTTGTATGAATATTTCATACATTACTACTTTGCATTATATAAATCATTTTATGTCATGTTTTATTTTTTAGTATCCTATAACCCTATTATATTATTAAGCATAACCAACCATGGATTATGGGGTTTAATCGTTTCTTGAAAACTTGCTCTGTTTTTTATGTCGAACTTTGGGGTATTTTGGATGGTGTTATCCTTCCAAAAGAACAGAGATTGGAGAGAATTTTGATTTATACAGATAATCTAGAGGTGGCCTAAACACTAAGAACAAACACTCCAACTATTTCAACTTCTGCTCTGGTGAGGCGAATCCAAAAGCTACTACAACATAAAAAACATCGAGGGGTTAAACACATCTCAAGGGAGGCTGATTGTGTTGTCGACAAAATTACTAAATCGGTCTCTACTAATAAGGTGGGAGTTAACGTGTTGACAACAGCTCTTAAGAATTTATTAAATCTCATTGATAGAGACAAAATAAATTGTGCTTTTAATATTGTACCACAAATTCAAGTCCTTTTAGTTTTTGTTTTTCCAAAAAAATATTTATAATTTTTACAAAACATTAATTATTTTTAAAAAGATTAGTATATCATAATAATGCATATTTGAGGCATGATTAAAGTATGGTTGCAAAAGGAAAGCCACCTTGTTGGATAGACATTATTAAAGTATTTTTTAATAAAAAAAGGTAAGGTTAGGAACATCTTACCCCACACACACACATATATATATATATATATATATATATAATATTGGTATTATCTTATTAAAATATAGCCATAAAAAAATAACATGAAAAATAGCCTATTTTAACACACTTATCTAGATTTATGCCTGGTTGAGACTTGGTTCTCCTCTAACTACCAACCTCCTAATAATTTTTTACTTCACTTATAAACATCAATTATTGATCTATCAACGCTTCTAAAATATATATAATCATTTTTTTTCATATGAAAAATTAAAATTTTATATTAATGTATTTTAAATCACTTATAATAAAAAAAATTGAAAAGCCAAACTAACACGTTCCTGGTTTGACCTTCCATAGATTAATTTAGAAGATTAGCCAAATTTTGTATGGTGAAAATATAATTTTACCATTTTAATAATTTAAATCTTTATAATTTTTTTAAAAATTAAATCAAAATTAAATCACTTTTAAAGGGATCAAAGTATAATTTTACCTTTATTAATTTAAAATTTAAATAACCCAAATAAAAAAATTTCTATTTTAGATAGGTACATCCCTACTCCCACCCTTTATATATATATATATATAAATGAAAAATCACAACTTTCCTTCTTTTCAATGTTTATTGCTTTGTCGGTAGTATTGTACTAAAATGTGTACCAACACAAACTTACAACAAAAGTTACAAATATCTATCACTTGTGGGGACTAAAATGAATTCTTGAATTTGCAAATGAATACATATGGCATACAATGAAACTTTAAATTATTTTTTTAATTCTGTTTTCACCGAAATGATCATTGCTTCGTAAGTTATCATTTGACATAATTTTAAATAAAATGACCAATGTTTTCTTCCTCACATTCACTTTGACCGAAACTTGCTATAACATTATCTAGCTATTTTTGTTTCATTTTTACACTTCTAACAAGTTAGAAACCATCTCCTAATCATTTTTCATAAAAAAAAAATACACATTTCACTTAATTTTATAAGCTTCCATCAATAAATGTAAAACAAGCTTCGAATATTCAAAATTTATGAAAAGTTTACATACTTTATACTTAAAATTTGGGGGAAAAATGATGAAGAATTTTTTTATTTTCTTGCCAGGCACCAATACGAAGAAGAAAGACGATAAAAGTCTCTTCATCTTTTCTTTTCTTTTTTATATATATTATATTACTTATAAAATATTATTATTTCAAGTAAAATATTAAATAAACATTAATTTATTATTATTTACTAAAAATATCATTCAAAGTCATTATTAATAATTTAGCTTCTTTAAGAAGATTTTTCCTTTGTTTTTATCAAGAATAAATCTTTTAATATTATTTTTAATACTATAAAAATATTAGAAGGACCTATTTATATTTTTAGGAGGGTTATAATATTTATAAAGGAGAAATTGCAAAGATCTTAAACCTTGGAGGGGCCTATTTATAATTTTAAGAGGGTCATAATATAATTACAAAGGACTAAATTGAAAAAAATTTAAACTATACCCCTGGCCCCTACGTGGCTCCGCCACTGACTGTCCGTCACATGCTCATGCATTGTAAGACAGGCCGAGGTACTTAAAGAGAGAGTAAATGATGTTTCCCGGTTTCCATGTAAAACTTCTGCTCAATCATCGTAACTTTTTTGGTGTTATGCTACACGCCCATGTTACACTGTCTCATCATTTTTCTTGAACTACCCATGTTATACTACTTTCCTTGCCCCATATGGAAGCCAATCTTCCCAGCATCTCATGCCATGCATCTACAACTATCCTTTTGGCACACATGCCTCACCTTGGAACCATCTCTCTCCTTCTTCCTCCTCCTCCTCTGATTTGTAACTTAGTTCAGGACAGCTGCTGCTGCTTCTCTTTTTAATGGGAAATGGAGAAGTTGGATAATGGCTTAGCTAGCTTACTATTTTTGTGGGTTTTCATTTTGGTGATGATGGGCTTTCTGGGTTTAAATAGATACGATTAAGCCTGGTTCAAAATGATATTTCAGTCATAAATGATTGGTATAATGATTTTTTCCCCTCAATTTTGTAAAAAAAAGTCATTTTAGTTATTTATTTAATTTTTTTGGTTCTTTTAATTTTTAAACTTGTATTTTCTTTATCAAATTACTTCAAAATAGATGAAAAAATTAACATTTGTTCACTTTACTGATATGACAGTCCACGTATATGCCACGTCAGTAGTTAATTAATTTTTTAAAAATAAAAATATTATTCATATTTTTTACTTTTACAATAATTAAAAAAATTATATTCTTGAATTTTAAAATTTTAAAATTTTAAAATTAATTCATCCACATGTATGTCACGTTAGTAAATTTAACAAATGTTAACTTCTCTATCCAATTTAGAGTGATTTAACAAATAACACAAATTTAAATGTTAAAAGAGGCAAAAAAATTAAATGTAGGACTAAAATAAAATTTTTTTTTTGTAAAGTTTAAGGTTCAAAAAGTTATCATGCCTAAAAAATTTAGTTGTTTAACTATCAATTAAAAATAAATTAAAAAATAATCATTATTACATAGTTGGTGAAATAAATTAATTAAGCTGACTTTTTAGCATTAGGTGGTTGTGATAATAGAAATATTTGGTTTTAAGGCTTAAACAGTTGTCAATTTTTTTTTTAAAAGTAATTTTTTTTTACACTTAATTGGTATTTGAATTGTCAAATTTCATCAAAAAGTCACTTTAATCGTTAACTTTAATAGTTGATCACTAAAGTTAACTACCCCTAATTAATTTTTTTCAGTTAAAACCACCATGTGTCACAACCACGATAAAAATTATAAAATTCGTAAAAAAAATTTATAAAATTATTGTACCAAAGAAGCATTTTATAATTTTTATTTTATATCATTTTTCACCACATGTCATACTGTGTTGCAGCACGTGATAATTGAAAAAAATTGAGGGTTATTAACTTTAACGGTCAACTGTTAAAATTAATGGTTAAAATGTGTTTTGATGCATTTTACATTTTTTACAATTTTTATAAAAAATTTTTATAATTTTCAATATTTTTTATATAGTAATAATTTTTATAATTAATTGTTAATTATTATTTTTTATGATTTTTGCCATATATCACGCCGTGGTTGTGAAATGTGGTGACTTTAACTGAAAAAAATTAAGGGCTGTTAACTTTAATGGTCAAGGGCATTTTGGTAGTTTAAGTACTCTATTGAGTACAAAAAAAAAAGAAGGGTTTTAATTGCGTTTTTTTAAAAAGTTTGAGAGTCTTTTTAATGCATTTTGAAAGTGTAAGCACCAACTGAGTAAAAAAAAAAAAGGGGCTTAATTTTTTTTTTTTTAAATTTGAGGGTATTTTTGATTTATTTTAAAAAATTAAGTATTGAGGTTTAATTGTTTTTTTTTTTTAATTTGAGAAATTTTCAAACCCTAAAGCCAAAAAAATTCTTCTCGAAAGCTAGAAAGCAGTTGTTCATTCTCCTTAGTATTTTTAGATGTTCAGATGTTTGGTTTTAAAGTAGTTTAACAGACGAAACAATAAGAAGCAAATAGAAAAGTGAAAGACAAAAGATGTGTGGTTACAAATCATGTTTCATCTAACACAACTTTTAACTGCTCAAACAACTATCA
Source organism: Gossypium australe (assembly GCA_005393395.2). Lineage (NCBI taxonomy): Eukaryota > Viridiplantae > Streptophyta > Magnoliopsida > Malvales > Malvaceae > Gossypium > Gossypium australe. The sequence continues at coordinate 149,010,234 of CM016616.1, read as the reverse complement.
TAGACATAACATAATATAGATTACAACAACTAAGGCCATCACCCTTTTTTTACCAAATCTGCTACACCCTCCGACATAACACAACACACCTCTGATGTTGCGGCTTCTCTGTTTCTTAAACTTGAGTGGAATATCATTGAATTTTTCCATAGTCCCCAACGGCAACCCAAGTGGACGGTAAAGTTGCATTCAGATTCTTTACATTCTAGGGCCTGCCAATTGCAAACCTCATCACATACCTTACATGGAGGGCAATTCCTGATGTTTTTCACAAAAATGAGTAGATGATTATGACAATAAAATTGGAGACCAAATTCGAATTTGTTCCCAAGCTTCATATATAGGAGATCCCCAAGAGCACAGTTGAGAGGAAGTGAGTTATCACAATCAGCACAGTAATAAAACCAATAATTTGACTCTCTTTTTTTCTCGCAGAGATCGCAGTGAAGTCGAGAAGGCTCAGAATCATCAGAATAAGTCAATGAAAGAGGATGCCTGTCACAACCTACATCTAAACTGAAATCACAGCGCTTCATGAATATATATGCAACATTCCATGGGTATAGCTCTTTGAAACAAGCACTGCAACTCATTTCCTAGTTGTTGTGGACAAGAAAGAGTGAATGCTCATCATGACTTGGATGCTTCAAGGTGTCCGATAATAACATACATTGAATGTCAAAACAGAACCTGTTACCTCCTTCGTAGCATCGGTAGCTAAATCCGTGATAATAACGAGTGCAAGCATAGCACCGTGAATAACCGTTCGTATCGTGTGAGTTTGAGAGAGTAAATGCTTGTGAAATGGGTGTGGCATATCTTTAGGCAATTCAGCACAATCTTTGTGGAGAAAGAACTTGCATTGCTCACAACTATAAAAAGGATTTTATATAGGTCTCGTGCACCCATCACACTGACTATCATCATCTTTGGTCTTCCCACTAAAAGTGAGTCTTAAATTATGATCATGATAGGAATGCTTGATCTCACTTGCTACCTTTAGCTCTCCAATACTAATTTGTTCAACAACATCAGTAATCAAATTCGAAGGTTCATGCACCACTTCCTCGGACCTCTCATCATAGCCTTCCAGCATAATTGTTCCATCCCAAATTGCTTTATCAGTTGCACAACGTATATGAGCAATATAACGGCAACGAGAAGCAGGACAACGGTAATTGCCATACCTTATATCAACTTCCTCGTAACAAATTTTGCACATCCAATCCTCAACTTGATTTTGTCGAAGAGATTAGGAAAGAGAAATTGTGTGACGATGTCGTGTTATCATGATGTGGCGTGGCAATGAAATGCAGTTCTTGTGGACAAGGAGGTGACATGTAGCACAGAAATAAGGGGAGTGATCTCCGTCAGAAAAATCACAAACAAACGACATTTTTCTAGATATAAGCATCCACGGGTGTTCATGACTTGCCACCGTGATTGTTGGTGGTGAAAAATGAAAATCAGCAAGCGAAAGATCAAAGTTGCAAAGAGAGCAGGAATAAACAAACACCTTCCATTGGATTATGCACAAAGAGCAACTACATTTCTGGGGATGAGTAGGTGGTTGTGGCAAGAGAGTAAGAGGATGCCTACGATCGTAGGGGTGATTAATCTCAAGGGGTAGTTCAGCACATTCCTTATGAAGGTTAAAAAATGTAGGATAAGTGCAATCTGAACAGTGGTAAGTTGGACCAGATATTGGTTTCTGACATCCGGAGCAATGAAGCTCGACTTCCTTGTTATGGTTTTGAATGAAGTGTAAAGGATGCGGGTGTAAAGAATTAGGAAAATTTGCAGCAATGGATGATTGAAGAAAAGCACAATTAATATGCAGACCGAAATAACAAGCACTACAATAATAAGAAAATCCCCGAAACTCCTTACAACACAAATGGCACCTGTTTTTGTCCCAAGGATAAAGTGATTCTGGAAAAAGAGTGAGAGAGTGTTTGGGGTGGAAGGGATGCTGAATCTCAAGGGGCAGTTCAGCACATTCCTTTGAAGCTTAAATGGATAAGTGCAATCTGAACAGTGGTAAAATGACCAGATATTGGTTTTTGACACCAGGAGCAATCAAGTTCGACTTCCTTGTTATGATTTTGAATGAAGAACAATGGATGAGGGTGCAAAGAATTAGGAAAATTTGCAGCAATAGATGATTGAAGCAAAGCACAATTGATGTCCAGATCGAACTGACAAGCACCACAATTATAAGCAAATCCCTGAAACTTCTTACCACACAAATTGCAACAGTATGCGCCCCCATAAGGTGATTCTAGCAAGAGAGTGAGAGTGTGTTTGGGGTGGAGGGGATGCTGAATCTGGGGGGCTAACTCTTAACTCAGCACATTCCTTATGAAGGTTAAATGGATAAGTGCAATCTGAACAGTGGTAAAATGGACCAGATATTGGTTTTTGACACAAGGAGCAATCAGGCTCGACTTCCTTGTTAGGATTTTGAATGAAGAACAACAGATGGGGGTGCAAAGAATTAGGAAAATTTGCAGCAATGGATGATTGAAGAAAAGCACAATTGATGTGCAGATCGAACTTACAATCATAACAATTATAAACAAATCCCTCAAATTCCTTAGCACACAAATCGCACACCGAAGGATAAGGTGATTTTGGCAAAAGAGTGAGAGGGTGTTTGGGGTGGAAGGGATGCTGAATCTGGGGGGCTAACTCTAACTCAGCACATCCCTTATGAAGATAAAACGCACATTGATTGCAGCCGGAGCTCCAGCCCTCTACAGGTTTCTCACACCCAAGGCAAAGAGCTGCAACACTGTGATATTGGATGAAGACCAAAGGATGATCATGGCTGAAATGTTGAATTTCCATCTCTTTCTTTCCAACTCTCAGATACTGTGACATTATTTAGAAGAAGATCAACAAAAAATGAAATTGCTTCATCAAACTATTCCAGGCCTCATGGTTAGTAGATTCTTTTCTTGGGTGTTGCTTTTGGTCATCTTAAAGAAAGGAATATATGTTGATGCTTTGCCCAAGTTTCAAGTAGCAAAAGAATTCTAAGAATATATAGAGAGAGAGATATAATTAAGAAAAGAAAGAAAGAAAGAAGAAAGAAACATGAGAAGAACGTAAAAGGAGGAAGGAAATAGGAGAGGATACTGTTCTTGGGAAATTTTCGTTGCTTGCTCTCCACGTTTCATTTCACGTCATCTTTACTTAAAAGAAAATGAGGAAAAGAAAATAACAGTAACAGTTGGCCTATAACAGATCAGGCCGTTAATTTTCCCTTAAGTGCACAGTTTCATTTAACCCGTCTCTTATCCGCACCGTTTAACTAATTCAATGCGTACCGTTTAGTTCACTTTGTTTTATTTCTCTAGTTTCAATTTTATCCTGTAACATCTCAAACGTTCCTAAACTTTAAATTATTTTAATTAATCTCTAAAATATCGAAGTTATATCAATTAGGTCTTTCTGTTACTAAAATCGTTAATTTAACATTTAAATAACATGTTAGATCTTATGTGACATAATTTAAAATTAAAATTTTAAGAAAAATAAATATTGTAAAAATGATGTTTTAAAATCATTCACTCTTTTCTTTTTCTATTTTACTTTATTTTTGTTTCTTATTTTCAAAAGTTATACACGTTCTATTTCTTTAAAATTTTCATTTTTTAGGTGTCACTTGACAGTTAAATTAATGGTTTTAATAACAAAAAGACCATATAACATTAATAGTTTTAAGGATGTAATTAGAATATTTTGAAGTTTAGGGAACGAGTTAAAATAACAATCATAATTTAAGGATGCTTGGTGCAATTTACTCTTTTCAAAATATAAATTCATTTCCCATTATCCAGACCCAATTATAATTTCTACCCAATACTCAAAAATTAAACACAATTAATAATTTATACATATGACCCAAAATTAAAATCAATTAATAAAATAAAAATAAAAATACTGAACACAATAGCATATTATTTTCAAATCTTAAATTTATAATATTTTAAATTTTCATTCTTTTGAAATAGCCTTTCTTTTATTAATTATTTGGAGAAATCTCATTACTTTAAAGGCAATAAACAACATAAATTAATAGATTTAACAATTTCACATCAAAACAAATAACAATAATAATAATAATAATAATAATGTGGATTAACTTGCCAAAAAAAGTCGATTCAATATTGTCGATTTAGAGGAAATTTGGTTCAGCTGCAATTTTCACCTTAATGGTTGAGCATCTATATAACAATTTTTTTCCCTATAAATAGAAAAGAAGAGTAAACAATGGGAGCAGCAGCAGCAATTAAAATGCAGAGTCATGCACAAAAGGGTAATCATTACAACAGGAAACATCTCTCATCTCTTGGAAGAAAGAATGCAACCAATTACTAGATAATTCCTGAACTAAAGTAGCAAATGTGACAAAACACTGTTTGTCTCTAAACACTATGGCCGGCCCGAAATTCGGGCAAAATCAGGATGTGAACTCGAAAGGCTGAGGGGGCTGAGGTTCATCGTCAACAGCCATAGCTGATGAGGAACTCTGTTGACCTGCTGCTGATCCACCCGCTGGAGATGCTGCTAATGCAGGCGCATCTGTTAGGGACAGTGCCTCCGGTTCATCAGGGCGCAGGTCTCTAAGAAGAACAAACCCTGATGGTGCCAACTTCACGGGCACATATCGGCTGTCTTCTAGAAACTTAATGAACTTCTCCTGAGCAGGAACCACTCTTGCTGGGTTGGTCAAAATCTCAAATGATGGCTCCGGCTCAGCTTTCTTCTCAGGAGGACCATCAACCTATCCAATTGAAAGATTCAATCAAAACATGAATCAAAAACACTAGACAACAATGCATTTGAAGTGAAATTTGGTGGTTTTATTTTTGGTTTCAATGAAATTTTAGCCTAATGCCTGACACAACCCAATGACAAGTATAAAAATTTCAAATATTCTGAAATTATTTTTAAATCACCAAAGCAACTGAAATAATGACCAGTTCTCAAAACTCCCACCAGACAAAAGTTATTAGTACAATAAAAGATAAGACTTCTATATATAGATGATATATACATAGCCACAAAACAAGGATAACTTATGACTCTTACCTGCATAGCTTCCCCATCCTTCTCACTGCTTGATTTCCCTTTCCCAGTAATTGAAGCAGAAGATGAGGACTCTGCCCCAGATGATTTCTCAGCAATTGCCTTTTGTTCTGCCTCTTTCTTAGCCCTAGCTTTAGCCTTTGCTGATGTTGACAGGACAGCACTTGGAAGTTTGACTGCTGATGTCGTGGTGGGAACAGTAGTAGGTTTTGGATACTCAAAAAGTGAAGGTTTTGCATGTGATAAGAACTCGAACCTTGGAACTTTCAGGTCGTAGTTCAGTCCAATAAAGGCTGTAGGTGAAAATGACAAGCTGACAAAATAAATGAGGGGATACCAATACCAAAACTGGCTAAAAACAGCAAGACCAACAACTGCAGTGATTTTGTCATGCTTTGTCTTGGAAAGCAATCTTATGGTTACATTTCTTCCACCAGCATCAAGGATCCCAGAGGCCAAGATTGCTCCCATCTTGCTCATTGTGTCTTCATGCTTATCCAGTATAATTTTTTCAAGTTGACGCCTAGATTAGGGGGGCATAAAGCAATGTATATTTAGAATTACCACACATCAGAGGAAAAGAATGTTAATTACAACATAAGATGATAATATATACCTGAATGTCCCGACACGAGAATCACTTGCTTCATTGATCTGAATCATGACCATAGCCATCGCAATAAGAGCACCTTGGCGAACAAAATCAACAACATCTGATGTCAAGGGTTCTAACAATGATATGGCCTCACTCAATCCAGTGCCAGCACATGAAATACCCACTGCAAGTGCCGCACCATATCGAACATGAGGGTTGTAAGACTCAGACAGTAAGGAGACAATTCGAGGAGTCTGCAGTGTTGACCAGACAAAACAGTGAGATATTCACAAATTCATAGCCAAACGACTGACACAAACCTACAATACAGTTAGAACAAGAAGGGAAAAGGTGCAACAAACATCAATCACAAACAGCTGAGTAAAAACAGCACTTACCTGCTCTGGCTCTGAGTAAAGGACAAACCCCAGTGCTAAAACAGCAGTTCTCCTAACATCATCACTAACATCTGATACAGCAAAGTGCAGCAGCTGACGAATAGCCTTATTGTTTGCAGTTCCCCTATAGGCCAACGCTAATGCATACATACCACCATAACGGATAATAGGATCTTGATCCCGAGTCATCTGCTCAATTAATGTGTCTGCTTCTTCTTCCCTTCCATATACTGTAAGAGCAATCCCTAACGCTAAACCCCTGAAACCAAAGGGAAACAACAGGGATTAAAGATCACTAACAGGATAAACCCAGTTTAATATCACGATCGCAAAACCCCAACTTTACCTGATAATTTTTTCATGCTGTGTCTCATGTGCATAAGCAAGCATCTCGCTTGCCTTCTCGCTAGCAGTTCCAACCATAAGCAAACCTATACTGATGCCAGCAGCTTCACCGGCAACAGCACTGTCAGTATAAAGCACACTTTTGATGTCTTCATAGATTTCTTCATCAGCAGTTCCTAGAGCTGCCAAACCAAGTCCTAGGCATGCACCATGTTGAATAACCTGCATAAGAAGCATCTGATGTTATATTTCATATTTACTTCAGGGCAATGCTACTTTCTCCAACAATGGACAAATTCAACTCTCCCAAACGGACCAGAGGGAAGAAAAAACAAATTGACAACCATGTATTCTTTCAAGTAGGGTGAAGTCCGCACTTTAGCATCTCTTTACTTTCAGGCCTCTTGGTAGTGAGGAAAAAGAAGCTATCACAGGCCAAGAAAATCACATACCTCAACATTAGTGTTGCGTAGGCTATCACGAAGGAATTGCTTAATGCCCTCACCATGGTTGGCATGAATGAGACCCAAAGCATATAATGCCCCACCTTCAGAATATGGACTCCCACCCCCTCCAGCCCCACCCTGGGGCAAATATGGAGCCATTAGAGACCTTCCTTGCTGCAGATGTCCTCTGTGAATAACACCAAGCCCAGCTGTTGCACTGAATTTAGCCCAATTGGTAGCTCTACTCAGCCAGTCCTGATGATATCCGTAAAATAAGTAAATACAATATGATAATCAGCCTAAGGTGTGAATAAAGATCAAGGAAGACAAGTTTTTACCAGATTGTCCCTCAGGAATGTATCCACAGTTGTTCCAGCATGCATTATTGCATTAGCATAGATTGTAGCGCTGTGACAAACACTATTCCTCATTTCAACAGACTGCTTTATTGTCTTCAAAATTAACAGATCCGATCTAAGACAAATCACAATCAGTTAACAGTTCTCAGATAGACATACAATAAGAATTTAGTTCCATCAAAGAATAATACAAAAGAAGCTGATGCCTCACTTGTTATGACTGTACAAGAATTGTAGAGTCAACTGTATCGAGGTCTCTCCAGACAAAATTCCTTTGACTTTCATCAGCCTCTCAGCATAAGTAACTTCTTCAGGATCTGCCTCGTGAACATTTGTAGTAATAGCAGAAGACCCATCTGTCATCTGAACATCCTCTGAAGCAGTAGAATTTTCATTTTCAGCTGGAGAAGGGTTGGTGGATCCTGGCTGTACTGGTTCTGAAGGTAGAGATTTGGGAGCAGAAAGGCGATCTCTTACATTTAACAGAAAAGCCTGGTGCTCATTCTCCACAAGATCGAATGCAACTTGGAAAGCCAAAAGAGCATCCTCCTTATTTTCAGAACGGAGAAGTTTCTCCAATATATTTGCAACACCTTCAGGTTCATCCAAGAACATTAGGCACTGAGAAGTGCTCAAATAATCAGGAGAAGGCAGTTTTTGGTACACTTTAACAAGAAGCCGAAGAACCTGCAAGAATCAAAGCTTAATTGGCATTACAGATCTGGTGGAATTTGCACTAAAATTCCGGGAAAAGAGTAACTAATGAAGGAATACAAAATATTCTAATAAAAAATGTCAAAAAAAGAAAAAAATAGTGGTGATGGCATTTATACAAACTACAGAACTTTTATGGACTACTAAAATAACCTCCTTACCTCACGACGATATTCTCGGCGATATACAAAAGAATGAGAAACATGAGTGCAATATGCTAAGATTGCATGAACATTTTCACTCCTTGTTATTGCTTCCTCAAGTTTATCCAGTCTCCGGCACTCAATTGCAATTCCCATCGCTTGTTGGTATTTTCTATCCATAATACACCTAGACAAAACAACAGTAAGATACCTAGACTAACTCCAAAAATATTAGATCAGATAAGAAAGCATGTTTACATACTTATCCAGCATTCTCTCCACAATCTCCTCCAACCTAGGGTCAACCTTTGCAGCCTCATCACTTGATTCAGCTGCCTTTGACCGAAAGCTGGCATACTCATCTATTGCCTTGGCTGAAATTAAGAGCATGACCAGTCAACTAGTTGGTATACCAAATTCAAAACAATAGAAATATAATATAATCAACAAGCAAATATTTAGGCTTTCCTAAACCCCTACGTGCAGCAAAATAAAATCACAATCAACATACTAATAGATTTCAATTAATCAAACTGTAATTAAGGTCACAAGATGTATCAAACAAAACAAAGTTCTTACCAAGGAGAGTATGCAAATAATCAGAATCCTCAGAAACATCAAAAAGAGGGCCAGCTCCAAGAGCATAAGACAACGAATCATTGAGTTCACCCAAGTAATAAAATACCTGATGGAAAGAACAATATAAACCAAATAACTAAAAGGCCACAAGTAAAATAAGATTATAGAGAAGGCATCTACTTCTACCACTTCTCATGTACAAACGGTAAATGCAAACAGTGTTCCACAAACCAAACTGCAGCATTGTTTTGACGTGATAGTGTCCAATGAAATTTATATTTTTACATAAGTTTGTATACAAAGACATGGTCAGTAAATGTATCAAATAAGTTATTTTTTTAGAAGAAAAAGATAATCAAAATCTCATTACCAACCAGTACTGACCATAACAAGCTGGTAAATCTGGCAGATACCGGTAATACTGGTATGGGCTGGTACAAAAATCATAATGGTATGATACTGGTACCATTTCAAACCAATACAGGTACTGTACTGATGAAATTGGTTTCATGTCTATTTTTGGACACTCAAAACTGAAGATGATAATTTGATACTATTCCCCTTGTTAGTAGTACAGGTAGTTAATGAAAACATTAAGAATTAGATAAATTAAAGAGAACATCAATCAGGCTAACTTCTTGTTGCACCTATTGGCCTCAACAAAAAATTTACCTAGACACTATGGCGTAACACCTAGGCACATACCTTAACATAACTGCACAAGAATCGCTAATAAGCCACAAAGTTAAGGTACTTCACAAGCAACACCTACAAGCATATACATAGACTAAGAGGGACAAGAGAGGAGGACCTTTGAGACAAGAAGCGCAGCAAGTTGCCTCTGATGCTGGCCAAATTCTTCATCTTCATATAGGCTTTCTCTGAAAAAGACAAGCATAGTATCAGTATTAGCACCTGAAACTCATATGGAATCACACTCCCGTTACAGGCCACATAATTTAGATACCATCTAAGCATTGTGCTATATAAACTTAAAATCTGCGTAAGCATACAAATGAAGACAAACCTAAGCATCTTCCTCCCCCACTCAAAACAGATACATTAGACTACAAGAACTTAATTTAGAGGAAAAATTTAAAAGCCACCACAGTCATTGTTTTTATTCAATCAGAAGTTAAAGACTTCCTAAGCAAAAACCCACCACATACATATTGCGCAATAATAAATATAGATAATTTCTTTAAGTTCTTCCTAATCTGAAAGTTATATATCTTTTGCAGAACATAGAGATTGACTAAAGCAATCAATAACATATACCCAAAAAATTGATATAATTTAGTTGAATCTTAAATTTCACCCTTTACCAGATAAACCTAATCGGAAAACAAAAACTTTGAAACATTCCCAAATCTCCACAAACAAATGAAACAACCCAAGCATACCAAAATTCCAAATTTACGCACTTAACTTACTGAATTCAAACAAACCTCTCACTCTTCCTTATAGTAGCTAAACCAAAACATCGAATTTCATTTTCTTCAATGTTCCCACCCACCAATCAGACCAAAACCTGAACCCAGCTAACTAGAAGAAGAAGAAAAAAATCAAGCTTACATTATAGGAACGCTGGTGGAGATCTCGGGCCAAAATTGATCAACGAACCCAATTAAATTAGTGAGAGCATGTAATTTCAACTGAGGATGGCTCTCGTTAAGCATCGCTAATAAGCCACCAGCCGAGCTGACCATCGTCGCCGCTGATGCCGCCATTACTATACTTTCCCCAAAATCAAAACCCAAACTTCGATGGGATTCTTCAGTAATAAAAAAGAAGATTTTTACTTAAGGTACTTTCGCCGGTAAAAGTGAACCGTCGACGGTACCAATACTAACCCCAACGAGGAAGCGACGACGGAGATTAATTAAAAAAAATGAAAATGTTTGCTTAAAAAAAGGAAAAGGAAAATAAAAACTGTAGGAGCTGTTTTTATAGTGAACTTTGAATCTGGTCGAAGAGGCCAACAATAATACAATTATCTTGAAGGAAAAGAAATCGACTTTTTTACTTCTAAGTACAAAGATAAGTCTGTGTATTTTTTATTTTTATTTTTTGTAAATTACAAATTTAGTAAATATATTTTTATTTTTAGAATTTTATTTTAGATTTTAAAATTTAAATTTAATTTTTAATACTATTAAAATTATTTTGTTAAATTAATTTAATAAAAAGAATTAACAATATTAATAATTTGTTCTAAATTTTAAAATTTTAAAAATAAAGAAAATGTAAATATTTCTGATATATTTTTTAAAAGAATTTAATTACGCGATTAGGTCTTTTGATTTCTTCAAATTTCTCCTTCTAATTTTACTTTTTTTCATTAATGAACTTCAAATATATTAATTTTAGTCTAAATAGCTTGACGGATATTTTAAGTACTGTCATATTCTTTTAAAAAAATTAATTAATTACTTGAAAACGCTTTTTAATTAAAAATAATAATTATAAAACAAAAGTTAATACAACTGAAATTATTTGGTACTCCGTGAGTCTCAGGTGTGTTTAGAGAGCTATTTGGAGAGAGTGATTTGTAGTTATCTGGATTCGATTTTGGAGTTGCAACTATCCATTGGGGGAGAGTAGATTGTACTTTAGTCAATAGTTGTACCAGATAAATTGTTGAATAAAATTATTATCTGAGTGAGGTTCCAGCATAGATGAATCTGAATCGCGCTAATAAATATCGTGTGTTGTTTCTCTAATTACTTATCTCCTTGACTCACTTTAGTTTTGGATTTGTTATGCAAACTCTCTAATTCTATCTTAACTTCTGTTCTAATAGAAGATAAAACGAAACTGTTTTGACCATTAAGTTGGAAAGAAGTGCAAACATAAGTCTTTTTCAATTGGTATCAAAGTAGGCTTCAAAAGTTATTGAAGACAATCCAATGTTTGGTTTGTTGAAATCGAGCCCATGAGAAAAGGAAGCTAGTCTCACAAACCTTATTGTTTGTATGTTCGTCAAACTATGTTTACAGAAAGCTTGTATGGAGGCTTTTATCTTGCCCATTGATGTCACAGCTTGGGAAGCTACTGAAGATGAGTGGACTCGACCTATTGTGACTATTGTTGATTGCACCTCATCCCCTTAAATAACAATTGATGCAAACGTACAAGCAAAGAATGGAGTAAGGGGATTAATTATGTTATTGATCTTTGGTTATACATTGATTGACTTATGATGATTGATTTCATGTAATGTTTTTGAGCGGAGCAACACTTAATGGCTTGGAAGTAGATCTTGGGGACATGCTATATTGAAAATTATGTGCCATATGATGTGCTAAATTTATAATCGATAACTTGATGATGATCCTTAGGCTTTATTGCTTGATTGATTTAAACTGTTTGTGATTTGTGACATTAATACTATATTTTTTTAGATAATTTTGGAGCATATAAAGGGGCTTTTATCATCCTGAAGAGTGAGGTTGTGTTTAACCAAAATACTGTCACATTGGGTTAAACTATTTTTTTTTCTTTTACTCACATGATTTTTCTTCTTCTCTTAAAAGAGTATGTTACCTTCTTTTCTTTGAAGAAAACAATTTGGCATAAAATGTGAGGGTGAAGAAAGCCTAGTGTTGAATCAAGTCTGATGACAATTCAGATAATGAGTTTCCAACTGTCAATGCTGGTAGGGATAAGAAAAAGTTCTCATTTGAGCAAACTTAAGGTTGTAGCTACAATTATTCAAGAGAAATATGTTGATGATATGCTTGAAGGGATGATTGAGGGTAGGTTTTGTGACAAATATACTTTTTATGAAGATGATGATAAAGTTGGAGGACAATCTGAAGAAAATGAAACTATCCTAAATCTTGTTATAACAAGAAGTGGAACAAAGTAAGATGAAAAAAAAAGTTTTCTTCGATGGAAAATCTTACTCGGGCAATGAAGGTGAATCAAATACTAATTGTGCAAGCTTTCATATATATGAAGCAAGTAAGGCACTTATCGATCTTCTTAAGGCCATAAATGATAAAGGGAGACTTGTTCGAAAAGAGAGTAAGACTATGTTTTGAACTGGCATGTGGAAAAGATGATATCAACAATTATGCTACTAATTTGGTTGTTGGTTGGTTGTAGTGATAAATTCACTTTCTGCATATATTATTTTCAAACTTGAAGTTGGTTGTGGTTGTGCTTGGTTTTGTTCTTAAACCTTATTACTTTATCGGATGTTTATGCATTTTGTTGAGATTATTAAGAGAATATCGTAAGGTAATAAGAGCTTTTTTAACGTCTTTGAAAGAAAGGCAAATAATAATGGCAACAATAAACTGCCTTAGGTGCATGTGCATGGTGATGATTTGATGATTCAAGGTAATATGAGGAGCTTAAGCAAGACAATTGGTGATGCATACTCTTAGGAGGAGTTTCGATTTAGTTCCCTTTACTTGCAATTGTTGGAAACTTTGACTACTTGTACTGCTTGTCCCATTTCATGTTTGAATAAAGTTAGAACAAGCTAATTTAGAACAATCAAAGTCTTTGCGTTTGCATGTTTAACTTTTGATTAAATCTCATTTAAGCAATAGATGTGGAGATAGTTCATGGCCCAACATTCTATAATCATCATCATCATCATCAATTTATGTAACTTGGAGAAGAAGTAGAGTAGTTTGAAATGCTTGAAAAGGTTATGCTTATCCTTATCTTTTGAGAGTTTTGAAGTTGATGGAAAACTGCTTTATAAAAAGCTTTATTTGAATAATTTTCAAGATAATATTAACATTTAAACATGTAATAATGACTTATGATTGACTTCCTCTTTAGCCGTTTTAGGGGTATGTTTAAACACTCCTTGTTAGGGATTGTTATAGAGAGAGATTGCATGTAAGTGAGATATTTGGGGAGATATTTGGGGAGAAGGTGATTTGTCACAATTTGGTTTAATTTTGGGGCTGCAATTATATATTGGGAGATGGTAGATTGAGCTTTAACCAATTGTTGTACCATATGAATTGTTGAATAAAATCATTCTCTGAGCGAGGTTTCGTCCATGTAGGATTGGTGAATCCAAAATGTGTTAACAAATATAGTGTGTTGATTCTCTTCTTATTTATCTCTTTCACTCACTTATGTTTTGGACTTGTTATGCAAACTCTTCAATTCTGTCCCAACTTCTGTTCCAACAAAGATAGAACAATACTGTTTTAAACATTAAGTTGGAACGAAGTGCAAACAGAAGGATTTTTCATATTTTATTAATAATATTTTAATTATTAGTGTCATAGTTATTATCACTTAATTAGACTTTGGATTCATATTAAATTACACTTATTATTTTAGAATACTTTATCATTTAGTTAGTGCAATAATTGTAAATTGATTAAAACTAAGATATAGAATTATAAATTAATGCTTTAACTAGACATTTTCATTAAAGTAACATCTAAAGAATTAAAAAATAATAATCAACTTTTAGTATTATTTTATATGTTTTTTCTTCTGTCACAAAGCCGTTAAATTTATCAATATAAGTATACTTGTCTTACATGTAAAATTTCGAATCGATCTGATATCTCTATCATATCTATCTAAAATATAGATTATATTAATATATATTTAATAGTTGAATTTTTTTTATATAAAACAAATATTTAACTCCAAACTAGATATGTATGATTTACATGAATGAAACATGGAATATGACGACTAAATTATTAAAATATCAATCATACAAAACTTATAAAAAAATATCGCAAAATAAGTAAATTATAAAACACAACCCAAAGCAAAATCTTTTTAACATTGTGTTTGTTTAATGACTCCATAAAGTAATTTCCCCAACATATTCCAACACAAACAAGTGAGTGTGAATTAGGAAGAAGAATGAAGAGAAAGTGGGAGCTTTGAGTAGAAAGCAAGCAAGACAAAAAAGGGCAAATAAAAACCTTAACTTTGAATTTTTTTGAGATGTGAAGGCAAGCATATATGCCAAATTTGCATGCCCCAACACCAACATCTAATGAAACATTGGAAATTTCAAGAGACATCAAACAGGAATTTTAATCATTTTAATCTATTTTTTTAACAATTTCATTATAAATTATGATTATATCTGTTCTTTTTTATATAATGCCTAAAACTACCATTAGCCCTTCCTCAACTCATAAAGAGGAGAATAATGTGTTTCAGTACACTTGAACCCACGTCCTCTTACATTGGCAATAATACCAATGCCAGTCGAATTAAGACTCAATCGACTTTTTAGTCCCTTTTTTTAGTGTTCTTCGTATTTACATTTTGATATATTCATGTATAAGTATAATGTAATCTTATTGTACGTTGTTATTAGTTCCTATACATTACGAAAATTTAGTCTCTATACTTTAAATTTTGTCATTTTTAGTCTATGTACTTTTTGAATTGGTCAATTTTTATCCTTCTACTTTTCAAATTTTAATCATCCGTACAATTGTAGATTTAGTCTATATTTTTCAACTTTAGTCTTGATGCAAATGACCTCCGTCAATCCATTAATTGGATTTTTAGCGAGTAATATGTGGAAATAACAAGCTGACATGACATTACATATGCGATAATAAGCTTGTTGCATCAGATTTTGAAAATAGCATAAATTAACTCAATGAATTTAACAATTATTTGTCAGGCGAAGACTGAAATTATAAAATTCAAAAAATACATGAACTAAAAAAGAATCAAACTAAAGTACAATAATTAAACCCACAACTTTCGTAAAGTATAAGTACTAATAGCAGAATTTAACCTAAATTAATAAATTTGCTTGAAGCCTGGTTCAATTAATCGACTTCTTTTCTAAAAAGATGGTGAAGAATAAAATCTTTAATGGGCAAACAAGCCACTTGTCCCCTTCCTTGCCTTGGCTTGTAAACTCTACACTTCTCTCCACTAGGGGCTGCTTTTATATATGTCTCTTTGTCAGTCTTCTACTCTTTCGGTAAGTTTTTTTGGTGGCTCGGAATTTGAACCAAGTTAAAACTGCTTTGTTTTCAGGCTTTTTCTTTTGTCATTTGGCATAGCTGAAAACTGAGTTATGGGAAGCAAGATTTGCATGCTCCTTCTCTATTCAACAATGGCGGCCACTCTGTTAACACATTGCGGTAACCTCAGTTTTGTTACTTATAGATTATATTAGATTTGATTCTTTCCTCTCATACCCCTTTAATATCCTATACATATATTGAGTTCTAACTGAATCGGAAGTCATGTCGGGTTAAATTCTTAAATAAAAATAGAGTTCTATCTATATTAGTTAGCGACTTAGCGATATGCATTGTTGCATTTAACTTCATGTTAGCTTTTATGCATTTCTAGTATGTAAACATCGTATTCACTGTATTTTTAGTATATTTGAAACTTAATCATTTTATTTTTATTTTAAGTAATTCAATCCTGTTATTATAATTAAAATTTTTTCTGTTAAATTCAAATTCATAATAACTAAGGGCATAGTCTGGGCAGGGGCGGCCCCTTGGCCAAAAAGTAAATTATTCTTTAGCCCTTCCTAAAATTAAGAGCTTTTATTTAGTCCTTTTAACCTTTGATTAAATGAGAAATTTGACAATTTATCCCTTTTCAAAAGTTAATAATTTAATTTAAGCCTTTTCAAATATAAATTTTTAGTTTTCCCAAATTTTATAATTTTATCTTTAACTCCCCAAAACAAAATTTTTGGCTTTACCTCTGATAACGATGTTACTTTCTTTGTTAAATAGCTACCAAGTATTCTTTTTATTTCGAAAATGATATTAAAAAGTGAACCTCAACTTTGAAATATGAAAAGTAAAAAGACTAAATCTCGAATATACAAACAGAGCTTGAACTTCGAGCATATTTTAACCTTAAACAATAAAGTTTATCTTTCTAAATGAAAAAATGTGAGGTTGATTAATTGTGAATCCCATTGTAATTTTTTTTTTTTGGAGCAGATGCAAGAACATCAATGGGAATGATGAAAGATCCAAAACATGGAAGAAGTTCAGTCATAAAGCACACAAATAAATTGCAGCTAATGAGTAAACTTATGAGTTTAGTGATGGAACAACCAACTGATAATTCCAATACTCAACCTTATGGTGTGAGTTCACCATTTTCTTTGCCACCTTTTGATTCTCTCCCTCCTCTAAATTCTCCTCCATACTTTCCTCCTCCACCGAGCACATCCGGGACAGTTCCGAGCCCCCCTCAATTTTCATCCACCCCGAACCCACCGGGAGTACTTCCAAGCCCACCACAAACAATACCGACACCAACGAGCCCATCGGGGCCATCTCCAATAGGGTCGAATCCAAGTCCAACAGTGTTTTTTCCACCCATTGTCTACCCTCCACCAACGGTTCCACCACCTCCGAACATGGCTCCAACCACAGCCTTGTGGTGCGTGGCTAAGCCCTCGGTGCCTGACCCAATCATTCAAGAAGCTATGAACTATGCCTGTGCGGCTGGAGCAGATTGTGATTCGATTCAGCCTAGTGGGTCGTGCTTTCAGCCTGATAGTTTGTTTGCACATGCTTCCTATGCCTTCAATAGTTATTGGCAAAAATCTAAGCTTGATGGTGGTACATGTGAATTTGGAGGCGTTGCCATACTTGTCGCAATTGATCCAAGTCAGTTTCTTAATTCAAATTCGAGTTTCAAACTTGCAATTAGAGTAATTTACGGGTTGAGATGATTTTTTCCTTCATTTAACATGCATGATTCCCCTCTACAATAAATTTAATTCTAATTATATATTTTAATTTTTTATATTATTACTGATATTTATATAGTTTTACAAATTAAACGAATCCCATATTGCACATTCTTTTTCACACATATATGTATTATTTATTTTCAATATCATTATTCTTTTCATAATAATTTCTTTTATCTCATGAAATTTCAATTGCTTGAAATCTTCCATCTAATCATATTAACTAATAATTCTCCTTGTTTTCGTTTTTTGGTGTGCCAAGCAGGCTATAATGGCTGCCATTTTGAGTATCAATATTGATTGTTGGAAGATACATGCCCTTCTAATGGCAGCTAAGCTAGAAGATTGATCTCTCTTTCCCTCTTCATTTGTTCTTTTATTTTCTCTCAAATAAACAATGTATATTTTCCTTCATGTTCCCATCACCCAAACATAAATTTTGTAAAGCTTAACTATAAAAAAAGTCCTTCAAATTATTCTATTTTAAAACTAAATTATTATAGTTAAATTAGTCTCTCTTTTTTTCAAACAAAATAAACACTAAGACTTGTTTAAGTATAATAAAAGTATATAAATTTATGTAGATAAAATCATAAAGTTTATTTTTTTTAAAATAAAACAAAATTTCAATTTTTTTTGGGGGTATTATTATATAGTTCTTGCCTTTGGAATTTTTCTTTTGTAAATGAGATCCTATTTGTTGTAAACTCTTAGAAATATACATAAATAATCAATAAAAAGGGGGATTACAATGATTTATTTGCTTGTGTATTAGTTTGTGTGCTATATTTTTGTTATCCTTTCACTTGAATTTAAGACTATTTTTTTTTTATAATTACATATATGAGGAGGTTGAGTTGGAGAGAAAATTTTTATTGTGAGTCAATTTTTGAAAAATAAAAAAGTTCAAAAATTTTGTATAAACTAATATGTAATATTAGTAGTTGATAAGTTATAATGTATAATATATGATCAGATAAACATTATCATGAAAATTCGTTGCATACCATTTTCATCTTTTGCTTTGAAAGAAAATTTGAATTTGAAATTCTTGCCGATGGTTAGACGATAAAATACAATTTTTTTTCACAAAAAAAATAAAAATTCACTTGTGCTTTTCGTTGTCATGAAAATATAGTGTTGGGAATCGAGTGAAATAGAGAAGATCGAACACAAATTTTACGTAGAAAACTCATTCGAAGAGAATAAAAACCACAGGTAAAAGATGTTTCACTTAATAAGAAAATAAACGGAAAGTACAAGATGGAGAAAGTAACCTAAATGAGCAAAACCCAAAATCTAAATACAAAGCTCTCCCCAAAACTCTCCATCAAATCTCATGTAAGAGATATTCTGTCAACCTTTTAAACAGGGTTATAAAGACCCTTTAAATAGACTAATATTAAACTACTAATATGATTAAAATATTTCTACACTAATTAGAGTTTAATTGAGAAAAGATAGCAGAGTTTAACATGTCGTGACGTCGAGAATCGCTTCATCGCGACGTCGTCTCTACTTTATCGTCTCAATGTTGTCGCTTTGTCCTGACACTCTTCATTGTGATGTCAGGTCTCTTTTGGGCCCTCTTCGGTTCACCATTCGTCTTTCTAAGTGTCTGCAAAGAGTTCAATAGATACAAGGCACACCCCACAAATAATATGCTAAACACAAGATCAGCAACAATAATTTCTAAATTAAAAAAAAAACTAAATTTCCATTAATTTCTTAACAATTTCTTGATTTTCAATCAAGATTTCGATCAAAACCGAAAGCTTATTTCGTTTCAATCACCAAAAAAAAAAAAAAAAACTAAGAAAAAGAAAATTGAAAAACTAAATTGATTAATTATTTTTTAATTAATAAATATTAAAAGGAAATTGAAAAATAAATTAAGTTAAATGATTTTTTTTCTTTTTAATACACATGCCGCAATATTAGCGGTTTCTTAATACACTTGGCACAATACTTACGATTTTCAAAATCAAGTATCAATTACAACATGTTTGGTTCATATGAATGACAAAGCCATTCCTACCTTATCAAACACAACAAAACCATTCAATTTTTTGGTTGGCTTAAAACCTATTCCATTGAATAACCATTACAGCCTAATTCTTAAAAAAATACTGAATAGCAATTCAGTACCATCTCTAATGAATGGCTATTCAATGGTTCCAGGAATATACAAAATTATTTTTCTTCCTTTTCTACCCATCTCACATCCTCTTGAAATTTCTATTTGAATTTTTTTTTTAACAAATCTCAAAGAAATATTTTATTCATTCTTGATTTGAAAAAAAATATAATTGTTTTGTTCATTTAAATATTTTTAAAATTTTAATTCATGTCCACCACAGGACATACTGAGAGATTACCATGTGTTACCATCAGATTAGTTATTAGTGTCACGTCAGTAAAAATTAACGATCTTAATGCGGAAGTACCAACTTGGGTGATGGAATACAAATTGAAAGATGGGTTTGAGTGGAGTATAGTGCGGTACAGTACATTTAGTTTACTTTTTGTCTCACATTATAGTATTACTATAATATCTAATTTCACCGTCACTGTTATTTTTACATTAATTACATATAAACACACCGCTGGTCTAAATCTACTCTAAGTATCAACTCGATCTGAAAGAAATTTAGATAGCAGTAAACAAGGCCAGGGGCAAAGATTTAAACAATAACTCGGGGCATCGTCATGGAGACCAAGTCATCTCTAGACCTCTAAATGACGGAGAAAAGCCCAGCCACTCAGCCCAATATGATAACGACGCCGGTTTATCTCCTTAAACAAACGGCGTCACTTTGAACGATTAGAAAAAAACCACTCCCTTCAAGCTCGTCTTCTTCGTTTCATCCTCTGATCGCGAAACACTCTTTTTCACTCTCTCAACAATCTATCCTCTTATAATGAAGATTTTCCATCTTTTCCTAATTTCCTCACTTCTCTTCTCATTTTCTAAGGTTTTCTCTATTTTTCCTTTCGCTCTCAATTTATTCCACTCACAATTTAGATCTAATAGTAATAAATTCTTTTTAATTGATTTGAATTTTTTCTTTTGCTGATTTGTTGCTGTAGGCTGAATCTAATGGATCCGTTTTCTTCATTGATAGTTCAACTCATCAATTCCTTCGCGCACAATCCACCAACTATCTCGCTCAGGTTTTTAAAAATGTTTCCCTCTAATTCAATTCATTAATTTGTATTATGGCGAATTTTAAGTATCAAGGGGATTATGGATGGTGTAGTTTAATTTGACCAGAAATTTTTTAAATTTGTATAGAATCTTCTGTCTTAATACTATGTATAACTTCTTTTTTGTTTTTGTTATTATTATTTTCTGAATTAGTTAATAATAAAGATTGTACTGATAACTTTTTAACAGTCGGAGTCAATGCTATTACCGGAAGTTGGTGCAGCCGTATCAGTCTTGCTTGGTGTTGCCCCAACTGTAAAGCTTTCAGCTTCTGGTTCATCTAAGGTCACTCTTTTAGTTATCAGTTCTGGATAGTTCTTTTTTAATATTCCATATATATGTGTGTGTATATATTGTAGAAGACTTGGTTCAAAGATATTCATGCTTTTTGCAGCTGAATGAGGTTCTCATTCCTAATCCATTTGATAGACCTCGTGCTGTTTTTATGTTTGAAGTCGGAGGAATTGATGGTACCTTCACTTTTTCCCCGTATAATTTTCTCTTTTTTCTTATTAGTTCTTCCCCTACTCCCTCCTCTGCTTTTTGATTAAACGAATGCTCTTTTGTCTTCAGATCCTCTTGTTGTCGAACCCAAGAATGCTCTCTTCAGCAAAGCCTTGAAGAATAGTGTTGATCTTGGTTCAAGTAAAGCGGACATATTGTTTCCAGGTGTCTCACCTTTTGTTAGGATGTAAAACTAGCAGATTTTAGTCACAACTTTTGTTGCGTTTTATATTTCTTCTCTAGTGTATCTGTTCATTAGCATTTCATTATATTGATTTTCTTGCAGATGAGGAGGAGTTATCCATGATTTCTTTGGACCACCCTCTAGGAGACTACTGCGAAGAAGAGATCAATGAATTTGTTAGTTTTTTATTCTAGGCTCTATTTGATATTTGTGTTGTTTTTCTTCCAGATTGTTTTTTTAATACACATGTGACAGTGGTTTTATATCTATGCGTAGGCATCTTGGTTGGGTGGATCATATGCTACTGATGTTACAAAACCCTTGGATGGAGTATTGACTATTCCCTTGGCAAATGGTGATAACATGAATCTTCATATGTCAAAGGTTTATGAATTGTTTTTGACTGACACTGTCATACCACTATTGGTAGTATTTTGTCTTGAATTCTTATTTACATCATTGAAAGCTTTAGGTTTTGATTGTTTGCAGAAAGTGCACAGGGAATTTGCATCAAAACTGTTTGCTCTGTACCGCAATATAAGGAAAGCAATGGAGAGGCATGAAGATTTGTCACAGACTTTGCGTAGACCTGCTGAGTTAATAATGGGTTCATTTGATGGAATTAAGGTACTAAACCACTTAATTTGGATTTGGCAAATACTAACTATTAGTATTTTGTTTCTATTGATTAATGTCTTTGCCTGAAAATATATTGGTGGCTGTTTTGAGTAGATATTTTCAGCCCACTTTCCATGTGTAAAATTCGTTAATCCATTAATGAGGAAGAGAAGGCAGTTCTTTTTGGTTAAAACTGATATGTAACTACCCTCTGACACGTTAATTCATGTCAATGGCATTCTTACCTGCCATGCTTGCTTGACTTTGCTTAACTTACATTATTAGATTAGCTATAACCATTTTATATGTCTATATAGTTAGGTATTTTCATGCATTGTTAATGTCTGTACTGCCTTTGTTTTTCTTTGCTTCTTAATCAGTTACTTCCTTGCAAATCCTTCTAATTTTTCCAAAAAATAAAATTCTTTGTTTGTACAGCATGACACTGATGGTTTTGATAAACAAGGAATGAGGCTTCTGCTTGCGACACTTAACAGGATATTTGATTCATTGCAGACAACTTATGAAGGTTGGTATTATGTTTAAGACTCCGATGTAGTTGGAAAAAGACCTTCATTTTACTAAATTAAGAGTAATATGCAGCTATTCCAGTTTGTGTCCCCTATTTACATGCTTTCTGTATACAAATGCAAAGGACACTGTGACACACTGAAACTTCTTATAAAGAAAGCATATGTACATATGTTGCAACAATGAAACTGAACATGCCAATGTGGAAGTCTGTATGCATTTTTGCTGATGACAGTATTCTCAAAACTTGTGGTGAATGCCTATCTCCTGAGTTGTTGAAAGCATTTGTCTTTCTATCACCATTCTTCTCAATCCTGGCTTCCAGTTTATTTAATAAATCTAAACGATGATTGGGCAGGTCATATTGTGGGGGTTATTCTCTTTAATGGGGTACCTCAACCAGAATCCAAAACATTGATGAACATGATGTACACCTCTCGTCCATCTGCGCGCTGGTTGGAAGAAACAAAAAGCTCTCTTAATACCACTCTTGCAGCACAAATGCTGGTTAGAAGGACCCTTGCTTGGATAACTGGAGTTGTTCTTCTCATTGCAACTCTCTTGGGGGTAAGATCCATTTTATATATTAATTAAGTTGGATGCCAAACACTATGTGGTACAACCTCTAGCGTGCTTTTTTAGCATTAACTGTAATATTGAAGTTAGGTGAAATTTTTAGAATCCCATGGCATAAGACCAAACAACCCTTAACCTGTTGAGGAACACTGAAATTTCCTCTATCCCAGTTTTTCCAGCAGTAGAAAATGTTAGACAAAGTTTTGTCTGGATTTACACATTTACTTTTTATGTTTTCCCCTCGGAGTTGTCTCTATTAAATATCCTTTTCATCCTTCCAATATCCGGAAAGCATTGCATGTATTACTGAACTTTGTATTCTTTTGTCTGAAGCACCAACCAAAGAGTAGGATTTTCCTTTTCCCTTAAGATATGTATAGATTTGATGGATTCTGGTTTTCATTGTTTCTTTGGACTCTGAATTTAAAAAAGATCTTAGGACTTGGTGGGTTGGAAGACTGATTGCCAACAAGATGGTAGTATCCAAGAGAAAGCAACAGAGCCCTTTCGTAGAAGATTCAAAAAAAAAAAAAAAAACACTTTCTAGATCATCAGTGGTGACGGTTATGGTCTATGTTCTCATTGTCCAAGAAATTCACATTATCTATTCTGTTGACTGATTTAGGAGTTCTCATGAAACTGTTCTTTACATTATTGTCTGTTTCTGTAAGGCTGTTTACTCAATCGATTATCTTTTCTTGTTCATAAACATGACATTAATAGGTGTTTTCTTTACCACTGCAGGTTTACTTCCTTCTCAATATGCCACTGACCAGGGACACACTTTTGTACTCAAATGTCAAGCTAGACTAAAGCTGATATAAGGCAAAGTATAACGAACTTTTGAATTCTCAGAAGCGGCCTGGTATGATTTATCTTTTAATAGAGGGAAATTTTAGGGATATCTTATCATCTATAAACCTGTTTCATTCATTGGTTATTCAATGGTGTTTGATTGGTTAAACTAGCTACCCCAAAAGCTGCATCAGTACAAATTGGGCCATATGGGATACCATTTGGCTAAGGGAGTGCAATTGAGAGAGAGTAAGATTGAAGCACTAAGGTTATGCCTTATCCATTTGATTTTTAGAAGATTGCACCTTTGCGTACTAAGTTGTTAATGTTGTGTTTTTTTTCTCTTTTAATTCGTTAATAATAATGTACTTTGAAATTCCATGTAATAAAAATAGCTCATCAATAAGGAACATTGTTGTACAATCTGTACAATTATATATTAAGAGAGTTTCATTTAAGAAGTTGAGAGAGATTCAGGGTTAGAAGTAGTCATTTCAAAGAAATAAAAATAAGATTTGTTAAGGATTTTTGTTTTGGTATGTTTAATAATATTTCCTATTTTTATTTTCTACAAATGTCTATTTCACATTTTTATACATGCTTGGATGGGGTAAAGTCAATTCATTTGGATGTTCAAAGGGTTGTTTTTCAAGTTTGGAATATTAACCAATTTGTAATGTATTTTTGGATAGGATTTGGACATTTTTTTAATTGAGTTGTCTACTTACGGATCGATTTTGTCTTTTAGCTTTCCAATGTATTTTGAAATGTGTCATATCAAGTTCGACAGTTTAAGTTATCATAATTTTATTTGAGCATGTGCAAGCAAAATTTTTTTGTAGTGTGTTTGAATATGAGAATTATGAGTTTTGAAGCTCTAGATAAATTTTGGAATAAGTTTGAACTTTAATTTATGATATTTTAAGAGTTCAATTATTTATTTTAATTAGAGATTATGTCATATTTGGTACTTATCTTTGTGGTACTTTGAAAATGTTCATGTGGTACTTAAACTATTAATTTATGTATTATTTGGTGTTTGTATTTTCGTAAAATGTCCAATATAGTACTTATACTTTGAAAATGTTCAATGTGGTGCTTGAACTATCAATTTGTGTATTATTACGGTACTTGAAGTTAACTCCCTTAAGAAATGCTAAATCAATTTCCCAAATCATCAATTCCATATTAATAATGCAAAAATTAAATAAAACCAAAAAAATAAAATGGAATTAAATTAAATGAAAAACAAATAACTAAACCTAAACAGCATGAGTTTAACCTAAAAAAACATCAATACCATGGCTTGGGAGTTTTCTTCAAGGAGATTTGGAGAGCAAAGTAGTAATAGATTTGAGCTTGTAATTTTTAATTTCTCTAATTTTTTAAAACCCTAAAATTTTTCAAAATTTGTACACTTAATATATTAGCTTAAATGGAAGGTTGAATAACTTGATTTTGATTATCATGATATTTTTCAAATTATGCTTTTGAAATGTTTGGATTTATCTCAAACTGAGAAGGTGAAGTTTTTGAAAGAAAATTGGGTGAAAATCAAGATAAAAATTTTGCAATTAGAATTCCATTTACGGAGGAAACTTGATGTCAAATGGAAAACTCTTTGAAGAATATGATTTTAATATTTACTTTAAGAGAGAATATGATGTTTTTGCTTATGTAAGTTTAATATTTACTTTTTTATTTCTATACGTGGTTTAGTTTAGTTATTTTTACAAAAACTTAACTTAGTTTAATCCTTTTGTTTTATACGGTTTTCAAACAATGATATATTATTTATGTGGAATCGATGATTTTTGGAAAAAGAAAATTTTCCCCATATTAAATTTTAATTGATCGGTTTAGCATTCACTATCAGTGTTAACTCTAAGTACCATAATAATACAGAAATTGATAGTTCAAGTATTACATTAGATTTTTTCAAAGTATAGATACCACATTGGACATTTTCAAAATATAGGTACCACATTAGATATCTTATGAAAGTATAGGAACCAAATAATACACAAATTGATAGTTCAAGCACCCCATTGGACATTTTCAAAGTAGAAGTACCACATTGGATATTTTATAAAAGTGCAAGTACGAAATGTGACATTTTCCCTTTTAATTATATTATGGTTACTTAAAATTATAGAATAAGATTATGACTAAGCAAATTGTTTGGAGTCCAAAGTAATTGAAGTTTATAAATAGAATATTATGTTTTGTATGTTGAATATAATTGAGAATTAATAAAACTTAAGGATCGTTTGACTCACAGAATGTCAGAGTATTTATGGTGTAAGAGCCCAAATTTATCAGGGCCCATTAATCAATTATTAATCAAAATCAAAAATTAAAAAAACTCAATAATTAAAAGTCCAAAAAAATAACAGTCCATCAGTCCATTACAAAAATAATAAACATGTCCACTTGCCCTAGCCCAATACAGCCTAACCAACCCCAACCCAAAGCAAATAAAAAACCAGATGAAACCCTAGAGGCTTCCAAACTGGCTCAGCGCCACAAGCAGCCTCCCATGCATGCGCGCGCCATTCGCCCTCTCCTCCACGTCGGCCCACCTCCGTACAGCGCCGCGCATGCCCGTACCTGCACAAGAAAACAAATAGCAGCAGAGAAAACAAAAAAAAAAGAAAACAATTGTATTTTTCATTTTATTTTTATTTTTATTTTCGATTTCGGCTTTAAAATGACCGAAACAAACAATTGTATTTTTTTCTGGACATTTCACGAGATACTAATCAAAAACAGAGAAATCAAATTAAGAAAGGTTATTTATATTTTTGTTTTCTAATCTGTTTTTTTATTTAGCTTTACATACGTCAATAAAAGAAAAGAAGAAAGGAAGAAAGGTACCCGTACCTTGATTCGTATGAAAATGCGATTTTCGGGGCTCTAATCGCCGTGCGCGGTGGTCATCGGTGACAGACCGACGGTGGTCCGGTCACCGGAAATCGCAAGAGAGGAAGCCACTGATTTTTTTTTATTCTTTCGTTTTTTTAAAACAGATGAGGCTAAATGATTTTTTCTGAAAATTTGAGTTTATATAGCCGATTAATACGATGCCGTTTAGGAACCCATCTTCTAAGCCTAAAACGTCGTCGTTTTACCCCTCCAGACCCGCGCGTTGACCTGACCCGGGGAAGGATCCGCGCGTTTTGTAATGGAAGGGCTAATTTCACCTTTAGCCCTTCCGCATTTTATTGTTCTGTAATCAAGTCCTTTTTATTTTTTAATTTAGCTCCTTAATTTATTGCAATTCTAATTGGGCCCTTATTCGAACGACGTCGTTTTGGAAGGCAGTGATTAATTTCTCTTTTGGTCCTTCTTTGTTATCCGTGCGTTCAATATGGTCCTTTTTCTTTTATTTATTTACAGATTTGCCCTCAGATTACTGTTTTAAGTTAAAATTAACTCTTTGTTATTTTTGTTATTGAATTAAATAATTTTAATATTATTGTCATTATTTTATTATTATTATTATTATTGTACTTATTATTATTATTACTTTATTATTTACTTTTATTATTATTATCATTATTATTATTATTATTATTATTAGTATTATTATTATTCCTATTATTATTATTATTATTTTTGATATTGGTGTTACTATAATTATATTTATTATTGTTACCATCATTATTATTATTATATTTATTAGTATTATTATTATTGTTATTATTAATATTATTTTTCCAATTATTATTGTTTATTAACATATTTTCATTATAATTCATTTTTATCATTGTATTTTCTGTTATTACTATTTTTATTATTTTATTATTTTCAAACTATTGTATATAGTACTTATTCATTTACTATTAGCTTCTATTTTTGTTATTATTCTATTCTATGTATATACTATTGATTTTATATTATTTTCTTTAAAATCTATTATGTATATAATTTTTTTCTTTGAAGGACCCTATTTTAAATTATATATTTATTTATTCCAAACACTTTTATATATCATTATTATATATATACATACATTATTTTATATCAAGTTTTTTTTTTATTACATGTGTATTATTTAGATTGACACATATTATTTTATATATATCATTTGCTTATCTAGTTTAAAATTTGCTATATGTTATTTGTGTTAATTTGCTTGTCATTGTATGTACTCAAATTCGTTCCTTTCAAATTTCATATTATGGTCATTCATTTGTATAATATTTTATCCATGTATATTATTCCATGTTTGTAACTTTGCTTTTTCACATTATGGCATCGTGATTCAAATTTTAACATTTTAATTGATATTGGTCGTTTCATTCTTATTCCAAACAAACTAAATAAATATGTTTTGAGCTGGTTTTATAATCGCTTAGTAAAAGCTTTCAAAATAAGGCAATGTTTCGTGTTTGGAAATCCGAGAAATTGTGCCCTGACGTGCTGGATTTTGGTTTTTCGTTTGGCCAAATAATCGAAAATCCTTTTGATTTTTTTAATGCATGAGTTTTGGGAATCATGAGATAATCTTGGCATCGAGAGTTTGAAATGTCGTATCCTAACGCGCTGGATGTAATATTTTATTCCTTTAGAAAAAGGGAATCTCAATATCCAATTTGAGTTATTTAAAATTTTTTGAATGGAATTGTATTTTAAAATCATTTCAAATTTTTGGCATTAGGACATTAATTAATCAATTAGGTACCAATTTTGGGCGTTGCGAGGATGCTACTGCATCATGCTGAGTTAACCAATCCATGCCCAAGATCACATCAAAATCATCAAATGGCAGTAACATCAAATCAGCCAGGAAACAATAACCTCTTACCATCAGTGGACAATTTTTACAAATTTTATCCACCAAAACAGATTGGCCCAAGGGGTTTGAGACTTTAACCACAAATTCAGTAGGTTCAATAGATAAATCTTTAACACATGCAAGCTTTATACATATATATGAATGCGTAGAACCAGGATCAATTAATGCAGTAATATCAGTGTCAAGTAAAGAAAATATACCAGTAATAACATCGGGTGCTGAGGCATCTTCTTTGGCACGAATAGCATATGTCCTAGCAGGTGCTCGTGTCACAGTCCTGCCTACAGTATCTTTTGTAGCTCCTCGGCTACCACTAACATTACCGGATGGTCGAGATGGTCTACCCCTCGAAACTAGATTACTCGGCTTTGATATCTGTTCAGCTTCTTTTTCACCCCTTTCTGGACAATCTCTGAGGAAATGGTCAAAAGAACCACATCGGTAACAAGCCCCTCTCTTAAATCGACATTCACCAAAATGAGCTTTATTACAATATTGGCATCTCGGCTTAGGGGTACCAACACTGCCAACACTGGTCACTGATGGAGTGGAAGGTCTTGGATTACTGCATTGAGAACCTCGCTCTCTGCCCGAATACCCAGTGGCTGAGGTAGAACTATCCTGGTACTTCTTCAATTTCTTTGGAGCAGAAAATTGGGATTTTCCCATTGGTCTTTTACTAAAAATTCGAGCTTCCCTCTCAGCCTGTTTCTTTTCTTTGCTCAATTCTTCTGCTTTATAAGCTCGCTCTGCCAATGTAGCAAACTCTCGAATTTCAAGAATTCCTATAAGTAGCTTAATTTCTTCATTCAACCCTTCTTCGAATCGTTTGCACATTTCAGCTTCTGACTGTACCCATTCTCAAGCATATTTACTCAACCGAATAAATTCTCTTTCATACTCAGATACAGATCTATTGCCCTGTTTCAGCTCAAGAAATTCTTTTCTTTTCTGATCAAGAAATCTCTGACTGATATATTTCTTTTTGAACTCGGTCTGGAAGAATTCCCATGTAATTTCTTCTTTCGGAACAACTGAAGCTTTAGTATTCCACTAATGGTAAGCTGTGTCTTTTAGCAGTGAGACGACACATTTCAAACATTCTTCTGGTGTGCAAGATAAATCCTCCAAAATCCGAGTAGTATTTTCTAACCAAAATTCAGCCCGTTCGGGATCGTCATCAACTGCTGCTCGAAATTCTTCGGCCCCATATTTTCGAATTTATGAACTGGAGCTTTCCCTTTTCTAACAGATTCAGTACCTGTACCCTG
Organism: Gossypium australe; assembly: GCA_005393395.2. Classification (NCBI taxonomy): domain Eukaryota; kingdom Viridiplantae; phylum Streptophyta; class Magnoliopsida; order Malvales; family Malvaceae; genus Gossypium; species Gossypium australe. The sequence continues at coordinate 148,980,366 of CM016616.1, read as the reverse complement.
TGGAATCTCGGGAACCGGTGGAGGAACAGGAGGGGGAGCTTGAGTTTGCTGCACTGTAGGGTTAGTTCTTATGTACTGAGTAAACCATTCATTCATCATTTGAAAGAAGGCTATTTTTGCCTCCTCCCCTTGACCCTCTATACCGGGCCTTCTACTGCTAGTTTCTTCTCTTTGTACTGAAGCCGGAGCATGACTCCCAGCTTCCTCAGATTGAGCTCGGTCGGATGACATTACTATAAGAAAAACATAATTTAAATGGTTAGGAGATATCACACTATCAATAATAATTTAAATGGCATGTATAGCTAATCCGTATTTGTTATGTCGATCCTAGAACCGGCTAAACCGTAGCTCTGATACCAACAAATGTAACACCCCTTACCCGTATTCGATATCAGAATAGAGTACGAGGCATTACCGGAGTTTACGATTTTTTTTTTACTCAATATAGCCCCTTTATAAATATTTAGCCTTCCTGCAATTTTAAACCGGGACCAATCCACATCAACCAATCCCATTCAACATATTTTCATAATAGATTCATGCATATTTATAAGATAACTTCAACACATACCAAAACAAGATTTATTAGCCATACCAATGGCTAGCCTTACATTCATTTCATATTAACATCTACTTTATTAGCTTATACATGCCATTATTTTCCAAAATAAAGTTTCTTTATATACCGAAATCTTGAGGTTGATGGTGTGATGTGTCTCCGACTGAATCCGACCTCCGAGCTCTTTACACTACAAAACAGGGGAAAAAGAAACAGGGTAAGCACTTTGTGCTTAGTAAACCCATGTAACAAGAATTATACTTACCTAACATTTTCAATACAATGCAATAAACATTCATATATCCATTCAATGCATTATTACCCTAACATGCACAAACTCAACATTCAAGTTAGTCCAATAATTTCTATATATCAATAATATATACACCATGATTGATGAACTCATCAATACCATGATTTCCATTCCCTTATTATTTTTCCATATTTATCCCTTTGAATTACTCGGATTTTCGATGGATTTTCAGAGGTACAGTTTAGTGTACAAATCCAGGTCCGTCAATTCATGTTCATGTGCACACATTTTCATTTCAGAGAGCACACTCCCGCGAACCTTGTCCTTACAGCGGGATTACCAGTCCAGGCTAAATCCCCTGTAATATAAACTCATAGAGTATTATCGGGATTACCAGTCCAGGCTAAATCCACTGCAACGACAATTACTCTAATGAGCTTGGATCTGAATTACCAGTCCAGGCTAAATTCAGACCCTAATTCGGATTACCCGTCCGGGCTAAATCCATTTTCCACATATTCTTCGGGAGGGCTATATAAGGATAGGATCACCCGTCCGGGCTAGATCCTTTTTACCGTCAATTCATTTTCAGAGATCCATCGAATTTTCCTTTCATTCAACCGGGATTTCTTCCCTTTTTTATCAAATATATCAATCTTTCATCAATCTTCATACAATGAACATTCAAATTATATTCACATCAATAGCATACATTTCAAACATTTAAGAATATAATTCAAGTTACATGAACTTACCTCGATACTAGTTCGTATACAAAATCTACTAATCCGGGACTTTTTCCTTTCCTCGATCTAGCTTCGTATTTGAGTTTTCCAGATCTAAATAAATAAATTCAATCATCAATTCAATACATTTCATGTTCACATGTAGCATTTTCTATAATTCTATTATTATTTTTAGTTCATTCAAAACTGTCTACTTGAGTCATAGTCACTAAATTATTTTTATCTTGAGATACAGAACTCAAAATTAGGATCCGCTAATTTTTTCTGAAACTAGACTCACATATCTTCTTCCCGTACAATTTTCAGAATTTTTGGTTTAGCCAATAAGTACAGTTTAGTTTTTAAAGTCACCCCTGTTCTGCTGTTTGACAGTTCTGACCCTTCTTCACTAAAAAATAATTATCTCCTCATACAAGATTCAAATGATGTTCTCGTTTATTTCTATTGAAAATAGACTCATTCATGATTCTAAAAATATAAATTTAAGCCCCTAATTATTTTTTTCCAATTTTTTATGATTTTCTAAAGTCAAAACAGGGGAACCCGAATTCATTCTGACCTTATCTCACAAAATTCATTATATCTCATGATTTACATATCTATTGCTTACATCGTTTCTTGTATGAGAAACTAGACTCAATAAGCTTTAATTTCATATTTTGTTCATCTTCTAATTCGATTTATACAATTTATGGTGATTTTTCAAAGTTAGTCTAATGCTGCTGTCCAAAACTGTTTTAGTGCAAAGTGTTGATTTCTATTTTGCCCCAAATTTCACAGTTCATACAATTCAGTCCTTGCTCAATTAACCCCTCAATTAAGCTAATTTCTCTCAATTAAAACTTTATTCTATCACTTTAAACTAATTTATATCCTTTGGGAATTATAATTTCAGTAATCGACTTTAATTCCAAACATTTTCACAATTAAGTCCTAAAAATCAATTTCTATTGAAATTACCTTATAAAATCATCTCATAAACAAATTAAAGCTTCAATTTCATACTATTTCATCATAAAATTACAGTACCCAGCCATGGTAACTTTCAATTTCATCCATGAGATCAAAAACTAATGAATTTAGTAATAGGACCTAGTTGTAAAAGTTTTAAAAACACAAAAATTACAAGAAATAGGCAAGTATTAACTTACTTGGTGCAAAATTTATGATATAACAGCTTAGAAAACCCTCCTATGGCGTTTTTGGCTGATGAGAGTAAAGAAAAATAAAGATATTTCTAGATATCTCAAATAAGTCCTAGTTTTATTTAGTAAATTTTGTTATTTTCCCATTTTATCCTTCTTTCAGTAATTCTCCTGATTTTTCTCAGCTTATGCCGCCCAAAATATCTCCTTTGGGCTTATTTGCTCTTTAGATCCCTTGTCATTTGACAATTGAGCTATTTAATCCTTCTAATAACTTTTACACCTTTTTCAATTTAGTCCTTTTCATTTAATTACCTACCCAAACGTTAAAATTTTCTAACGAAATTTTAATACCACATTACTAACATTTTATAAATATTTATAAAAATATTTCCTACTCAATTTTATGAGATCAAAGTCTCGATACATTATTTTTACCCAATTCCTTCAATAATTCCTTTTTCTAACTAACTACTAAATCGATAAAATTTTTCTATCGATATTTTAATACGATTTTCCTATCATATAAATATTCATGCAAATATATTGAAATAAATTTCTCTTTAAATCGGATTTATGGTTGCGAAACTATTGTTCCGATAACCTTGAATTTAGGCCATTACATTATAGGTGATCCGATCACACCTAAACAAAAAGGATTGGTGGCGACTCTATTTTTGATTTTTCAATCGATCCCTGTATTTTTCAAAAAAGAAAATTGGTTTCGACATATGGTAATAAGATTACGTGAATATAAAATCACTTTGCACATTATTGAATATATTATAGTACTTTGTTTGGTTCATTTGGTTACCTTTTTTAGATAATTTGGTTAGAATTTAAAATTGTGTTGTTTGATAGACAGAATGTAAGCTTACCTAAAAACATATTTTACTAAGAGTGGGTTTGGATGGACAGTAGAGTGCAGTGTGGTGCGTTTAGCTTACTTTTTGTCTCAAGCTACAGTATTTCTACAATATCTAATCTCACCACCACCGCTGTTTTTACACTAACCGCAGGTAAACACATCGCCTATCGAAACTCACCTTAAATCATTCTTATAGAATTTACTTGTATTTTTTTTCTTTGCTACACAATATTTTACTTTACTATAAAATAATGCATTTTTCAGTTATTTTATTTGATATCTTTTTCTAAAATAAATAATCTAAAATTGAGGAGGAGTAATAAGTACTTAACGCTCTTCTTTGATCCATGATAGAAAAACGCATTTTATATTGAAACATTTAAAAAAATATATAATTTGATTAATTATATTTTTAAAATTTTGACATTCTTTTACTTTTCTAACATAATTTAGTATTTAGTGGATTTTAATAATAGTGTGATCTGAGAGAGATGGTCTCACTACTCAATTTAGATTAGATTTGATTATGGGTCTGGTTATCTATCCACATTCGAAAGTTAGTCTGAAAAGTGAGAGGGTTTGGAAAAAAATATAGGTTCGAAAAATAGATTTGGACAAAAAATGAAAACATTTTCTAAACAGATCGAGCCTTAGGTAATATTTTTTTTGACCTAGGTCAGGTCAGGTTCAGGTAAAATTTTAATCTCAATTTTTGAGTTGAGTTACGCTTGAGCCTAGAAAAAGGACCAAAAATTCTATTGAAGCTCGACCCGATCCATGATCAACTCTAGTTTAGATTTTTTTTTTTTTGGTGAATTTAATCAAAATTTCGGATGCTTTTAACCTATATCTTCGTTATTTGGCACATGAATATTGAATATAATTGATGTGGCAGGTGATATTCAGTCATTAAAATGGTGTTGGAAGGGAGAAAAGAAAGAAAAATATAAAAAGAACATGCGAAATAAACAAAGGTTTATAAATTTTAAAAATACATTTCTACATATTTTAATTTTTTTATAATATATAATAAGTTTAGGACTAAGTGAAAAGTACAAAATACATTCCACATAATAAATATTGCCTTTGATATTAGGAAGATACGTATTACAAATTTCTTACACATGATGCGAGATTAAAATTCTCTTTTACAGAAAAAACAATAATCAATTGTACTTATTTATAATGATATATTTAGTAATTAAAATTTCTTTCTTTGGATTGTGGATTAGTGGCCTCCACCAAACCCCCCTCCTCCTCCTACTTTTCCTCCAAAACCAAATTTAAAACCGCCACCACCAGCAAAATGCATTTGACCACCACCTCCACCATGCCCTTTAGCCCCACCATCAACACTACTGCTACCACTTCCACTACCACCACCACCAAAATGCATGTGACCACCACCACCACCACCAAACTGCATGTGACCACCACCACCACCTCTACCATGCCCTTTAGCCCCACCATCAACACTATTGCTACCACTTCCACCACCACCACCAGCAAAACGCATGTGACCACCACCACCACCGCCAAATTGCATGTGACCACCACCACCAAAATGCATGTGACCACCACCACCACCTTCACCATGTCCTTCAGCCCCACCATCAACACTACTGCTACCACTTCCACCACCATCTCCATTAGCGTTTCCTTGTCCTTCTATTTTACCTTTAGCTTGAGCACTAACTTCAGCTTTGGCTTCAGCCTTACTAGAAGCACTAACTTTGCCATTAACATTATTGCTACCACTTTCACCATTATTTCCACTTGCCTTTCCATTTCCTTCTATTCCAACTTTAGCTCCACCTTTAGTTTTTCCTTCGACTTTAGCTTTAGCTTTAGCCACGGCTTCAGCTTTAGCTTCGGCTTCAGCCTCAGTTTTAGCTTTAGCTTCAACTTTAGCTTCGGCTTCAGCCTCAGCTTTAGCTTTAGCTTCTGCTTTAGCTTCAGCTTCAGCCTTAGCTTTAGCTTCAACTTCTGTTTTAGCTTTAGCTTCGGCTTCAGCCTTAGCTTTAGCTTCAGCTTTAGCTTCGGCTTCAGCCATAGCTTTAGCTTTAGCATTAGCTTTAGCTTCGACTTCAGCCATAGCTTTAGCTTCAGCATTAGCTTTAGCATTAGCTTCGGTTTTAGCCTTAGCTTCAGCATTAGCTTTAGCATTAGCTTCGGCTTTAGCCTTAGCTTCAGCATTAGCTTCAACATTAGCTTCGGCTTTAGCTTTAGCTTCAACATTAGCTTCAGCTTTAGCTTTAACTTTATCTTTGCTATTAGCACTAGCTTTGCCATCACTAATTTTTGTGCTACTATGAGCACCATTTACATATGCATTAGCACTAGCATCCCCTCTACCTTTTCCTTCTACCCCAGCAAAAGCACTAGGCCTACCACTTCCATCATTATTTCCATCGACATTTCCTTTTCCTCCAAAATTTCTTTCAAAAGTAGCTTTGTGTTCACTCTTATGAGATGATTTAGTTTCACTCTTATGAAATGATTTAGTTTCACTATTATGAGAAGCACTAAATTTGCCACTATGACTAAATTTTCCATTTGCACCGGTAGTACCACTTCCAACACCTCCACCAGTAACACTAGTGCTGCCACTTTCACCACCACCGCCTGCATCTCCTTGTCCTCCTATTTTACCTTCAAACCCGTTTTTAGCTTCACCTTTACTAGTGAAACTAGCTTTTCCATCACTATCTTTTTCACTGCTACGAGTACCACTTGCATCAGAATTACCGCTGCCAATACCCCCACCTTGCCCTCCTACATTACTAGCAACACTAGTGCTACCACGTCCCCCACTGTTTCCACCAACCTCTCCTTGTCCTCCTATTTTACCTTCAAAACTTGTTTTAGCCCCACTCTTACTAGTGTCACTAGATTTGTTATCACCACTCTTTGCTATGTTAAGATCACTACTTGTACTAGTTGCACCACTACCAACACTTTCGGCTTGACCTCCAGCCCTTCCACCAACATTAGTGCCACCACTTCTACCACTATTTCCACCAAAGCCTGCTCCTATTCCGCCTTTAAACCCAAACTTAAAACCACCCCCACCACCTCCTTGCCCCCTTACTTTACCTTTAAACCCATCTTTAGCTTCACCCTTACTAGTAGCACTAGTTTTTCCATCATTATCCTTTTCATCGCTATGAGTACCACTTGCATCAGTATTACCACTACCAACACCTCCATCTTGCCCTCCTACCTTACCAGCAAAACTAGTGCTACCACTTCCACCACTATTTCCACCAACCTCTCCTTGTCCTCCTACTTTACCTTCAAAACCAACTTTAGCCTCACTCTTACTAGTATCACTAGCTTTTTCATCACTACTCTTTGCTCCACTAAGACTACCACTTGTACTAGTTGCACCACTACCGATACCTTCAGCATGGCTTGCAGCCCCTCCACCAATATTAGTGCCACCACTTCCACCACTATTTCGACCAAAGCCTGTTCTCATTCCGCCTCTAAACCCAAACTTAAAACCACCCCCACCAGCTATACCACCACCACCACCACCACCTCCTTGCCCTCCTACTTTACCTTCAGACCTATCTTTAGTTTTACCCTTACTAGTAGCACTAATTTTTCCATCACTATCTTTTTCACCGTTATGAGTACCACTTGCATCAATACTACCACTATCAACTCCTCCACCTTGCCCTCCTACCTTACCAGCAACACTAGTGCTACCAGTTCCACCACTATTTCCACCAATCTCTTCTTGTCCTCCCACTTTACCTTTAGCAGCCATACCACCACCACCACCACCACCTCCTCTTCCTCCTCCTCCTGCGCCAACAATGTTTCCACTACTCTGAAATCCGCCTCCTACTCCTGCATTTGCTCCTACTTTACCTTCAAAACCAGCATTAGCCTCACTCTTACTAGTATCACTAGCTTTGCCATCATTACTCTTTTCTCTGTTAAGACTACCACTTGTACTGGTTGCACCACTACCAACACCTTCGACATGGCCTCCTACCCTTCTATCAACATTAGTGCTACCACTTCCAACCCTGTTTCCACCAAATCCTGCTCTTATTCCGCCTCTAAACCCAAAACTAAAACCACCCCCAGCAACCATACCCCCGCCACCGCCACTGCCACGGCCACCGCCACCGCCACCACCACCACCGCCACCTGCACCTGCACCACCACCACCTCCTCCTCCTCCTTTGCCAGCAATGTTTCCACTACTTTGAAATCTGCCTCCTACTCCTGCGTTTGCTCCTTCACCACCATGCCAAGTTTTACCAGCGGCCCTCGCACGTCGATGTAAAGCATGTGCACCAATTATTAATGGTAAAAGTGTTAGAGACCTCCTGTTTCCTTTAGCTTTTAGCCTTTCTTCGGAAACATACGGATGATTGTCATTTTCATTAACATCATGATCATCAGCAATTGCAAGACCATTCATAAAATGAACACACAAAATAATAACCATAACAAAAGATGTAAAAGGTCCCATCTTATCTAAAACCATAACCGGAAGTTAACTCACAAAGATCTGACTTCTAATGTGAATATAGTTTCAATATTTTGGAAATATTCAATCTAAAACTCCTTTTCTTCTATTTATTGGGTTGGTTTCCTTATTAAGAAATGAAGTTTATATAGAGAGAAGTTGAATCTACATAGAAAACGAATAAAAGGCCAAGCTTAAAGCAAGGGTATAAGAAATTATTAACTACATTTGTTCCCATTCTTTTGCTCAACCAATAATTGGATTTGATTTTATCAAAAAGAAGAAAAGGGAAAGAAAGATAAAGTGGGTTTGGCATGTTAAAATATATTAAGTTAAATACATTATATAGTCATATAAAACAAAATTGAGAATAAGTATATCAATTAAGTTTTAATTATTTGGTCTTTTAAGTGACTACCCTTTTCCTGCCAAGGGAATATCTTAAATGAGTAGGCTAAAAGGAAAAAAAAAGTAATTTTGAATATTATTCATATTATAAAAATATTTTATTATAATTATGATAATAAAAAAATAATAATTAACAATTACTTAACGTAATAATATATAAATGTGAAATTAATTAATTAACTTAATCCTATCTTTAACAAGTTCTACCAAAAAAACATCATCACTTCATATATATATATATATATATATATATACACTGTTAATTAATGAAACTTTTAAGTCTATAAAACCATTGAGTAAATTAAAAAGAATAAAGACCCTTACATAAATGAGATACAAATATTAAATATGATAAAATTTTCTTAATCTAAAATAAAAATAAAAATAAAACAATTCTTTTTTCATTATTAGTACTATAGGTCATTATCAATTAATTAGACTTTGGACCTATATTGAATTATACTTGATGTTGAGGCAAGTTGTGTGATTTCGGTAGTGCCCACTGTAAACTGCTACTGAGGTAGTGAAGATACTTGTCATATTTAAGTTGATAGCTTAATGAAACAAAATATTTGGACTACTTATTGTGTTGATACTAAGAAGATACTATAGCTCGTCTATGAGAACCAATCTGTGGCTAGTGAAGATTGGATTGCATTCGAATGAATCATGACAACCCTTGTTTTGTGAAGATTTGGTCAGGATTTGTAACGACCTCGAAAGTCAGTTGTTTCGAAAAACACGATTTTGGACCTCATTTTCGTAAATCGAGCTTGTAATTATTTTAATAAAATATTTACAGAGTTATTGTATAGGTTAATTGAATTTTGGATTGTTAATTTTGCTGAATTAGTGATTAATTAAGGTTTAAGGACTAAATTATAAAGTCTAATTGTTATAGGTTTTTATTTATTAAAAGGATCAAGGACTTAAATTGAAATTAACCAAAGATATAAACTAGCAATTAGACCATGATTTCTTATTATATAGTGGACGGCATAAGCATGTGTTTATTATTATTGATTTTTTTTTTTAAATTGCATTACATAGCATGGTAAGATATTGAGCTAAGTTGGTATCGATTATTTTAATTGAACTGGCATGAAAATGTTTTATTTTTGAGATAGAGAATTAAATTGAATAAAATTAAAAATAGTGTAAATTGATGGAAATATGAAATTGATTTTGAATTGCATTGATTCACGTAATTATACATATGGAATGACTATTTGGTTGATAAATTGTGAAATTGAATTATATTCAAAATTGAATGGTTGTTACGTTATTAACTGTTCGGGTAGAGTTAGATATAATTGACATGTTATAAGATAGATAGTGTAATACCCCTAACCTGACTTGTCCACCAGATCCGGATATGGAGCACACAATTGGACTGAGTTTACCTATTCTTAATTTTTATCGACTATATAGACTAAAATAAAAACCAATAATAATTCTAAAAGATAAAACCAATAATATATATACGAACATAATTTGATGATGTTATTTTTTAGAACTTTTAAAAGGTACAACTAAATTAACATCTCATTAATATATTAGTACGTTAATTAATAATTAATTAATATTATTTTTGTTATTGTTGCATAATAAACATTTTATACAGTTTTCACATAATAATTAGTGATATATTAATAAATTATTTTTAACGTCGATTTAATAATACAAAAAATTAAGAGTATTTGTTTATTATAAATTATTATAGATTAATATAAATCGTTAGATAGATAAATTATTACATAAGACCAAGGTAATAGTGTATATAATATACTTCTTTTTTTCCTTTTTATCTTTCTTTCCCTTTTTTTCTTTTAGATAAAATCAATTCCGATTAGTGGTTGAGCAAAACAATGGGAACAAATGTAGTTGATAATTTCTTACACCCTTGCTTTAAGCTCGGCCTTTTATTCGTTTTCTATGTAGATTCAACCTCTCTCTATATAAACTTCATTTCTTAATAAGGAAACCAACCCAAAGAATAGAAGAAAAATAGTTTTAGATTAAAATTTTCCAAAATATTGAAACTATATTCACATTAGAAGTCAGATCTTTGTGAGTTAACTTCCGGTTATGCTTTTAGATAAGATGGGACCTTTTACATCTTTTGTTATGGTTATTATTTTGTGTGTTCATTTTATGAATGGTCTTGCAATTGCTGATGATCATGATGTTAATGAAAATGACAATCATCCGTATGTTTCCGAAGAAAGGCTAAAAGCTAAAGGAAATAGGAGGTCTCTAACACTTTTACCTTTAATAATTGGCGCACATGTTTTACATCGACGTGCCAAGGCCGCTGGTGGTGCTGGTAAAGATTGGCATGGTGGTGGAGGAGAAAACGCAGGAGTAGGAGGTGGATTTCAGAGTAGTGGAAACATTGCTGGCGCAGGAGGAGGAGGAGGAGGAGGAGGAGGAGGAGGTGGTGGTGGTGGTGGTGGTGGTGGCAATAACGGTGGTAGAGGTGGAGGTGGAGGTGGCGGCGGTGGTGGTATGACTGCTGGGGGTGGTTTTAATTTTGGGTTTAGAGGCGGAATAAGAGCAGGATTTGGTGGAAACAGGGGTGGAAGTGGTGGCACTAATGTTGGTGGAGGGGCAGGAGGCCATGTCGAAGGTGTTGGTAGTAGTGCAACTAGTACAAGTGGTAGTCTTAATGGAGCAAGGAGTAGTGATGGAAAAGCTAGTGATACTAGTAAGAGTGAGGCTAAAGCTGGTTTTGAAGGTAAAGTAGGTGCAAACACAGGAGTAGGGGGCGGATTTCAGGGTAGTGGAAACATTGCTGGCGTAGGAGGAGGAAGAGGTGGTGGTAGTGGTGATGGTGGAGGTGGTGGAGGAGCAAGTGCAAGTGGCGGTGGTGGTATTGTTACTAAAGGTAAAGTAGGAGGACAAGGAGAGGTTGGTGGAAATAGTGGTGGAAGTGGTAGCACTAGTGTTGCTGGTAAGGTAGGAGGGCAAGGTGGAGGTGATGGCAGTGGTAGTATTGATACAAGTGGTACTCATAGCAGTGAAAAAGATAGTGATGGAAAAACTAGTGCTACTAGTAAAGATGAAGCTAAACTAGGAGGGCAAGGAGGTGGTGGTAGCGGTGGTATAGCTGGTGGGGGTGGTTTTAAGTTTGGGTTTAGAGGCGGAATGAGAGCAGGCTTTGGTGGAAATAGTGGTGGAAGTGGAGGCACTAATGTTGGTGGAGGGGCTGCAGGCCATGCCGAAGGTGTTGATAGTGGTACAACTAGTACAAGTGGTAGTATTAGCGGAGCAAAGAGTAGTGATGACAAAGCTAGTGATACTAGTAAGAGTGAGACTAAAACAGGTTTTGAAGGTAAAGTAGGAGGACAAGGAAAGTTCGATGGAAATAATAGTGGAAGTGGCAGCTCTAGTGCTTTTGCTGGAGTAGAAGGAAAAGGTAGAGGGAAAGCTAGTGTTAATGCATATGCAAATGGTGCTCATAGTAGCACAGAAATTAATGATGACAAAGCTAGTGCTAATAGTAAAGATGATGTTAAAGCTGAAGCCAAAGCTAAAGCTAAGGCTGAGGCCGAAGCTAAAGCTAAGGCTGAAGCCGCAACTAAAGCTGAAGCCGAAGCCGAAGCTAAAGCTGAAGCTGAAGCTAAAGCTAAAGCTGAAGCTAAAGCTAAAGCTGAAGCCGAAGCTAAGGCTGAAGCCGAAGCTAATGCTAAAGCTGAAGCCGAAGCTAAAGCTAAAGCCGAAGCTAAATCTAAGGCTGAAGTCGAAGCTAAATCTAAGGCTGAAGCCGAAGCTAAATCTCATGCTGAAGCCAAAGCTAAAGCCGAGGCTGAAGCTAAAGCCGAGGCTGAAATCGAAGCTAAAGCCGAAGCTGAAGCTAAAGCTGGTGCTGAAGCTAAAGCTAAAGCTAAAGCTGAAGCCGAAGGAAAAGCTGAAGCTAAAGCTGGAATAAGAGGACATGGAAAGGTAAGTGGAAATAGTGGTGAAAACGGTAACAATAATGTTAATGGCAAAGTTAGTGCTTCTAGTAAGGCTGAAGCCAAAGCTGAAGTTAATGCTCAAGCTAAAGGTAAAATAGAAGGACAAGGAAAAGCTAGTGGAGATGGTGGTGGAAGTGGTAGTAGTAGTGCTGATGGTGGGGCTGAAGGGCATGGTAGAGGTGGTGGTGGTGGTCACATGCATTTTGCTGGTGGTGGTGGTGGAAGTGGTAGCAGTAGTGTTGATGGTGAGGCTGAAGGGCATGGTGGAGGTGGTGGTGGTGGTCACATGCATTTTGGCGGCGGCGGTGGTGGTCACATGCATTTTGCTAGTGGTGGTGGTGGAAGTGGTAGCAGTACTGTTAATGGTGCGGCTAAAGGGCATGGTGGTGGTCACATGCAGTTTGGTGGTGGTGGTGGTGGTCACATGCATTTTGCTGGTGGTGGTGGTGGAAGTGGTAGCAATAGTGTTGATGGTGGGGCTAAAGGGCATGGTGGAGGTGGTGGTGGTGGCCACATGCATTTAGCTGGTGGTGGGGGTTTTAAATTTGGTTTTGGAGGAAAAATAGAAGGGCGAGGAGGGTTTGGTGGAAGCCACTAATCCACAATCCAAACAAAGAAATTTTAGTTACTAAATATATCCTTATAAAAAAAGAGGATTGGTTATTTGTTATTGTTTTTTCTTTAGTAAAAAAGAATTTTAATCCTACATCATGTGTGAGAAATTTGTAATACGTATCTTCCTAATATCAAAGTCAGTATTTATTATGTAGAATATATTTTGTACTTTTCACTTAGTACTAAACTTATTATATATTATAAAAAAACCCTCATTCTTTTCATTATTACTTTGTTTCATGTTTTTTGTTTTAATTATGTCTATACATATTTTATGTCCACAGAATTTTCCATTACATTTCTATTATATTAACTCAGAGAGATTATATATTCAATTGACCTATTATTGCATTTTTTTCTAATATTTTGAAATATATAATTCTTTAATTAAAAGCATAATATCGTTTTAAATATAGCGGAATATATATTTAAAACATGTAAAAATGTATTTTTAAAATTTATAAACCTTTGTTTTATGTCACATGTTCTTTTTATATTTTTAAATATACAGAATCATTGTTACATAACTTCCATATATAATTATTCTGGATTTGGATATGTTTACCTACTGCACCGCAAGAGTGGAACTTTTGAAAAATTAAAGAGTTTTGTGCAGAAGTTGTAATAGCCCAAATTTCAGTGATGTCAAAAAAATAGTTGTTCGAGACCACCAAATCTGAAAAATGAACTCGTAGATTATATTATTTAATATTTACGAGCCAAATGTAGCTTTTAAAATATTTTTAAAATAGTAAATTGTGTTTTGTAAAGATTTATTTGGTCAAGAAATCGAGAAAAAGAGGTATCGAGATCTCGGTGTTATAAACTGAGTCATAAATATTTTTATGAATATTTATGGAATGTCAATAAGGTAGTATTAAAATTTTGTTAGAAAATTTTAACGTTTGTGTGGTTAATTAAATAAAAAGGACTAAATTGAAAAAGGTGTACAAGTTGCTAGAAGGATTAAATAGATTAATTGTCAAATGAGGAAGGACTTAAAGTGCAATAAGCCAAAGGAGATATTTTGGGCGGCAATAGCTGAGAAAAATCAGGAAATGGGTGAAATAAGGGCAAAATTGGAAAATTGTCAAAATTAGTTAAATAAAATGGGACCAAATTGGAATATCTAGAATTCTCTTCATTTCTCTTCATTTTTTCTTCAGCTGAAAACAGCCATGGGAGAGAGTTTCAAGCTGGTTTCATACTCAAGCTTCATGTAAGTTTAATTCTTGCTTTCTCCTTGAAATTTCTATGTTTTTGGACTTTTACAATTGGATCCAACTTACTATGTCACTAGTTTTTGATTCTATAGCTAACTTTTAAAGTTGATGTGGATTATTGCTGGAAGAATATAATGAATAAATATTGAATTGAAGCTTTAATTTTGTTATATGATGATTTTATTAAGTTAAATTGATGGAAATTGATTTTAGGACCTAATTGTGAAAGAGTTGAAATTAAGGCCTAGTGTTAAAATTCTGATTTTCAAAGGTTATGAAGTAGTTTAAAATGATAGAGAAAAGTAATAAATGAGACAATTAGCTCAATTGAGGGGTTAATTGAGCAAGGATTGAATTGTATGAAATGTGGAATTTGGGACAAAATAGAAATCAACATGTTATACTAAAGCAGTTTTGGACAGCAGCAGTTGTCTAACTTTGAAAAATCACCAAAAATGGTATAGATTGAATTAGAAGTTGAGTAAGATATAGATTTAAAGCTTGTTGAGTTTATTTTCATATAAAAGAAACAAAACAAGTAAAGAAAGTCTACATATTGAGATATTTAAATTTTTGTAAGACTGGTTTAGAACAACTTCGTGATCCCCTGTTCTTAATTTAGAAATTCACTAAAAATTGTACAAAAAGAATTATGAGTTATAATTTATATGTTTGTATTCATTAGTGAGTCTATTTTCATTAGAAGTAATCAGAAACACTATATGAAAATCGTACTATGAGATAATTGACTTTTAGTGAAGAGAGGTCAGAGCTGTCAGACTGTGTAACAGGGGAGAACTTAACTAATAAACTGTACTAATTGGCTAAGCCAAAAATTCCAGAAAATTTATGGTATAAAGATATGTAAGTCTAGTTTCAGGGAAAATTAGCGGTTTGAAATTCGGAGCTCTGTGGCTCAAGATAAAAATAATTTAGTGACTATAACACAGATGGACAGCTTGAACATTCACATGAGTAAATAGTGAAAATTATAGAAAATGTTAATTACAAGTGTGTTGTTTATACTAAGGATGTGGATGGAGAGGAGGAGGAAAAATAATATATGAACGACTTGTGTATAAATTGATTACATGCTCGATTATAATTGATAAATGTTGAATTAGAAATGATATAATGTTTTATTTGGAATATTTATATGAAATTATGATTATCGTTATAATACAAAATTGAACTTGTAAGTTATATGGCTAATTTTAGTAATCATTTATTAATTTTATGAACTTCATGATGTGTTATTTTATATGTATTGATGATAAAATCGTGCATAATGTAAAAGCATGAAAATTGAATAAATGATCGAATTAAGCACTTCAGTTCAGCGACAAAACGAATTGACAGAAAAGACCATGGTTGAACCATGGCAACAAGTGATAAGTGATAGCTTCGGCTACACTTATCTGATCAAGGAACAAGTGAAAGTGAAAAGTGGTAGCTCCAGCTACCTGATCAGTGAAAAGTGGTAGTTTCGGCTACCTGATCAATGATAAGCGGTAGCTTTGGCTACCTGATCAGTGAAAAGTGGTAGTTTCGGCTACCTGATCAGTGAAAAGTGGTAGCTTCGGCTACCTGATCAGTGAAAAGTGGTAGCTCCGGCTACCTGATCAGTGAATAGTGTTAGCTTCGGCTACAAGTGACAAGTGAGTTTCGTGTAAGACCATATCTGGGATATGGCATCAGTGATTATCAGTGAAATTCAAGGCATACCGGTGCAGAACAATTTCGTAAGATGTTCACTAATTTGATGAAGTTGGTAAGTGTTATATAGAATTATGTGATATAAGGAAATATGAGTTCATTTGTGATTATATATTTGTACACCCTTGAATGTATTATCCGTATGAAATGGTATTCTGAATGAGTTAATGAGAAGAGTTCTAATATGACATAATCTGAATTCGAAATGAAATATTATGAAAACGTACTTGGAATGCATTGGTATGTCTTGTATGTTATTTGAGTTCATAATATGGAAAGTAAATGTAAGTGAAAATATGAGGTGATGATATCTGTACATGGAATTTATTGGTGGATACGTACATCCTAATGGATTTTAGAGAACATTGAAATTGGGCTCAATAAGTGATTTGTCAATTTAAATTGTGACTGGCAGGAAGAGTTAGTGAATTGCATGATTATGAATTGTTACATGTATTTGTCAAAAATACGAGGAAAATGATGGTAATTGATACATGGAAATATGAGACTGTAATATATAAAACATAGAATGTGTTTGATAAATGTGTTCATTCATAATTATAGAATTTTTGCATCTCAAGTGCACTATATGTGTAAAGATGATGTTTCAAATGATTTGATAAGTAAAACTCAAATATGAAGTAGTTTGAAACCAAGACAAATTGTTATAAAAATGTATATGAAATACAGAGGTGCGATTGTTATATGTTATATGAATACATAGTATGAAAAAGTATAAGTACAAGAGAAATTTAATGAGAATTGAGCCCATATACGTTTCTTGTTATTTATATGAAGTGTACGACTAACAAATCGTATTAAGTATAAGGCTCAGTTGAATATCTTAAATTGGTTTTTTTTTTTGTTTGTATTAAACGTGGGTGAAGAATAAGGATCAAATGAGTGAGAAATATGGCTTGGAAAATAGCCTAATTTGTGAAAATTAACTTTACCACACGGCCTAGCAACACGGGCGTGTACTAAGGCTATGTGACCCAAGTTCCTTTATAGATGCAAGTCAGAGAGTTATACGCCCTAGAGGCACGACCATGTGAGCCACACGGGCGTGGGACCCTTGTAAATGAGATAGACTTAAGGATTTTACGAAAAAATTTATACAATTCTAATTTAGTCCCGACCTAATCCCAATGCATGATTTGGACTTCAAGGGTCCGTTAAAGGAACTTTTATAATCAATTTTGATATTTGAGAGATAAATGGTTTAAATAATCTGTAGGTGTTCCGTACTATTTGGTAATGCCTCGTACCCTGTTCCGGCGTCGAACACGGGTAAGGGGTGTTACAGAAGTGGAGAAACAATTAGGTTTATCAATTAAGACACTTATATCTAATCAAGGTGGGGGAATATCTATTAGATAAGTTCTTAAAGATACGTCAAAGAGAATGGGATCCTATCCCGTTGTCTACATCTAGAACTCCACAATTGAATGGAATGATGAAGAGAATGAGAAAAACATTACTTGACATTGTTCGTTCAATGTTAAGTTATTCATAACTGCCAGTATCCTTTTGGGGATATACTCTACAAACAACTTGCTATATTTTGAATGATGTGCCAACCAAGTCAGCACCTAAAACTCCATACAAAATGTGGCACAACAAGAAGCTCAACTTAAACCATTTTAGGGTATATGGATGTCCTAAACATGTACTAGATAATGATGCAAAGAAGTTGGATTTACGGACAAAATTCCATTTTTTAGGTCATTCTGAACTCGAATTGTCGTCACCTAAACTTGTCATAAACTAAAATTTGTGTAGTCGTTGAACCTTTTGATATCGAACCTCATTATCATCTCTGAATGTGTTGATCTGCAAAAGCTAAACCAAACTTTGATACTGATTTGTTGGGGATCGACCCATATATGCAACTAGAAAATAAAAATATAAGTAGAGAAGATTAAACATATAAATATTTACGTGGAAAAATTCCTCCGAAAAAAAGAGGACAAAAAGCCACGGGCAAAAAAAACTTCACTAAATGAGAAAAAACTCGAAAGAGTATAAGATGGATATAATCTCAACAAACAATCCTAAATCCCAAAAGAACAAATTACTCTGGCTAGAACCCGAAATTCCTCAAAACTCACAAAACTCTCTCAATCTCAAAGATAATAATTATTATTATTTTAGGTTAAAACAACCCCTTTTATAGGCTAAATTCAAAGATTAAATATGACTAAAATACCTTAGACTAATCAGAGAATAACTGGGAAACAATACTAGAGTTTAACTAGGAGACAAAAAACTCGATTGAATGGGGGAACACGTCACCACGTTACAACGTCACATGTTCCTCGTTGATACACCGTTCTTCGTGTCATCGAGATGTCGTGGTCATCTCATCACAACGCCAACTCTTCCTCGCCGAGACGTCGACTTGCAAATATGAGGCACATTGCACATATTTCAATCGTTTAAAGTACGGTACGTCAAAGTTTTTTTTAATCTCAAAATGGTTTAAATAAATTAAAAATTAATATTTAGCATTTTTTATTTAGATATAAAATTAATTTAAATGCATATACATTAACTACGGTTAACTTAAGAATATCAATATTGTTTATGTTTGTTATTATATATATTTTATTTTATGATTTTATGTATTTATAGTTTAACATTCATGGAAATTAATACTTTTTCATTATACGTTTTTTAAACAAATGAAATATTTAAAATTACAATATTGTTAAAACGTTTGTTAAATTTTATTTAGTGTTTATAAACCTATTTTAATCTATTTTAATACATTTTACCTAGTCAAACTCCACATCTAATCTCCATGCTTTAATCAAATCCAATGACTCAAAATCGATCAAAAAATACAACACCTCATCAAATAAAAATTCTAACATAAATTACATGTGAAAGGATCAAAATACCCTTTTTACGGATAAATTGTGCTTTAGTCCCTTTCCCACTTCCTACAATTTTTATTTCGTTCATAGCACTTAATACATCAAGCTTTCCATAATTTACACTTATCACCCATAACTGCTAATTATTCAAGCAAAATTTTGCATTTATGATATTTCTCAATAAAATTGAAAAACTACATTTCAATCCCTAAACTTTCCCATCTTTTCTAGTTTAGTTTTAAAAGTGATATTCATCATATTAATACATATTACAAAATCATTCTCGACCAAGAATAATTATTAACTCCTATTTCCTTAATTTAGTCAAATTACATTTTAGTCTCCATACTTTTCAAATCTTACAATTAGATCTCTTAAATCAAAATTTTATATTCACAATCATTCTCGTAAGTTTTCTTTTTTCATTAAGACTTCATTTATTGCACTTGGTTTCAAATTCCCTCATAATTTCACTACATTGAGTCTCAAAATAGTACCATTTACTGTACTGGAAATTTGAGGTGTTATAGCTCCAAATGTTAAAAATACATATGTCCATGAGGCCCAATCCAAATGAAGCGTTGCTCTTGGCGAGGTTGCGGACAATGAAATCTTGTCGTGAACAACTAAAGGCAGCAAAACGAGATATACTTATAACTAGTGACGGAACCAGGGGCTAACAGGGCCTAACCCCTAAAATAGAAAATTTTTTATTTAACCTCTTTATAATTTATAAAATTTTAAATTAATAATTAAAAAATTATACTTTAATCATTGCTTTAAAATTTGATTTAATCTTTCAAAAGTTATAAGAATATCGACTATTAAAATGACAAAATTACATTTTTATTATCGTAAAAATATACAATTTAATTTTGACCCCAAATTTTCTAATTCCTCCGCTGCTTATAACAATCATCCGTATCCATTGTCACTTTCACCTTCATCAATATCAACCTTTCAGTACTCGCATAGCCATCACCGCTACACCCTAAAATCCCCTGAACTCACCCTTACCATCTATACACCACCATCTCTAAGCTCATCTTGTGACCAAACCCTTCACCTTTAACCCCTCACTATTACCTGAACCTATAAGCATTCAACTCACGATATGCTCTCCAGTGAACCCTTAATTCCCTTACCCGTAGCCTTCATTATCATCTCCATTACACACACATTCATCATCACTAAAGCTCAATCACCATTCATCGACCTCAATAACACCACTCAACCTTGAGTCTCTAAATCACCCAGACCAACAACAGAAAGCATTTACAATCGAGACTCGTATAAAGCACAAAACCCTTGGAACCCAAACTTGTAGCAAAGGAAGAGAGGAATAAAATAACCAAATTTAGTAGCTAAGGAAGAAAAATGAAGCCTAGAGAGAAAGAAGCCACCAGTTTCGGCTAAGACTTTATGAAAGCCATTTGGGGTCTCCATTTAAGGATCCCAACAGTCTCAAAAAAATCATCGATGAGGATGGAAGAATACTGGAAAACCAAAATGATCGAGTGGTCATCGGAGCTAGAGCAAAATCGGCTTGTTTGAAACATTAGTTTAAAGTTCCATCATTTTTCTTTTGCTGTACTTTATTTTTTTTTCTACTTTTCACTTTTCTTTGTTTTATTCCATATTATTTCTTCTTTTTCGCAATTCATTCTTTCTTAAGTTAAGAATGTCGAGCACAACAAGGAGAGGTACCATCAGGGACATGTTATGAGCTTAAAAGTTCAACAACAGAAATGGTGTGTTTTTGGCTATAAGTGAAATGGGGCGCATTAGAGTTTTAGATTAAATGGAGCGTTTTAGGACTTAATGAAATAAAGCGTTTAGTCTGAGTCAGCTTATGTAATAACCAACTTTGGAGCCGTTATTTTATTTGTTTGTTTCCATGTTTTCTTCCTTTGTCCTTTTAAACCAATGTCTGTAAATAACAAAGCAGAATATGAGGAACATGATGAAAGTGATCCACTCTACCGATGACCTCTCCCAAGCGGAAGTGATCCACTCTACCGATGACCCCTCCCAAGCGGAAGTTCTCGTGGATCCGACGCTCTATGAGGAACTCTGTAGGCCGTGGCGAGAAACGCTAATCGTCAGACTACTGGATAAGAAGGTCGGGTACCAGATGCTCACGAGAAGACTGCTAACCCTCTGGAACCCAAAAGGTACTGTCTCCTTCATTGATGTCGGAAATGATTTCTATGTGGTCAAATTTGCCCAAAGGGAAGATTATGCTACAGTAGTCACGGGTGGACCGTGGATAGTGCACGATTCATATCTCACAGTTAGACCGTGGAAAGCGGGCTTTAGGCCAGAGGAGGATGATCTCCATACTACCTTAGTTTGGATCCGAATCCAAGGACTACCGTTGGAGATGTTTGATGAGGATGCATTGAAGGTCATCGGCTCGGCGGTTGGTCGTCCGGTTAAAATAGACACTCATTCGGCTCTAATGTCCAGGGGGAAATTTGCTCGTGTGTGTGTGGAGTTGAACTTACAGAAACCCCTCATCTCGCGGATTCGAATTCTCGACAAGACTTTCACAGTCCAATACGAAAGTCTAAACACCATCTGCTACTCCTGTGGGAAGGTAGGCCACCTCTCAGACCTATGCCCAAATCGAGACGCGGCCATAAGCATAAAGGACCGACCAATAGCAACCGGTAGTAAAACCAACCAAAATATGACTGAGGTGCAGAGCGGTGGGAAGGAACCAAACCAAACCAACAAAACGAATACGAAACTCCAATCCCAGACTCCATATGGAGCATGGGTAACAGTCGAGAAGAAGAGAAGGCCCCCAAAACAAAAAGAGCAGCTACTTGGAAAATCAGTGCCAAGTACTTCACTGGGATATCCTAAGCAGACCGACAATGGGTCAAAGCCATCCAATGCTACTACCAAGGGACCGAATCCAACCGTGATAGGCTCGGCCAACCCATTTGAGGTCTTGGCAACTCCGCCACAGGTAAGTATACACATCCCCCCGTTAACTCCCCTTATTGACATTTCTAATAATGTGGACACCAGGAATGGAAAAAGGTCAGGCAAGGCACAGGGAACAATCTCAAAGAAAACAAAGACAGAAGGGAGAAAGAACCCAACTAAACTTGCCTTCAAGAGTGCCCACGTGGAGCCCCGAAAAGAAAATGCTGTAACTGAGACACCCAACGATACTACCCCAACCGTGAACTACATACACAACACCATCACCGCCACACAACCCCAGAAGCCTAACCAACAAAAGGGCCGTAGTACCGGACCAACATTTGGGAATCACACTGGATCAAATGTAACTATTGGGCCTTCAAACCCACCTACCCAGACCATGGAACACCCACCAAAACCGCCAGACCCGCTATCAACCCTACAACCGATGAACCTAACAGTCCACATGGAGTTGGATGCTGCACAGGAGCAATCAGGCACGTCAACAACGCAAACGATGACGGACTTAATCTAAACCAATGAGAGTGAGAACACAATGACGATGGACGAGGATCATTCGACAACTACAGTGGGAATCTACTCCCCTGAAAGAGAGGCCTGAACATCCTTTCCTTCTTTGATAAATCAAAGTTTTTGGTTTACGCTTAAGTATCTTTGTTAATGAAGAAAAACAACATTATCACTTGGAATTGTTGTGGTGCAGGAAACCCGAGCTTTCGCATGAGATTCCGAGAATTGATTAAGAAACATAAACCACTAATCGTGGCTATTCTCGAGCCTCGAGTTTCCTCCTCTAAAGCCAAACTTGCCTATTCAAGAATTAACCTCAGGGGCAGATATTTTATTGAAGCAGAGGGTTTCAGTGGGGGAATCTGGCTCTTCTGGGATACTGATGCGGTCCAAGTATCCATCCTTAAATCCCATGCCCAGTTCATTCACTCCAAGGTTAAACAACCTATTGAACCGGAATGGACCTTTACAGCAGTTTACGCGAGCCCCGACCGGCGAAAACGGATGGATCTATGGGATGAACTAAAAGTACTAGCTAATGGGGAGGACCAACCGTGGCTCATTGCGGGCGATTTTAACTCCATCATCTCGATGAACGAGAAAAGTGGAGGAGCACCGTTTGACCATACCAGCACGGCACCCTTCAGAGACACGATCAACGACATTCGGCTAATTGATTTTGGCTTTGTGGGATTTCCGTATACATGGGCCAGGGGGAATTCTCACCAGAACAGGATTCAGTGCCGGCTCGACAGGACCCTCGGTAATATCGCTGCCCGGCACAAATGGGCAGAATGTCTGGTTCAGCACCTCTCTAGACTCAACTCTGACCATGCCCCGTTACTCATACGACTTAATGAAAACCCCCCCTGACCGTAACTTGCGACCCTTCCGTTTCCAAGCGGCTTGGCTTCAACATCCCGATTTCAATGCATTAGTCCAAGATAATTGGCGAACTAATGATCCAATTACCGAAGCGCTGGAGAATATGAGTAAGCAATGCCTACAATGGAACAAATCTGTCTTTGGCAACATTTTCACTCGGAAAAAAAGACTTGAAGCTCGAATTGAGGGCATCCAGAAAACCCTCAAGGATCACTTTGTCCTGGGCCTTTGGAAGCTCGAAAAAGAACTAAAGGAACAACTTAACGCCACTCTCCAACAAGAAGAGACTTTGTGGTTTCAGAAATCGAGGGAGAAATGGGTAGCGCAAGGGGATAGAAACACAAAATACTTCCATACAGCCACTCTTGTCAGACGAAGACGAAACAAAATAGAAGGGATAAAGAACACTATGGGTACATGGATTACTGATCCAGAGGCTCTAAAGCAAATGACGATGGAGTATTTCCAGAAGCTGTTTACCCCTGAAAGCGACACATGCCAGAACTACATTCGGGGTGCTTTCCCCGAGCTACCTGAACAGGATAAAAGAGACTTGAGGAGAGATTTTACCATAGAGGATATCCGAACAGCATTATTTCAGATGCACTCGAATAAGGCCCCCGGGCCCGATGGCTTCCACGCCCTCTTCTTCCAAAGATTCTGGGACATTCTTAAAGAGGCAATGTGTGGTTTCCTACTCCCGATCCTTAATGGAGATGCGTCCCCCGAGAAGGTGAATGGAACATTGATCACACTCATCCCAAAGAATGAGGCCCCGCAAGATCTAACACACTTTCGGCCGATCTCTCTTTGCAACGTTTTGTACAAGATAATCCCCAAGTGCCTTGTCAACCGCATCAAGCCTATACTACCGCAGCTCATTTCCCCGAATCAAAGCAGCTTCGTGCCCAAGCGCCAAATTACGGACAACATCATCATATCGCAGGAGGTAATTCATACTATGAGAAAGAAATCGCACCACCACCAACGGATGATCCTTAAGCTTGACCTCGAGAAAGCCTATGATAGAGTCAGCTGGGACTTCTTACGTGAAACCCTTGACTCGTTGGACTTACCAGAGGGATGGACAAATAAAGTCATGAAGTGTGTCGAGACTACATCCATGCAAGTACTTTGGAATGGAGAAAAGACGGCCCAACTCCTCCCAAGGCGCGAGTTGCGACAGGGAGACCCTCTTTCCCCCTATCTTTTCGTTTTAATTATGGAAAGACTTGCTCATCTTATTAGCCAAGCCTTGATTGACAGAAAATGGAAACCTATTAAACTAAGCCGTAATGGTCCACCGCTTACTCACCTCTTTTTTGCAGATGATCTGACCCTGTTTGCGGAGGCTAGTATGGAACAAGTGGACATCATCAAAGAAACGATGACTCGGTTTTGCAAGGCGTCAGGACAGAAAATTAGCCTTGACAAGTCGGTGATGATGGTATCTGCAAGAACAGGAGACCAGCAAGCCAAGGACCTTGCTAGCCGACTGGGTATCAAGATTACGAAAGACCTTGGGAAATACCTAGGAGTCCCAACCATCAATGGACGTATAACTAAAAACACATTTCAGGAAGTAATCACTAGAGTCCACAAGCGGCTCGAAGGATGGCAAACACAATTCCTGTCATTCGCAGGAGGACTTACGCTTATCAAATCTATCACCTCTACAATTCCTCTCTACACCATGCAAACTTTACCCCTTCCAGCTAGTGTTTGTGATGAAATTGACACTGCTAACAAATGCTTCTTATGGGCAGGTGATCACACGAAAAAATCCATGCATCAAGTGAACTGGCGAACGGTGTGTACGGCGAAGGACAGAGGTGACCTAGGGCTCCGCTCTATGAGGCAGGCAAACCTTACCTCCTTAGCAAAACTCGGATGGCGGTTCCTCACAGAAAACGACAGCTTATGGGCCTGCGTACTGGCAAACAAATATAAGATAAAAGACTACTCACCGCGCTCCCTGATAAGGAAACACGGCCAATCACCCATTTGGAAAGGAATTGTCAAAGCGGCACCCACACTATCCCAAGGCTCAACACGTGTGATGGCTGGAGGCAAGGAGACGGACTTCTGGGATGATTCGTGGATCGGTCATGGCCGTCTAATTGAATAGATACAAGCCCCCATCCCTACGGGTATCCGGCATAAGAAGGTGGCTGACTTCTGGGATAATGGCCACGGTTGGAAATGGAATGAATTTGCACCATTCCTTCCACATAAAGCATTACTACAATTGGCCCCGATATCTCTGGACCTAGCTCCGGGAGAAAAAGACCAGCTATCCTGGAGGCACACACTGGATGGTAAATTCACTTTCAAATCGGCTTATGAATCAGTCACTAGGCATAACGACACTGAGGCTGATATGACCTGGAAAGCAGTTTGGAAACTTAGAGTTCCTGAACGAATTCGTACTTTTCTATGGCTTGTGCTTCATGGACGGCTAATGACAAATGAGTGTCGTACCCGACTGGGCCTTGCACAAACGGCTCAATGTGAGAGATGTTCGAGCCTCTCAGAAGACATGCTACATCTACTAAGGGACTGCCCCCACTCAAAAAAACTATGGCTCAGCCTAGTCCCTAGAAGACTGCAAGGAGTTTTTTTCGGATGTGGAACAAGCGAATGGATTATAACCAATATTATATGCCAGAGCCGCGGCCGTCATGACATTGAATGGAACGTGCTTTTTGCCATTTCACTATGGTGGCTATGGAAATGGCGGAATGAAACAATATTCCAAGGGAAGGAACCACCCTGTAACACTCCTACTCTTATTTTTGAACAAGCTACCTTCATAAATGACTCATTTACCTCCCTGCATAATACATGACAACAACCCACAAGGCACGAGCGACTGGTTAGCTGGAAACCACCACCACCAGGATGGACGCTGATTAACACGGATGGAGCGGCCCGAGGCGATCCTGGACATGCGGCAGCCGCTGCTTGCCTCCGAGACAACGCAGGCAATTGGATCGCGGGGGCTGTCACCAATCTTGGTATATGCACCACACCACTTGCGGAACTAATGGCCATCTATTCAGGCCTCAATCTTGCGTGGGACAGAGGTATTAGGCAAGGCATCCTTCAGTCGGACTCAGAACTAGCTTTAACTTGGCTCATGAGAGAACCAGACCGAAACCACAAATTTGCGTATCTAATACGAGAATGCCGACACATTCTAAGCAGATCGTGGCTGATCCAAACAAGACACATCTATCGCAAAGGGAACCGAGTTGCCGACTAGCTCTCCAAGTTTGGCATCTCACTCCCACTAGGAACCCACCACTTCAACACCCCACCGAGAGGAGTGACGGGGATTCTACTTGATGACGCAGCAGGCTACGCGGTGATCAGAAGCACCAGAACAAGCGACAAAGAGGACGACCCCTAGAGCGTGGAGCTCACCGTTTCAGACCAAAAAAAAAACAAAGCAGAATATGAAAATTATGAAATTTGTCACACACACACACTCTCTCTCGTCTTCTCTAATCTCTCTCTATTTATTCTTTTCTCTACTTCATATTTTAAAGCTTATCAAAGGTATCAGAGCCACCGTTCTTATGGCTAGAGATGGTGTTACGACAAGGTTACAAAAGGATGTCACTCTTTTGCAACTAGAGTTTTAGAAAATACAATAAGAGTTCTCGCAGTTACATGTGAAAACCAACACAAGGTTAAAGGCTCGTTTGCAAGGTTTTAAAGATGACTTTAAGGGAGAAATTAGATCTGAACTCAATACACTCAGATCTGAACTTCATGCATTATTTGAGCAGTATTTTGGCATCCCGATTTTCTCCAGTAGCATTGCTGCATAAGACCGAGGAAAAAGAGTAATGGGAAGCAGACCACTCCCGGATTTCCCCCTAAGGGACCCCTTGAAGTTCCCAAAGCACCAGTAGTTATGAGTCTCCCTAATTCACAGAGTCAAGAAAAAAGTGTCAGATGGGGCTACCCACGATTTGATGGGTCTGATTTTCGAGCTTGGTGGTCTAAACTTGAACAATTTTTTGAAGCCGAGGGAATTCTTGATAGTGACAAGGTTTGAACAATAATGCTTAACATGGAAGGAAGAGCTCTGGACTGGCATTATTTTTATGCTCAGAAGCATGGGGGCTTACAAATGCTTGAGTGGCCAGAATATGCCATTAGCTTAAGAGAATTGTTTGGTTCAAGTATGTTTGCAAAACCCATATCCGAGTTGGTCACTCTCAAACAACAAGGCTCAGTGGAGCAATACCATGATACACTTGTAAGTCTCCTGAATCAATTGAGCTTACCTGAGTTTTATGCTTCATGCATTTTTACCAGTAACTTAAAACAAGATATAAGTCAGTACATGGAGTTGCTTAGACCTAAGACCTTGGTTGAAGCCTTCCATTTAGCTAGGCAAGTTGAATGCATACTAAATACTTCCCCCAAAAAGGGTTTCCTTGTTAGTCCAAACTCTATTTCTAAGTATGTTTCACCAACCCCCATAACAATCACTTACAGCAAACCCGTTTCAATGCATAGTAATACTTTTTCTGCCAATGGCCTTAGTGCCACAAAGGGGTCATCCAAAGGGGTCAGTCCTGCCTTGATGAATGAGAGGAAACAAAATGGGTTGTGTTTTTGGTATGGTGTCAAGTGTCATATTGGCCACAAGTGTGTAAAACGGTAGTTATATCAAGTCTTGATTGACACACAATCTGATGGAGATTATGAAGAATTCCAAGAATGCACTAAACATCTAGATGATCCTCCCATTAATGAACAACCTTAAGACTTGGTGGTATCCTGTCATGCCATAAAAGGATCCCAAAGCCCATACACCATGAGGTTTGAAGCTCTAGTATGAACTACTAAGGCCATTGTCTTGGTGAATTCGGATAATACTCATAATTTTATGGATTTCAAGTTGGTGAGTAAGTTATCATTACCTATCTATCAGAGGAGCAGTTCAAAGTGATAGTGGCAGATGGAAGGAGCTTAATGACCAGGGGAACTTGCAAGAATGTTCAATTGAAACCTCAAGGGTTCAAGTTTGTCATAGACTTCATGATGTTGCAACTTAAGGGTTGCGATATGGTGCTAGGGATAAATTGGTTACTCTCTTTGGGATCCATCACTTGGAATTTTGGCTCTTTGACAATGCAATTTGGTCAAGGTTAAGGTTTGTGCATTCTAAAGGGAATTCTACCTAGCAGTAAACAAATCATGTCAACAAGTCAATTTAATAAGGGTCTTCCTATGGCTAATAAGCTTTTATACCCTTACACCAAACTCATGGTTTCCACAACTCAACTTGCAATAACCACATCGTCTTCACCTATACATAAAGATTTATAAAAGCTTCTAAAAGAATTTGCTGATATTTTGGGCACTCCTACTGGCTTACCACCACCAAGGCCCCAAAATCATAGAATTCCTTTATAGGATGAGAATGTAGTGGTTAAAATTAAACCCTACATATATCTTACCATCCAAAAGTCAGAGATAGAAAAGATCATCCATGAGATGTTGCACACAGGGGTGATTAGGGATAGCACAAGTTCTTTTGCTTCTCCAATAGTGATGGTAAAGAAAAAATGTGGAAGCTGGAGGCTTTGCATGGATTATAGGCAGCTAAATCAGCTGACTATTAATGTAACAGTCCGGTTTTGACCCTAATCGGAATAGTGGTTTCGGGACCACGAATCTGAGTCCGAAAAATTTTTAAATATTATTTTCTGTGTTTAATCATATGTGAATTAGTATGTGTGGGAGTTTCGTATAAAAATTTGATTGTTTGTGTGCTTAATTAAACAAAAATGACGCGTAAAGTATAAAAGTTACTAATTAAAGTGTAAAGTGCTTATTTGATAGTGGCTTTTTAATGTGAGGTCCTTAAAGGGCAATTAGCCCATTTTAAGTTATAGTGGACGGCATGTGTAAGTTAAAGTGATTATATGATGTGAAATTATATTATAAATGTTATTATTAATTATTAAACATTACATTAAACTTATTATAATAAAACATGATATGAAAGAGAAACATCATTCATTTATTCATCTTTCTATGCCGAAAGTGAAGAAAAAGAAAAGAACTAAAACTTAGCTAGGTTCAGCCAACTTCAAGCTTGATTAAAGGTTAGTTTTTGTTCGGTTTTTGATAATTTTTACGTTTTTGAGATCGTTGCTATGAAATGTACAAGACCCATGCTTTAATTTTTGAGTTTGGTGAATATTTTGAGTTGAGCCATTGATGATAGTTTGATGTTTATGTGGTTTGAGGATGAATTATGATAAATATGTGTTAGATTAACAAGTTTTGTCTTTGAATTTTTGATGAAATTGAGTATGTTGGACTAAATTGCAAAAATAAATTTTTGAGGGGCTAAAATATGAAATAAATGAAATGCATGGACTTGCATGAAGACTAGGAATATTCGGCCCTTAAGGTGTTTATTCAAATTTTGTGTATTTTGTGTTTTGTGCAAATAGGACTGAATTGTAAAAAGTGTGAAATAATAGGGGCAAAATGGTAATTTTCCCATTTATGTGTTTTTGGATTAAATTGAATGTAAATATATTTGAATGAGCTTAATTTGAACATGTTTAGATCAAGAACCAAAGAAAACGGATTTGGATCAGGGAAAAACGAAAATAATCGAATAGCCGGTTTTCGTCGTCCGTCGATATCTGAGGTAAGTCTCTAAGCAAATAAACATCGTAAATTATTTTCGTAACCTAGTATATGCTGAAATTCAGAAACATTGTAACTAGATCATGAAATAGCCGAATTTGGCTAAGTATAATAATTGATAGGTTAAGATATTTTAATGATATATGCTATTTGAATGTTCGTACGATGAGTTCAAAGTGAGTAAAAGGTTCGATTTATGAATGTTTTGTGTGAGACAACTTAAAGTATTACTATTCAGGCTTTGAGCCTAGCAAGCCTTGGGCTGGTGAACTTATCGGGCTTTATGCATAGCAGGCTTATTGCCGGTGAATGAATATCAGACCTCGGGTCTAGCAGGCTTAGTGCCGGTGTGTGATTCAGGCTTATGCCTAGCAGGTTTTATACCGGTGATGTAATATCAATTTATAAGTTATGAGTTCTTCATAATTATGTGATCATTGGGCAAGTAAGTTGATAAAATGAGTTTGTATGTATTTGGCCAAACAGGTACGTGCTCATGAAATATTTAATTTAACTTTTATATTTGACCAAATAGGTAAGCACATATGTGATGTTTATCGAGCAAGACTGAAATAAATGTTCATGTATATTCGGTCTTTGTTATGTGGAGATAATGCCATTGCAATGATATTAAATACTTAAATGTATGTGATGTTCTATGAACATATGTATATACATTTATATATATACATGAAATTAGTAAGTACATGGCATTTACTTATTCGGATGTATATGTGAACTTATTGAATTATATGTACTTGTAATATGAATAGATTGTTAAGAGATGATATTTTTATAGTTGAACCTTATGCCAATATTTGTAAATTATATGTTAAAGGCAGGATAGTGACAAGTGTTGTGCTAAGTGAGGTAATGACATTCGGTCATGATAAACTATTTGTGTTAAGTTATAAATTTAATGACATTATGTGATGGTTTTAAAATGCTTGAGTGTTCTAATGATTTATTAATATTGCTTAAGACTTACTAAGCTAAGTTAGCTTACTCTGTGTGTTTGTTATTCTGTTTTATAGATTTTGGTCAAGCTACGAGCTCAGGGGATCATCAGCAAAGTCATCCACACTATCGACTTATTTTGGTACCTTTAAACTTGGATTTTAAACTTAAGGCATGTATAGGCTAGACTATGTTTTGAATCAATGAATTTTGTTCTTGTATATATATATATATATATATATATAGCCATGCGAAAATGGCTAAATTGTGGTATTTTGGTCTTTAATGTATTCGGCCATGGTGTTTGTTCACCATAAAAGTGTATTTCATAGTGTAATTATGCTTGTGTTAGTAGTATGGTTGATTTAGGTTATTCATGTCATGCATTTGATCAAGTAATTAGCTCATCTTAGAAATATATCTTATAGTATATTATATGTGATTGATATTCATATGACTTGACCTAAATGTTGAGGTAGTTGACGAATGTGGTTCTATTGTGCATGTCTTAATAAATCATGGATGGAAATTTCATTATTTGTTAGTTGGTCATATTTATGCGGTTTGAAACAATAAGGGTTGAAATTGGGAAGTGGACAATTGCATATTTGAATGTGTTTGGGTTATGGATTGATGAAGATGTACTATTGAAGTGATTAAATGAAATGTGAATTGAGTGGAGTTTATTATAATGTAATTTGCATATTCGGTCAAAAGATGAAATCATAGGTTAGGTAATTGGAAATGGCATATTTGGTTATGTTCTTACAAATGAATTGAGGCATACTTTGTTGAGATGAATTTATTTGGTTTATTTGAATAATTTGAACAAGGTATCATGCAACCACATATATGTATGTTTAGATTTTGTGATTGTTATCTAGTTTTAGGAAGTCATTATGAACATATGCATTTTCGGTTAATGTGGCTTAAATGACCAAATGAATAGTATCTATTGTTATTTGTCGCGATGGTTTATTTGTGAAATTGATTAAAGGAATTTAAGATATGTAAGATATTATTAAGCATATTAATGATTGTTTATATCACTTTCGGTTTTGACTATATGAGCAGTAAATATTTGTTGTGACTTGTGCTATGTTTGGTAATGCCTTGCAACCCTAATCCGGCGACGGATACGGGTTAAGGGTGTTATAATTAAAAATAGGTTCCCCATTCCCATCATTATAGAACTATTGGATGAGTTAAACAATACTC
This sequence comes from Gossypium australe, assembly GCA_005393395.2. Lineage (NCBI taxonomy): Eukaryota > Viridiplantae > Streptophyta > Magnoliopsida > Malvales > Malvaceae > Gossypium > Gossypium australe. The sequence continues at coordinate 148,948,288 of CM016616.1, read as the reverse complement.
AAATTTTCTCAAAATTGGATCTTCGATTAGGATATCATTAAGTAAGAAGGCATGAAGCTGGTATCTACAAAACTACCTTCAAAACTCATGAAGGGCATTATGAGTTTCTAGTGATGCCTTTTGGCCTCACTAATGCTCCCTCAACTTTCCAAGCACTCATGAATGTCATTTTCAAGCAACTCACGAAAAATAGTGTTGGTTTTCTTTGATGATATTTTAGTGTTCTCTATAAATTTGAGTGATCATTTGGAGCATCTTAGAACAGTTTTTAAGATGCTAAGGCAGCATCAACTCTATGTCAAGAAAAGCAAGTTTTGTTTTGGCACCGAGCAAGTGGAGTATTTAGGGCATGTAATAGCTAATAAAATTATGGATATGGACAAAGACAAGGTAGACTACCCAGCACCTACTTGTATCAAGGACTTAAGGAGTTTCTTAGGTCTTACTAGCTATTTTAGACGTTTTATTAGGAATTATGGTCTCCTAGTTAGGCCACTCATAAATTTTCTCAAAAAGAATGCATGAAAGTATGATGAGCAAACCACCTTAGCTTTCCAACAACTTAAGGAGGCCCTTTGTTCAGCCCTTGTACTTGCTTTTCCCAATTTTCAAATGGAAATCTTAGTGGATACAGATGCTTCAGGTCTAAGGGTAGGAGTTGTGCTTCAGCAACATGGCAAACCCATAGCCTTTTTGAGCAAAAGGTTGGAGGTAAGGCACCAGGATCTATCAATTTATGATAAGGAAATGTTGGTTGTGTTGCTGGCAGTTAGGTAATGACATGCCTACTTGGTAGGGAGACACTTCAAAATCAGAACAGATGATGGGCTCGAAACTAACTATTATTTCGACAAAGGTAAGTGCACCTATCGAACAGTAGTATAGTTATGGTGAGTCCGGAATATCGTATCCTCAAGGACTAAAATTACTAGTAATAACTATCTTCCTATTATCTAGTCTAATAATTAAAGGCGATTTGTTTTTAATCTAAATTTAACTAACTAATTTAACTAACTAAATGATTAAGAACGTGACAAAGGGTGAATTGGGAAAATACTTTTAGACAACTTATATGAGATAGGCAATACCTAAGGAAGAATCCACCTAGACTTTACTTATTACTTTTGATTCATATGATTTATTCACTTGGCTTAATCCGTAGAAATCCCTGATTTATGTTAATATCTCTTTCAAGACTAAAAACAACTAACTCTAGGTTGATTAATTGAAATCTCTATCTAATTAAAATCCCTATTGTCGCATTAACTCGATCTACGGATCCCCTTATTAGATTTGAGTCTAATCCTGTAGATTTTCGTCGCCCTATTTCTAGGGTTGCAATCAACTCCGCTTAATTGTGTTGATCTTCTCTTAAACAGGGACTTTTTCTCCACGCACATTCGACTTTGAATCAATAACCTGAATTATCAAAACAAGAATAAGAACTCAAAATTAAGAATAAGAACAAGTATTTATCTTATAAATCAAACAATAATAAGTTTCGTCTTAGGTTTCATCCCCTTAGGTATTTAAGGGATTTAGTTCATACTAATAGAAGGAAACATATTAGAATAGGGAAAACAACAAAACATAAGAAAACCCAAAAACTTCTAAAGAACCTGATGGGAGATCCTCAGTTTTGATGGAGATCCTTCTCCTAAGCTGTTCTCGACGGTTATCTTGGAGTATCTTCTGCCTTCTACTCGGTGTCTATCTAACGTCCTGTCAACCTCCCCTTTTAGGTTGCCCCCTAGGGTGTTTAAATAGGCTTTGAGATGTCTTACTTGGCCCACAAGTATCCTATTCCGAATAGAATTCATCCTGATTTCGGCAGGGACACGCCCGTGGTGGACTCTTTCGACCGTGCACGATTCTGCTCGCCATACACGGCTGTGTGATCTGCCCGTGGACGATGGTCCATGCCTTGTGATTTCTGATGTAGGCCCATTTTGTCCCTTTTTGGCCCGTTTCTCGTTCTTTTCGACTCCTTAAGCTCTCCTGAGTATAAAACATGAAATTAAGGATTAGGAGCATCGAATTCATCAAATCTAATGAAAATTCATTCAAAATTAAGCCAAGCATGGGGTTAAAATATGTGTAAATTATGGTTTATCAACAGATCATCAAAGCTTGAGGTTTTTTTCTGACCAACAAGTCATCACCCCTTTTCAACAAAGATGGGTGGCAAAAATGTTGGGATACGATTACGAAATTGTTTACAGAAAAGGGTCAAACAATGTTGCAGTTGATGCACTCTCAAGAGTAAATTCTATCACTATTAGTCAACTGCGGCAATTGACAGGAGTCACTGTGGTTTCTGAGCTGCTAAGTAAGGTACAAGCCCTCTATCTTTCTGATCCTAAACTACATAAACTGTGTGCAGAAGTCCAGAATCAGTCATCACCACACCCCAAGTATGCATGAGATGGGAAGTTCCTAAGAAGAAAAGGGAAGATAATGGTAGGCAATAATGAGGAAATTAGGAGGGCCATCTTCCAACATTTTCATGCTAGTGCTATTGGAGGTCATTCTGGTGTTGTTGCTTCCGGAAATCGAATGGCTTCTCTATTGTATTAGAAGGGGATGTCTAAAGATGTTAAGGCATGGATTAAAGAATGTCACACATGCCAAAAATGAAAATATAATACTCTAGCTGAACCAAGATTGCTACAGCCACTACCAATACCAGAGAGATCCTAGTCTTCTATTAGCATGGATTTCATCAAGGGACTTCCAAACACCAAAGGGAAATCTGTGTTTTTGGTTGTGATTGATCGCCTTACTAAATTCGTACACTTCTTAGCCTTATCTCATCCGTATATAGCCATGACTGTGGCTCAGAAATACTTGAATCACATCTTCAAGTTGCATAGCCTTCTTGACTCCATAATCTTAGACAAAGATAGAATATTTGTCAGCAATTTCTGGATGGACCTTTTCAAGAGGGTGGGAACTAAGTTGCATCTCTCTACTTCATATCACCCTGAAACTGATGGGCAAACAGAAGTGCTAACCAAATGCTTGGAGGGATATTTGAGATGTATGTGTAATAGCCTAATTTTCAGTGGTGTCAGAAACAGTGATTCGAGATCACTAAAGCTGACAACTGAGTTCGAAAATTTTATTATTTAGTAATTATAAGTTAAATGTAATTTTAGAAAGAATTTTGAATTAGTAATTTGTGATTTAGAAAAATTTCTTAGGTAAATTTTTGAGCCATACGAGCGTGTGTCCCTACTTCTAAGAAAATTTTTGAGATTTTGAGGAAAATTCCCTGAGTATCCGGTTTAGTCCCGATTCACTTTTAAGGTGTATATTGGGCCTCAAAAGCCCATCTAAGGGACAATATGAGTGTTATATAACTGATTCTTCATATGAACAATAAAAGTTGTGAAATGTCTGTAATTAATCTGTAAAGTTTGATAATGCTCCGTAACCCTATTCCGCCGATGGATAAGGGTTAGGGGTGTTACAGTATGACTAGAGAGAGGCTTGGTGATTGGCTCTTTTGGCTTCCTTTAGTGGAATGGTGGTACAACTCCACTCATCATTGGCCATTCATACCACCCCATATGAAGCACTCTATGGTCAACCTTTCCCACATCATATACCCTATTTGGCAGTACCCTATTTGGTAGGAGCTTCTTCTGTAATTATGTGGACAGGACCTTGCAACAAAGGGAGGTTGCTAGGAAATGGTGTAATTCCATTTAAAGAGAGCCCAGGGTCGAATGAAACAACAGGCCGGTAAACATAAAACTGAAAGAAAATTTGAGGAAGGTGATTTTGTCTACCTAAGAGTACAACCATACAGGCAACACTCAGTTAAAAGAAGATGGAACTAGAAGCTATCTCCCAAGTATTTTAGACCTTTTCCAGTAATAAGTGCATCCCACCTTTCATGTCTCCCAACTTAAAATGCATAAGGAGCAGCTCCTGTGCAGAATGTGTTGCCTGTTGTGGATGTTAGTGGAGCATGGATCAAAGAACCAGCTCGAATCTTGGACCGTCACATGGTATGAAAGGGGCATCAAGCAGTTATTGAGGTTTTGGTAGAATGGGTCAATACATTTCCTGAGGATGCCACATGTGAATCTCTCGAGCATATCAACGTCAAGTTTCCAAATTTCAATCCTTGAGGACAATGATAGCTTAAAAAGTTAAACAGTAGAAACGGTGTGTTTTGGCTATAAGTGAAACGGGACGCATTGGAGTTCTAGTTTAAATGGAGCGTTTTGGAACTTAATGAAACGGAGCGTTTAGTCTGAGTCAGCTTATGTAATAACCAACTTTGGAACCATTATTTTGTTTGTTTCTTTCCTTTCCTTTTAAACAAGTGTTAGTAAACAGCAAAGCTGAATATGAAAATTATGAAATTTGTCTCTCTCTCTCTCTCTCGTATACTCTAATCTCTCTCTCTCTATTTCTCTTTTTCCCTACTTCATATTTTAAAGCTTATGAGGACATGTCTCCTACGATGGTTGTCGATGTTATTCCTTGTTCCATAAACTTGGAATCTGTTAGGTTTTATTTAAAGAACTTGGGACATGATCCAAACCTTCTTGGGGACTTTATTGTTGAGGGTAGAAACTGCAAAAGGATTTTTAAGAGAGACAATAATCTCTTCTTTTTTTTTTTCTACATATTTTCGAAGGGGTTCCATTTTCCACTTCACCCATTCTAATATGATATACCGAACTTGTATAGTACGAATCGAAAAAAACTTTTGCCGAAGGGTTAAGACATACTACTGATCTACTTAATTTGTTGTTGCAAGATTGGGTGGAATCCTTCTGTAATGGCCTAAATTCAAGATTATCGGAATAATGGTTTCGCAACCATAAATCCGATTTAAATAGAAATTTATTTCAATATGTTTGCATGAGTCTTTATATGATAGGAAATATTTTTATAAATATTTATAAAATGTTAGTAATGCGGTATTAAACTTTCGTTAGAAAATTTTAACGTTTGGGTAGGTAATTAAATGGAAAGGACTAAATTGAAATGAAAGTAAAAGTTTAATTATAGATTAAAAGAAAGTATAAAGGACCAAAATGGCAATTAAGCCATTTTGTCTAGATTGAGGCGGTGAATTGAAGAAAAATCTGAGATTTTTAGTTTATTATTATATTATTATATTATTATATTATTATTATTATTATATATATATATATATATATATAAAGAAAAGAGAAAAGAAACAAGAGAGATAGAAACAGAAAAGAAACAGAGAGCAAACGTGAAAGAAGAAAGAAAAAGAGAAAAGAAAGAAGAAAAGGGAAAATTAAAAGTTTGAAGCTTGGAGTTTAATTTGGTAAGTTAATTTAGTCCTTTTTCTTTTAATTTTGATGCTTTATAAGTTTTAGAACAAAGTTTTGATGAATTTAAGTTGAAATTTTTGAAGTTTCAGAGTTTTTGAATATAGCATATGATGAATAAAATGATGAATTAGTGGTTTAATTGAAAGAATTTGAAGTTAGAATTGGGTAAAGGATTTAATTGAAAAAAAATAAGCTATAACAAAACTGTTTTGGACAGCAGCAGTAGAGTAAGTTTGAAAAATCACTAAAATTCGTAGAAGTGGAATTAGAAGTTGAATGAGATATGAAATTAAAGCTTATTGAGTCTATTTTCATATGAAAGAAACATGGAAAGCAAAGGAATTCTGTAATTTGAGATATTTATATTTTTGTAAGACTGGTTCAGAGGGATTTCGGGATCCCCTATTCTGACTTTGAAAAATCATAAAAAATTGGAGAAAAATAATTAGGGGCTTAACTTTATATTTTTAGAGTCCTGAATGAGTCTATTTTCAAATGAAATAAATAATAAGGTCATATGAATTCTGTATGAAGAGTAATTTGATTCGTAGTGAAGAGAGGTCAGAACAGTCAAACAGTGAAACAGGGGAAACTTTAAGAATAATCTGGTATTGATTGGCCATACCAAAAATTCTGAAAATTTTATGAGAAGAAGATATGTGAGTCTATTTTCAGGGAAAATTAACGGTTCTTCATTTGGATCTCTGTAGCTCGAGAAATAAATAATTTAGTGACTGTGACTCAAGTAGACAGCTTTGAATAAGCTAAAAATAATAATAGAATTATAGAAAATGCTACATGTGAACATGAAATGTATTGAATTGATGATTGGATTTATTTATTTAGATCCGGAAAACTCAAATACAAAGCTAGATCGAGGAAAGGAAAAAGTCCCGGATTAGTAGATTTTATAAACGAACTAGTATCAAGGTAAGTTCATGTAACTTGAATTATATTCTTAAATGTTTGAAATGTATGTTATTGATGTGAATATAATTTGAATGTCCATTGTATGAAATTTGATGAAACATTGGTATATTTGATAAAAAGGGAAAAAAAATCCCGGTTGAATGAAAGGAAAATTCGATGGATCTCTGAAAAGGAATTGACGGTAAAAAAAGGATCTAGCCCGGACGGGTGATCCTATCCTGATATAGCCCTCCCGAAGAATATGTGGAAAATGGATTTAGCCCGGACGGGTAATCCGAATTAGGGTCTGAATTTAGCCTGGACTGGTAATTCAGATCCAAGCTCATTAGAGTAATTGTCGTTGCAGGGGATTTAGCCTGGACTGGTAATCCCGACAATACTCTATGAGTTTATATTACAGGGGATTTAGCCTGGACTGGTAATCCCACTGTAAAGATGAGGTTCGCGGGAGTGTGCTCTCTGAAATGAAAATGTGCGCACATGAATATGAATTGACGGACCCGGATTTGTACTCTAAAGTGTACCTCTGAAAATCCATCGAAATTCCGAGTAATTTAACGGGATAAATATGGAAAAATAACAAGGAAATGGAAATCTTGACATTGATGAGCTCATCAATCATGGCGTGTATACTATTGATAGATGAAAATTAATGGACTAACTTGGATGTTGAGTTTGTGAATACTAGGGAAATAATGCATTGAGTGAGTATACGAATGTTTATTGCTTATATTGATTATACTAGGTAAGTATAATTCTTGTTACATGAGCTTACTAAGCACAAAGTGCTTACCCTATTTCCTTTTTCCCTGTTTTGTAGTGTTAAGAGCTCGGAGGTCGGATCGGTGGGAGACTCATCACACTATCAACCCCAGTATTTCGGTATTTTAAGAAACTTATTTTGGAAATGAATGGCATGTATAAGCTAATAAAATAAATGTTAGTATGAAATGAATGTAAGGTCAGCCATTGGTATGGCTTATCTGTTAAAGTTATCTTATAAATATGCATGAATTTTATTTTGAAAATATGATGAATTAGAATGGTTTCGGTTTCAAAAAAAAAATAAAAAAATAAAAAAATAAAAAAATTGTAAACTCCGGTAATGCCCCGTACCTTATTCTGACAACGAATACGGGTAGGGGGTGTTACACCTTCCATTAGGTTAATCCCTCATTTAATTTCTTATAATATGAAGTCCAGCTAGGTATGTTTGTAGGTCTGAAAGACTATTATTGAATGGACAAGGTCGCAAATTTCTCTATTAAAAAGTCTTCTCGTGTGGAGTGGGGTGTTCGTGCATGCTGGAATAAAAAATGCAATGTGAAGTTGCTTGTTTCTGGTGAGGAAGCACGTCAAGTCACTTACTTCCTTGATCATTCCCATTCTTGTGAAATTAATCCTTTCCAAGTTTGCAAGTATTGCTTAAGTTAGATTTGAAGGGTTCTTTCTCTTGATCTAACTATTACTCCTAGATCGCCCATGAAGTTCGTTAACAGAGTAAGTGTATATTTATATTTTGACACACATTATTGATCAACAACTAAGCATTTGCAGTAGTACTTGCAAAATGTTGGTGCAGGGATCTTTAATGCACCTGTTGTCTTATTTGGAGTGGTTAAGGGTTTTTTTAACAATTTGGTAAGAGAAGCCAAGAAGGAACGAGTTGTTTTGGCTATTCATTGAGCAAAAATGGAGAAACTAGGGAAGAATGTTACCCCATGACCCAAAATTGAATGGTATTGTCATTCTTTTGGCTTTAATCTACATTCTTACTTCATTTGGAAAGCTCAAATTCCTCATCTTGAGATTAGCATATACCATTTTCATATGATAGAGCCCAGTTGGTTGTGTTTCCATAAGGGCATAGACAAAGCGCCCATGCCTAACTCTCAAAATAAATGCTTTCATTATTTAAATACTTCAAATCTAGCGTGGCTGCATAAAATCACTTGATGTACTCATGTAGTCTTTCCTCTTGATTTTTTGTAACTCACATCAATCTTGCTGATGATCTGAGACAACTCTGCAACTCTGAAGTGCACCATGAAATTTCTGCTAAATTGATCAAAGTTCATGTTCGACCCTAGTGCTACGGAGCACCGTAACTAACTTGCTGGTCCTTAAGTGCAGTAGGGAATATTTGGTGCTGAATGGATTCTGGGACATTCCTAAGGTTGTGGATCGCTAGAAAGTGATTCAGGTTATTGACTGGATTAAAGGAGCTATTGCAAATATCTAATAAAAATTCTACTTTGGTTGGTACTAGTATTCGTCAAATAACAAGTGATAATAGATTATGCGCTGCATATAACCATTTAGACTCATTCCACTAGGGGTGTTCAATCGGTCAACCAACCCGAACTACCATTAACTGAATTAATCGACCCTTCTAAACCCTTAACCGTTAACTGAATCGAACTTTTTTGGTTAATTCGGTCGGTTAACCAAATTAACCGAAATTTATATATATTTTTTATTTTTGGTTAAAACAAGTATAAAACATATCAAAAATTAACCGACTTAACTGACCGATTAATTTATATTTCCAAAAAATTAACCGAACCGACCGAATACTTATATATTATAATATTATTTATTAAATTAAGTTAATTCGGTTAACCGACCGATTTCGAACCGAATTAACCGTTAACCGAACTGCTAAAAACCGCCCCCAACCGAATTAATTCGGTCCCAACCGAATTAATTCGGTTAACCAACCGATTAACCGAATTCGGTCGATTAACCGAATTAATTCGATTTTACCCGAAATCTGCACAGCCCTATTCCACATTGGTTGTTTCAGGTTCTTCAGCTCTTGCTTTAGGGCTGCAACTTGTTCTACAAGATAACCAGCTTTAAGCTAATAGTATTTCGTCCTTTGCTACAATGATGGTTGTAATACACTCTGGGTTTTCCATGTGAAGGATCCATGGTAGAAGTCGAGCTTTCATTAGGTCTAGCATGTTTTTTGAGATGCGAAGAGGTTTTTTTTTTTTTTTTTTTTTTTTTGTGGATTTGAAAGAGTTGCTTTCTTTTGTATTTTCTCGAGCGATTTCTATTGCGCCTCGAATGCATTTGACGGGAGCAGGATCTGCGATGCATATTATAAGTGGGATCAAGTTGCTGTGAAGCTGATGGTATTGTGCTAGCTATGGATGATTGTTAGAATATCCATGAAAAACGACTAACATCTGGAGGATTGTCTATGACTAGTAGAGTGCCTGCTCTCAAGATTACAAGATTGGTTGCAGCTGAGGATGATTACTCGCTGCAGGTTTGAGCAACAGTGATACCTGATGAATGGACTTGGCGATGTAGATTGATGGTTATGCTGTATCCTTGGTAGGCCTTACCCAGCTAATGAAATAAGCTAACGATATTTCTGAGTAGACGGACTGTGGCACAAAATAGGTAGACAAGTAGATTATAGTATTTCCTACAATTGTGAGTATGGGAGGTGGATTTGTAGCCCGAGAAACATTGGACAACTGAAGATGGTTGTTTGACAGGATAATCTTGGTTCAAGGGTTTGAGGACCGGTAATAGTTTGGCTAAATTGCTTGGCCGAAGAATCCATAGCTTTTACTTAAGGTTCCCACCGAGGATGCCAATTTGTTAAGATTGATTTTCGTGAATTGGGTTGATGGGTTGAAATAATCAACAAAAGAAGAGGAAAGGGTCAAAGGACATCAGAGTTTTACACCCAAAAAAGCTGTAACGGGTTAATTGAATATATGATGCATGGCTATTGTAAATAAGGCAAAAGAATATAATCTCTATAAACTAATATAATAATAGATGCAACAGGCCTTGACTTGTATAGATCCATGATTAGAGCATTTGTTAGTCACTTAAATGGGTTTAAATTCTCTTATCCATTTTCCCATCTTCATTCTTGTATAAAAGTGTAGTAAAAGTTTCTTTGCACACAAAATATGTTTAAACATAATTAAAATAATAAATATCAAAGAAAATAATAACGAAATAATCATTGGGATTTCCTTTTTATAGTAATAAATTTAGGGATAAGTGAAAAGTAGAAATATATTCCCTAAAATAAAATTTGACATTGATATTAAGGAGATACATGGTGCAAACTTCTTATACATAGCATGCAAGGATTAACAAGATCTTCTATTTAAGGTTTCACTAAATAAAAAATAAATAACTGAACAATGTTATTTGTGAGAATATGTAAAGAAAATTTCTCTATTTGGATTGTGGTTTAGTGGCCTCCACTAAACCCTCCTCCTCTTTCTACCTTTCCTCCAAAACCAAATTTAAAACCACCACCACCACCACCATTTCCACCTACTTTTCCTTGTCCTCCTATTTCGGCTTTTGCTTCAGCTTTTGCTTTGGCTTTTGCCTCGTTGTTTGCTTCAGCTTCAGCTTCGGCTTTTGCTTCAGCTTCAGCTTCGGCTTTTGCTTCGGCTTCAGCTTTGGCTTCAGCTTCACCTTTAGCCTTTTCTTCAGCTTTAGCTTTAGCTTCAGCTTCGACTTCACCACCACTACCATTTCCACCTACTTTTCCTTGTCCTCCTATTTCGGCTTTTGGTTCAGCCTTTTCTTTGGCTTTTGCTTCAGTGTTTGCTTCAGCCTTTGCTTCAGCTTTTGCTTCAGTTTCAGCTTCAGCTTCAACCTTTCCTTTAGCCTTAGCTTTAGCTTCAGCTTCGGCTTCACTTTTAGCTTCAGCTTTAGCTTTAGCTTCAGCTTTAGCTTCTTCTTTAGATTTAGCTTTAGCTTCAGATTCAGCTTTAGCTTCGTCTTTAACTTTAGCTTGAGCTTCATCTTCAGCTTTAACTTCATCTTTAGCTTTAGCTTGAGCTTCAGCTTCAGCTTTAGCTTCAGCTTCACCATTTGCATTTGTATTACCACTACCATCTCCTCCACCTTGTCCTTTTACCCCACCGGAATCATTAGAGCTGTCACTTCCACCACTATTTCCATCGACCTTTCCTTGTCCTCCAAATTTTCCTTCAACTTCAGCTTTATCTTTAACTTCATCTTTACCACTTGCATTTGTATTACCACTACCATCTCTTCCATCTTGTCCTTTTTCTTTACCACTTGCATTTGTATCACCACTACCATCTCCTCCACCTTGTCCTTTTACCCCATCAAAATCATTAGAGCTGTCACTTCCACCACTATTTCCATCGACTTTTCCCTGTCTTCCAAATTTTCCTTCAACTTTAGCTTCATCTTTACCACTTGTATTTGTATTACCACTACCATCTCCTCCACTTTGTCCTTTTTCTTTACCACTTGCATCTGTATCACCACTACCATCTCCTTCACCTTGTCCTTTTACCCCACCGGAAATATTAGAGTTGTCATTTCCACCACTATTTTCATCGACCTTTCCCTGTCCTCCAAATTTTCCTTCAACTTCAGCTTTATCTTTAGCTTCATCTTTACCACTTGCATTTGTATTACCACTACCATCTCCTCCACCTTGTCCTTTTTTTTTACCACTTGCATCTGTATTACCACTACCATCTCCTCCACCTTGTCCTTTTACCCCACTAAAATCACTAGAGTTGTCACTTCCACCACTATTTCCATCGACCTTTCCCTGTCCTCCAAAACTTCCTCCAGCTTCACCTTTAGCTTTAGTTTCATCTTTACCACTTGCATTTATATTACCACTACCATCTCCTCCACCTTGTCCTTTTTCTCTACCATTTGCATCTATATTACCACTGCCATCTCCTCTACCTTGTCCTTTTTCTTTACCACTGGCATTTGTATTACCACTACCATCTCCTCCACCTTGTCCTTTTACCCCACCAGAATAACTAAAGCTATCACTTCCACCACTATTTCCATCGACCTTTCCCTGTCCTTTAAATTTTCCTTCATCTTTACCACTTGCATCTATATTACCACCACCATCTCCTCCACCTTGTCCTTTTTCTCTACCACTTGCATCTATATTACCATTACCATCTCCACTACCTTGTCCTTTTTCATTACTACTGGCATCTGTATTACCACTGCCATCTCCTCCACCTTGTCCTTTTTCTCTACCACTTGCATTTATATTACCATTGCCATCTCCTCTACCTTGTCCTTTTTCTTTACCACTGTTATCTGTATTACCACTACCACCTCCTCCACCTTGTCCTTTTACCCCACCAGAAAAACTAGAGCTATCACTTCCACCACTATTTCCATCGACCTTTCCCTGTCCTCCAAATTTTCCTTCAACTTTAGCTTTAGCTTCATCTTTACCACTTACATCTATATTACCACTACCATCTCCTCCACCTTGTCCTTTTACCCCACTAGAACCACTCAAGTTGCCACTAGCTTTAGCATCACTACTCTTTGCTTCACCGATACTACCACTTGTACTAGTTACACCACTACCAACACCTCCGGCATGGCCTCCTGCCCCTCCACCAACACTAGCGCCACCACTTCCACCAAATCCTACTCTCATTCCACCTCTAAACCCAAACTTAAAACCACCCCCACCAGCCATGCCAGCATGTCCACTTGCACTTGCACCTCCACCTTTTCCACCACTACCACCACCACCTCCTCCCCCTCCCCCTCCCCCTCCTCCTACACCAACAATGCTTCCACTTGCATCAGTACTACCATTTCCAACACCTCCACCAACAACATTAGTGTTGCTAGTTCCACCACTTTTTCCACTGCTGTCTCCTTTCCCTCCTACTTTACCTTCAAAACCAACTTTAGCTTCACCCTTACTAGTAGCACTAGCTTTGCCATCACTACCTTTTTCACCATTATAAGTACCACTTGCATCAGTATTACCATTGCCAACACCTCCACCATGCCCTCTCACCTTACCAGCATCACTAGTGTTACCACTTCCACCACTATTTCCACCAACTTCTCCTTGTCCTCCTACTTTACCTTCAAAACCAGCTTTACCCTCAATCTTATGAGTATCACTAACTTTGCCATAGCTATTATTTTCTCCATTAAGACTGGCACTTGTACTAGTTGCACCATTACCAACACCTCCGGAATGGCCTCCTGCCTCTCCACCAACACTAGCGCCACCACTTCCACCAAGTCCTGCTCTCATTCCACCTCTAAACCCAAACTTAAAACCACCCCCACCAGCCATACCAGCATGGCCACCTATACCTGTACCTCCATTGTCATCGCCGTCACTTCCACCACCATCACCACCACCTCCTCTTCCTTTTCCTCCTCCTGCACCAACAATATTTCCACTACTCTGGAATTCGCCTCCTACTCCAACCTTTGCTCCTCCACCACCATGGAAAGCTTTATCAGTTGTAGCAGCACCAGCTACTATAGGTAAAACTGTTAAAGACCTCCTATTCCCTTTAGTTTTTAGCCTTTCTTTATAAACATGTGGATGGTGAATTTCATTTTCATTAACATCATGATCATTAGCAATTGCAGGACCATTCAAGAAAAGAACACACAAAATAATAACTCTAACAAAATATGTAAAAGGACCCATCTCATCTAAAGGCATAGTTGGAAGTTAACTCAAAATAATTGATTTCTAAAGTGAATATAATTTCAATATTTTTAAAAATTTCTATCTAAAACTCTTTTATTTTCTTCTAGTTTTGGTTGGTTTCCTTATTAATAAATGAAGAATATATAGTGGGAGCTTGAATCTACATAGAAAATGAATAAAAGGTCAAGCGGAAAGCAAGGTAGTAAGAAATCGTTGCACCACTCACTCTATACATATCGTAAACCACTCAACTTTTCAACTACATTTGTTCTAATTCTTTTCCTCAACCAACTATAAAAAAATAGTAACATACTTTTCCATTAATATTGAATTTGATTTTTTCAAGAAATATAAAAGTAAATAAAGAAAAAGTGTGTTTAGAGGATTCCACAATAGTTAACGTATTCAACATTTAGCTTATGTTTCATTAGTATTTTTTATTTAATTAATTTACTCTTCCATCCCAATAATATTTCCAAAAATATTTTCTATATTTATTTTATTACATTTACATTGTTTATTTAATTAATATGTATTTTTATTTATTTGTTCAATTTTGAAAAAAATAAATTTAAACTGTGAATTTAATTTTCTTTTATTAATGGTGTTGAGGCAAGTTTAGAGAGTAGTGACTTGAGAAGTTGATCGGCCACGAATTACACTATTATTTACATCTCCTTTTCACATAATTTTAGCTTTTTTAATAGTTAAATCAAGTCATTTTAGTACATATTCATGTTGTCATACTTGAAGTCGTAATTTATGTTTTTCAGTCGTTTTTATTATACTGTAGATACTTAAATAAAGTTACATGGTCTTGTAGGTCAAATCAGGAGTTAAAGATGTAAACTCAGGCTGAAACCGTTGCCCATGTTACGACATAGGAACACTAGTGTCGTAACACTAAAGACAGAAGAAATCAAGGGCGAAGCAGGGCGACATCGCGACGTGGAGGACAGGGATGTCGCGACGATGTGATGAATAACTTGGATAAATTAGTTGCGTTTTTGGCAGCCAATCATGGTCCTTTCCTAGTCGAACTCTAAGTACTTCAAGTATAATTTAGGAACTTTAATACTTCGAATTTAGCCTATGTAAAGGACATTGTAACCAGATTAAACACACAGATTTAGGGGAGACATATTATTATTCAGATTTTATTTCAGTCTTAGGTTTTAGTTGGTTTATTTTATGTTCGCTTAATCAGAGATTTCTATTCCAAAGTTGAGACAATTGCGAGCAGAGATTGTTCTGGATCTGCACTTCCATCGATATATTAATTATGAGCATTCTCTTCTTCTTATTCCTTTATTCATATATCTTTCATTGATATCACTACAGCAAAACAAGGTTTTAGCGGCATTTTTTTGGGCTTATAAGCGCCGCTAAAACTATTTGCTGCATTTTCATTGGCGCCACAAAAAACGCCACTATAGATAACACAGCTAAATTTTGTGGTGTTTATTTGAAAAAACACCGCTATAGAACATGACTTTTAGCGGTATTTTTCCCACAAACGCCGCCAGAACGTGACCTTTAGCGGTGCTTTTCACACAAACGCCACTATGGAACGTGACCTTTAGCGCGCTTTTCCCACAAACGCCGAAATATAACGTGATCTTTAGCGGCGTTTTTACTAAAAATATATTATTGATTGAATGTCTGTATAAATATCATAATAATTTGTGTTTTATCAATATCTTGCATGATTCAACTGATAAACTCATTAATTGGCTAAGTAAATAATAATCTAAGATTAAATATTTATTTGAAAGCACTTAGTATACTAGGAACTGACGCCCTTAGTAGAAAATCTAGATAAGTGAGACTAAGAATGTATCTTAGGTGGTATTCCTTAGTGAAGATGAGACCGAGAGGGTATTCATAGCTAAGGGTGGTAAGTACTCAAATTAAGGGTAATTGTCAGCTTAGTGAAAAATTAGAGTTTCAAATGATTCTAGTCTAATAGCTCGTATTGCCGAATCAGGAATAGGCAAATCTAAATAACTTAACCTAGGGTTAGATTTAGTCTTAGTTAATTTAATTAGTTTTATTATTGTTATCTTAAATTGGGATTAGCACTACTAATCCATAACTATATCATATTAGTAATTATTTTTGGTAATTGATTTAATAGTGATTTTCTCCACTCTACAATCCCTTGGTACGATCCTTAGAATACTTACCAAGAGTTTTATTATAACACATTTATATTACAATTTGACTTGTACACTTGCAGCAACTGCACTTAACTCTTATCTTTATATTTTTGCACGATTTTACACTATTGATGTTCGCACGTAGGGAGGCAGTCAAGTTGCTGGCACCGTTGCTGGGGATTACGACGGTGATAATTGTTATTAAATTGATTTTTTTTTTTGTAAAATAATACTAGTCGAAAGCCAAACGAGTTAGATAATGTTCTAATTTTTATTTTTATTTCACTATTTTTGTTATTTTAGTTACCTTGTTGACTATTGAATCTAATCATGGATATGTTTGACAATGAAAAATACAGATGGTATGAAGGCAATACATGGGATAAGTTGTACGATAACCAAGAATCAAGTTGGCTGAACGGAGTCTCAATGAACCAATGGGATGATGATGATGGATGTGGAGAAAATAAGTATTCATATGAACCTCTTTTTGAGTCATATGACCAAGACAATGATATGCCCAAACATTTAGACAAGCCTCTTGGTGATTTGTATGAGGTACCCTCACGCAAAACTACTAAGTTGTCCAACTTTGAGCTATTATTGGACTTGTCAGATATGATGGCCCAAATGAGGAAGATGCTCCAACAAATATCCGAGGCACTGTCTCCAATGGAAGAGGTCATGCATGATATTCCCAACTTTGATCCTTAGGACCACGATATCATCATCCACCTTGAATTAGATGATAGAAGTCAGCAAGAGTTTGGAACCGGAGATCATGGGGATGAATTGAATATGGACGAAGTAGTCTCTAATTTAATTGACATACCAGTAGACTTAGATTTAGTAGTAGCAACTGACACAGAGCTTAAATCGACTCTGAGTGAAAGTGTAAAGGGGTCGATACACTTTCTGGCCATAGTTGGGGAGCTGCCAACCAAAGAAGTTGAAGAGTTCATTTCACTCTCATTCGACGATAAAGGAAAAGCTCGAACAACTGAAATTTCACGCAACATAGAGGTGAAATCTCGAGGCAATAATACTCTGCAAAAAATTTTGAGGTTGGATCAAAATTGGTACCAAATGACTTTTGTAACACACTTATGACAAAATCATTGGACGACTACGTATTAAGTAGCTTTTGTAATGATGTATATTAAAGGTGAGCTCAGTCATGATATTTTAGTGGAATAATTTTGTGACCAAATAATGTTATAATTAATAGGAGACAACCTGAAACTTAATTATAAATTATTTTAGCCTTAATTATATATGTTCAATCAATCTCTCTACTAGCTCGACATAACCAAAAACGGATTGTATGTAGAACCAATAAATAGAAATGAATGAAAAAAAAAAGTAAGAGAAATAGATTGCATGTATCACTATCCTAAAGAGATTAAGGATATCCCATGAGGGTAACACACTTATGACAATACTATTGGACGAGTAAGTATTAAAAAACTTTTATAATGGTATATAACATGGGAGAACTCAGCCACGATACTTTAGTTGAAAGATTTCGTGACTAAATAATGTTATAATTAATAAGCGACAAGCCGAAACTATAACGCCCCGTTTTTCTTTAAATTCGGCTTTTGTAATTTTGACATGTAGGAGTGTCTGCTTCAGTGGTTATGGGTTCTAGTTGTGTGTGGGAGATCCCAAGTTCAAGTCTCAACTTAGGTAAATTTTGGTATTTTTATGAGTAAAGCCCAAACTCAGTTGAGATGGATTGAAATTCTGATAGTGGAGAGGTTGATGGAGATAATTAAGGAGATTTAAGGGGAGTTATCAGAATTTTTGCCAATCTGATTACTTTGCTATTTTCTGTTTTTCCACTTTGTTTCCTAAAATTTTCTCCTGTTCTTTGTGACTTTTTCTGCCAAATTCCCTGCCGAAACTCTAATTTTTTTCCCCTCTCTTATTTCAGTTCTCCTTCCTTTCAACTGTGTCTGTTAACTATAGTCGGGACGCGCGATCAGTAAGTGGTTTTTCTATAGTCTTAGTGTTATTTTTGATTAAGCGATTAACGGAGAAATCGTTTTACTCACGTTTAGGTACTGCTCGAAGGCTTTAATCGGGTTCTCGTGTTGCAAGACACTATTTCTTGCTCGTTAAAGGTAAGGTTGTCGGTAAGTTTCGGGAAATTTCCTGTCATAACAACTTGGATTAAGTGACTGAAATTAGGTTTTCAATTGTCGAATATAGGTTTTGGATTGCTCGGGAATGATTACACGTCTAAAATCGAACTAGGTGTGTACCCAAAAATGCAGAAAATGAGGTTTCGGTGAAAGCTAAAAACCTTCCTATCGACGCCACTCGGGCATGTGGTGGCCCGTGTGGTAGGCCGTGTGCAAGACTGTAATATTTTAGCATAATATTTTAGCACGACTGTAATAGCAC
This sequence comes from Gossypium australe, assembly GCA_005393395.2. NCBI lineage: Eukaryota > Viridiplantae > Streptophyta > Magnoliopsida > Malvales > Malvaceae > Gossypium > Gossypium australe. Next base: position 148,929,986 of record CM016616.1, on the reverse strand, counting down.
ATACATAATATTTTAGCTTTCCCTGAGTCTTACTGATCAAACACATACTTATAATAATATACGAACACACAGAGTTACGGCCTAACATGGTCAAACATACTCATAGGATACTTATAAATCAGATTCCAAAATTTCCCACATTTGGCCCAAGCAAGGCCCAACAAACTACTCGAAATAAGCCCACACACTCTTGTGGCCCACACACACTACAAGACCAAACTTGTGGTCCACACAACCTGGCATATGACCAAGCACACGACCGTGTGGCTCACACAACCGTATGACATCGACAGTTTCAGTTTTTCACTATTTTATGAAATTTCGAGTTAACGTCACACGCATAAATCATGTAGGGTTAGCGCACACACCCAATGATTCTAAAAAATGACATTATGGCACACTTCTAAACCCTAAAAACAACATTCAAAACAAGCTGATTAGCAACGAAATTTCAAATCCAAATCATTAATTCAGCCACAAGTGTTAGACATTCGATCTTAACAAGAAGAATCAACCCGTAACAAAGGCAATTGGTCATTTACCTCGAAGAAAAAAGGAACAACTAGCACCTAATTCACCAGAGGGTTACTCGTTCTACAATCGTCACCTAAAAGATCCACAGAAACAATTGAAATAAAGACATTGAATAACCAATATCACCTACCTTGCACATGAAAAGAGATAAAAAAATACATTATTACAAAGGAACGATATTTGATACTTACACAAAGGTATAAATACGAACTACACACTCGAAAGCATGGCACAAAAGACAAATAGAATCAGTGACACAACTGAGGTATGGCAAAAACAAACAATGGCCAAAGGAATCGAAAATAGTAAAATTTGAAAATTTGAAAAAATAGGAAAAAGACAAAAAAAAAAAAAGAAAAATGTTGGAGAGAGGGAAACAACAAATAAAAATGGAAAAAAGAAAATGTAGAGAATGACAATTGTGGGGAGTTTGACAGTAAACTTGGGGAGTAATTTTAGGGATATTTTCCTTTTTTTTTTTTTTTTAAAGAACAAAATATTAACTTACCCATTCCCAAAAAATCTAATAAGTTATTAGCCTATCCAGCCACTAAAAATTTGAATTTACTCAACAATGGAAATTGCTTAACCATCAAACTAATAAACGCATTCTTACCAACCATTCACGAAAAATTAAAGATAACCTGTGATGAAATAAAAATACCAAAATTCAAGAAAAGGGATTCAAACACAGAACTTCGATCATATAAACATAACACTTAACCACTAAATAAGATCAACTTACTTAACACAAATATAAATCCATAAATTAAAGAATTTTGGGGGGTTACAAGCCTATACCACTGCAACCCGTATAACCCACAAAATCACTGGAACCTAAACCTGCAACAGAGGAAGAGAGGAATGAAAAAAAAACCAAAGTTAGTATCTAAGGAAGAAAACTGAAAAGGGGAGAAAAGGAAACCACTACTTTCGACCAATGCTTCATTGGAGTCAATCGTGGTCTTCATTCAAGTCCTGATGGTCCAAAGAGGACAATAGATGATGAGGGAAGCATATTAGAAACCAAGACGATCAAGTGGTCACCAAAGATAGATCAGAGTCATCTTGTTCGAAATATTAGTCTCAAGTTTCGTCATCTTGTTCGAAAGAATGAGGAGGAGAAGGAGGAGGAGTGGATCATTTCGGTGTCTCATTTAGCATATTAGCCAAAGGAGGTTTTCTAATTTTCTTCTAATGTGCTAAATGCACTATTTTGAAGCTTTGGGTGAACCTTCCCAAGTCAGTCTGAGCCGATTGGATTTAGGTGAACCAAATTCAATGTGATTAAACAATAGTGAATCGATCCAATAAAGGAAGCATTTCGTCCCACCGCCAACAACAACCCAACTTCTTCATTTTTAGGCACTTCGGCTTTATCTAGATTGAACCTTAGCCTATAGATCCCTGGGGTATATATATTTATCCATTTCAAATAATATTATATATTTAATGGAGCTTATTAGTTTATATATATATATATATATATATATATATTTATTTATTTATTTATTATTTGGGAAAATATTTGGTACAATGCTAGTGAAATTTAAAAGTTTCACAAGTAGGGTTGGGTCTACGAAAAATGTTTATAAGCTGTAATAAAAAATTAAAAAAAAATAAATAGGACACATGACAAATTTATAACTATGATTGTAAAATTTAAAAAAAAAAAGTGCATTGTACCAAATATTCACTTTATTATTTTAATATAACATGTGAATTGCTTGTTTTAAAAATAATAATCATTTGTAGTCATATTTGTGTATAATTAAAATCTTTAAGTTGAGACTAAAATAATTGGTTATTTGTTCAAGGATGATATGAATAAGATTCTTCAAGTTTCGGAGTAATTTATAAAACCACCAAACTCGGATGAATTCTTAGGATTTGATGCATGTTTTGATTATAAGTAGATTGAAATTTTATTTAGAAAATTGCTTCGGTAAAAATAGGTGGTAAAATAATGGCAATAATAATTAATTAAAATTGGAAAATGTGATTGTTTGAGTAGAAATGATTAAGTGAAATCTGAATAATCTACCAGACTATCAATGTTTCAATCTTAATAGAAAACTATTTTCAAAATGGGTCGACTTACACTAATAAAAGTTTCATGTTTTGGTGATGGGAATAGTTGCTTAGGATAGTTTCTTAATTTGAAATTTTCTACCTTATTTGTGACATCCCAAAAATCGAATTAGTAAAAATTTAGTTAGTAAGTTGAGAGTGGTCACGTTTTGTTTTTGGGACAAATGTTGTAGGAATTATATTAAGTAATTTGATTTGGTTTAGTGGTTAAGTGTTTTAGTTGTGTATTTGAGGCCTTGTGTTCAATTCTTTTTCCTTTAAAATTTCCTATTAATTTTTTAATCTATATTTGACTTGGATTATAAGGGGTATCTTTTATTCTTGCTAGTTTGTTAACAAAGATGAGCTTGTTGGTTCAGTGGTAAAGCTTTAACTTTTCTATGGGTCTCATGTTTGAATCTTGTGGTATGCTAAAAATGAAATTATTTTTGCTTCTCTTTGTTGTGTTGTCCATGCTCATTGTTTGAGTCAGATTTGAATTCAAAACAACATGATTTGATGATATCAAGGAAGGAGTTTGTGGGGCTGGCGAGATAATCTCCTAATTTTTCTCCCCAAAACAATCCCTCACAATTTTCTCTCTCCCACTTCTCTCATTTTATCGTCCATATTCTTTCTCCACTTCTCACATTCTGCCGTCCGTCGGTGAATTGAGTGTTAGGAATTGTTGCGGCTTTGGGTAAGAAATCGTATACTACAGTTATTGTTGCTATGGTAGACAAGCCCTAACGGTTGTGGTCGAATACTCTAATCGAGTAAAGGTTGGGTGATTAGTTCGGATTTGATATAGTTGCTAATTAGTTATTTTAATAGTTGTTTTAGGATCTGGAAGTATGTTGTAACGTCGTGTTTCAGAAACAGTTAGGTGTATAACGATAATATTGAAAAACAGTGAACAACACAAAATCGAAAAACTCACTATCGATGCCACACTACCGTGTGGGTCACATAAGCTGGGTTAAGTAGGTTGTATAGGCCACATGAGTGTGTGCTAGGCTATGTGGGCCACATGAGCATCATTTTCTATAGATTTTGGTTAGGTCCGTAGTTGAAGTGCGATTTGAGGTTAGCCACTTCGTAGGATCTGTAATGTGATAAGTATGACTTTTAAATATGAAATCTGATATTTTGCTTCTGTATGTGCTACTTCTGTGAGCATCGTTAGCATGTTTCTTATTAGCTAAGTATATACGATTATTGATTAGTTATGTTTTGTTCCAGTTCTCATAGTATGCGACTTTGTGGCTATTCTGATTTAATTGATTTGTTGTTATTGAAGTCGGACATATCTGTTCTACAAAGCATGAAATTCCATGTCTACTGATTTCTATTAAATATATTATTGCAAATTCAACATGCTTATTGTTCTGATTCTGAATTTGCATGCCATGTCACATTGCATGGGGTAGCAATGATTTTGTAAAGAGGAAGTTTTAATGATCGGCACTATCTGGTGGTATAACCACATATCTATTCTAGCAGCTTGACTGCAATTATGGTGGCTCGACCACCCATATATGTTATGGCAGTTTATCTGCTACTCTAGTGGCATTGTTCCACAACTATCTGTTGATGTGTTTTGGCTGGACGAATTTCGAGGAACTCTATTTGATGTGTAGCGAAGTTAGGTAGGAATGTTTTCTGAAAATATGCATTGTTTTTTTCTAAAAAATACTGCATCGACATAATCATGCCATCTGTGTCTATTCAATTATTGATTTCTATTTGACTGTCTGTTATCTGCTTTTGTATGTGGGTTGAGTTGCACACTGAGCTTTGTTAGCTCACCCAATAAATTTCATCTTCTTAGGTAATTAGTAAACTTCCAATCGGGCAACATGTGGGAGCTCAAATTAGATTCTGGTTAATTAAAAAGAACAAGTTTTAATTTTAAGCTTAATTTTGGATTGTATAAATGTTTTGGACATATTTCTTCAGTTTTTGGATTTTCTGGTGGATTTTTTTCAATAATCGGTAAAATAATATGTTTTCACTTATTAAAATCACAGTTTTCAAATTATCAACTCCAAAATTTTTTCTGCAACATTAGGCATCAAATTAAGTGATTTTTCATAAAACAAATAAGTTTTGCGCTTGATTTTCTAAAAAAAACATGTAAGATTATTGCCAAAAATAATATCTTCAGATCACACAATTTCCAAAACTAGATTTTTATTTGGGTTTCTAAATAGGAAGCGTAATACCTCAAGATTTGACCATAACGTCTAGACCAGGTGTAGGTTGTTACATTATTAATGCGATAATAACACATCATGACACATAAAGTGCATCCTGGCACATAATTTGTACACAAACCAAAGCCTTGTATTAAAATCCAATTTCACTTATATTAATTAGGGACCATTTATTCCTACTAAATTTTATAGTAGTTTTGCATTTTATTCAATTTGGTCCCTAATGTGCAAAACTCATTATTGAGCTTTACAGTTTAGTCATTTTTCTTAAACTGGGCTAAATTTTTATCAATTTAACACATAAATCATTTAATTCTCGACAATTAAAACTTTCAAAACTTTAACATTTTTACAAATTGGTACATGGGCTAGATAAATCAAGCTCTCATGATAACAAATCTATAAGAATTTATAAGTATTACAAGAAAAAGACTTGAAATTCTTATCTAATTGGTGGCCAAAATGTAATATAAAGATTTTCTTTTCTTCTATTATCGTAGTAGGTTGAAGAAGGAAAAAAAATGATGCTTTTTATCAACTTTTTTCACCAATTTTATCGTTTATATTTAAATTAATTTAATTAAACTTAATTAATTTACTTTAATTAATTAAGCCATAATCCTTAATTAACTTAAACTAATGGTAATTCACATCACATCCCACTATCATCCATTTAAAATAGGTTCATTTTTCATTTAATTGCTATAAAAATCCCTTATCCTTATTCTAATTAAAAATATATAGCAATTAAACTTTTACAATTTAGTCCTTAGGTCTTAATTAATCACAATTTCAATTAAATTACTAATTCAAATTTCAATTCATCTATACACTAATTCTGCAAATATTCTTATTTAATATTTACGGGTTCGATTTACGAAAACAAGATCCCAAAACCATTTTTTCGACACCACTAGAAATTGAGTTATTACACACCTATTTCACCGAAAACACTAGTGCGGCCACTTCTAATATTTCTACCAAACCATGCTTGTCCTCTTGTTCCACCACCACTTGCACCAATAGCACCGCCTCCACCAAACCCTACTTGCCCTCTTACTCCACCAGCAAAATTAGTACACCCACTTCCTCCCTTTTTTCCACCAAACCCTCATTGCCCTCCTACTCCACCATTTCCACCAAACCCTTTTTAAACTAAAAAGTTGACATCAACATTATTAATTTTAAAAATTAAAGGTTGTTGAGAAAATTTATAAGGAGTGAAAAAGAGCAGTGCCCACTAATCTAGCACTGCTCAACCATATAAACTTACCATATATGGAGTTGGAAAATTTTCACAACAAAAATCATGGGCTTAAATCATTGCTGATACCTTGGATGTGTGCTAGCCCGTCTATGATATCATAACATATTATAGGAACATATCTTAAAGATTGCTTGGGATTGGGTCCAAGAAATCAACTTCCCTATTTTGAGGAGATTGGATTGAATTGAACAAACTATGGGAACATATCTTGAAAATTCGAGACTTATCTAGAATTTATTGAAGATAATCTCAAGCTTATTATCCTGCTATTTTGATGGAAGATTGATTATAATTGATCTAGTATACTAGCAAAGCTGCTTATGCATTCAAGAGATAAGTATAGGTGTTATATAGATTAGAAAGCACTTATTTTGATCATGAAGAGTGTGAAATCAAGTGGTTTATTTTTAGATGAAGTTTCAAGAGGGAAACATAGAGGAGAGAGTGATGTAGATCTTAGGTGAAAAACTGAGGTTTCTAATCTAGCGAATGCTAAAGCTTGTAACCACTTATTGTACAAATTGTTAAGATAGTGGATTGTCTCTCTAGGAACAACAAACTTGGAGAAACCAAATTATGTAAATAAATTGTTGTGTTCTTATTTGTTCTTCAATAGTCCCTGAAGCAATAGACACTAATCGTGGCATTGCTTAATTTGCATACAAATATTGTTTCAGTTCATTCAATGGAAATATTCCCAAGCAATAAAAATATATTAGCTCACCATCGAGGTGTCGAGAAAGCACTACAAGCTTATTAATTGCAAAGGAATACACTAGATGAATGGAATGAAATTTTCCATAGAATACACCTTCATATTCCTTCAATATGCCAAAGGGATACTGACAACTTCGGATGTAAAAAAAAAAAAGGAAATTTCATTTCATTTATAAAAAATATTAAAAAATAATACTTTTGATTTGAGTGAAATATTTATTATATGTGGAATTTGATTTCATTACTTACAAATTATGGATAACACATTTTATTTGGAATCATTTTGATAATGGGCATTGTAAGAACGTAAACACTTTTCTCATATGCAACTGAACTCTTAAACCCAATTTTTTTAAGACTTTAATTTATTCTCATTTTATTCTCTATAACAAATATTCACATTAATATTAGGAAAGTACATAGTACAAACCTCTTATCCATAGCATGCGATGATTAACAAAATCTCTCATTTAAGGTTTCACTGAATAAAAATAAGTGAAACACAAATAACCAACTGCTGTTATTTATAAGGAAATGTAACTAAAATTCAGTAATTAAATATCTTTGTTTGTAATGTGCATCAGTTGCCTCCACCAAACCCTCCTCCTCCTCCTAAACCAAAATGAAAATTACCACCAAAATGTAAGTCACCGTTACCACTTCCACCACCTTTTCCACCAAACCCTCCTTGCCCTCCTACTCCACCAGCAACATTAGCGCTACCACTTCCACCACCTTTTCCACCAAACCCACATTGTCCTCTTCCTCCACCTATAACATTAGTGCTACCACTTCCACCAAACACTCATTTCCCTCCTATTCCACCAGCAAAATGAGCACTGCCACTTTCACCACCTTTTCCACCAAACCCTCATTGCCCTCTTACTCCACCAGCAGCATTAGCACTACCACTCCCACCACCTTTTCCACCAAACCCTCCTTTTCCTCCTACTTCACCAACAACATTAGCACTACCACTTCCACCACCTTTTCCACCAAACCATTCTTGCCCTCCTACTCCACCAACAACATTAGCGCTATCACTTGCGCTACTGATAAACCGTAATATAAACATATTTTAATCCCACATTTAGTATACTTTTGGATGATTTAAGCACTGAATTATGGAATTTGGTGCTCTTAATCATTTGTTTTCATGTTTTATACTTAGGAAAGCACCGGAGGATGAAAAGAACGAGAAACGGGCCTAAAATAGAGTAAATGGGTCATATCACGAAATCAACATGGCCTGGGCCCAAGCTACACGGCCGTGCCACCTTAATAGACCCGAACACGGCCTGGCCATGATTCACACGGGCGTGTGCCATAGGCGTGTTCCTGTCATGACAAAGAAGAGTTTCATTCGGATTAGGGTACTTAGAGGCAAAGAAAGCCATTCCAAAAGCCTATATAAACAACCTAGAGGCCAACCTTCAAGGGGAGTTGAGTTAGGCATCTAGTTAGGCCGAAAAGCCAAGCCAGAGAGGCCAGAATTGTGGGATTTACTCGAAGAAAGCTAGTTGATTCATCTCAAGAAGCCGGAGTCATACTCAAGACGGAAGATCTTCCGTTCAATTTCCTTCAGGGAGTTTTAGGGTTTATCTTATGTTTTGTTTTATATTTTCTTCTAAGATGTATTCTTTTATCATTATGAACTAAACCCTCAAATACCTGAGGGGGATGAAACCTAAGACGGATCTTGTTATTGTTTTCTGAACTATATGATAAATAATTGATTTGTTCTTAATTATGTATTCTTAATTCTTACTTTGATATTTCAAGATATTGATTCAAGTATTGATGTGCTTAGGCAGTGGAGCAAAAGTCCCTGTTTAAGAGTAGATCTAGCATAATTAAGCAGAGTTGATCGCAACCCTAGAAATAGGATGACGAAAATCTACCGGATTAGGGTCAAACCTAATATGGGAGTCCATAGATTGAGTTAATGCAATTCTAAGGGTTTTAATTAGAAAGAGATTTCAATTAATCAACCTAGGGTTAGACGTTAGTAGCCTTGAGAGAGGTATTAATATAAATTAGGGAATCCTATGGATCAAGTCAAGTGAATAAATCGTCCGGTTCAGCGTTAAATAACAAGTGAAGTCTAGGTGGATTCTTCCTCGGGTATTGTCTCAATCAATTGGTTTTTCCCACAAGTATTTTCCCCAATTCATTCTCTTTGTCTTAGTATCTTTAGCTTAATAGTTAGTTAATTTTAGATTAAATAAACAATTCACTTTTATCTTAAGCTAAATAATAAAAAGAAAGTTAGTATTAGTACTTTTGGTTCTTTTGGGTTCGACAATCCGGTCTTGCCGCTAAACTATACTACTGTTCGATAGGTGCGCTTGCCTCAATCGTTGTCATAGTTAGTTTCTAGGCTCGATCATTCTTTTTATAAATTTTTAAGACTCTAACACACGATCAGCTACCACTTCCACCACCTTTTCCACTAAACCCTCCTTGCCCTCTAAATCCACCAGCAACATTAGCACTACCAATTCCACCACCTTTTCTACCAAACTCTCCTTTCCCTCCAAATCCACCAGCAACATTAGCACTACCACTTCCACCACCTTTTCCACCAAACTCTCCTTTCCCTCCAAATCCACCAGCAACATTAGTACTACTACTTCCACCACCTTTCCCACCAAACCCCCATTGCCCTCCTACTCCATCAGCAACATTAGCGCTACCACTTCCACCACCTTTTCCACCAAACCCTCTTTGCCCTCCTACTCCACCAGCAACATTAGTGCTACCACTTCCACCACCTTTTCCACCAAACCCTCCTTGCCCTCCTACTCCAACAGCAACATTAGCGCTACCACTTCCACCACCTTTTCCTCCAAACCCTCCTTACCCTCCTACTCCACCAGCAATATTACCGCTACGACTTCCACCACCTTTTCCACCAAACTCTCCTTGTCCTCTTATATTACCTCCAAATCCAACACTTTTACCACCAGCAATATTACTGCTACCACTTCCACTACCTTTTTCACCAAACCCTCATTGTCCTCCTATATTACCTCCAAATCCAACACTTTTACCATCAAGAATATTACTACTACCACTTCCACCACCTTTTCCACCAAACCCTCCTTGTCCTCCTATATTACCTCCAAATCCAACACCTTTACCACCACCTCCTGCTATACGATGTTGGTGTATGGCTCTTTTTAAAGCAGAAGCACCTTTTAAAGTAGCAACACCAGTAACAACAGCACCAGCTGCACCAATGGCACCTAAACCAACTAGAGGTAAAAGTGTTAAAGACCTCTTATTTCTTTTATTTTCTGCCATTTCTTTGGACAAATCTAGATGTTGAAGTAAATTTTGTTCATTTTCATCAACATTAAAAATATCAGCAATTACATGACCATCCATAAAAGTAGAAAAAAAAGACAAAGATGCACAACCATCCAAGTAAAACCACCCATCTTATCTAAAAGCTTAAGCTAAGGTTAACCCACAATAATCTGATTATACAATAAGGCATGTAAGAAGTCGTGACTTCAAGCTTTTAGAATTCTACCATTTGATTTTTTTTCTTTTTCTCTTTGCTTACCTTATTAAGAAATTAAATATTTATAGGGAAATATTGATTTTATAAAGAAAATAAACAAATATGGTCAAGCTTTGAGCAAGGGAGTAAGAAATTGTTTAACCATTCATTCAGTAACGAGAACCCGTGTTGAAAATCATTTAATTTATTAACAAAAAATTTTCCCCTTTCTTTTCTCAACCAGCAATTGAATAAATAACAACTTTTTTCCATTAAAAACATTATTTCCATTAAAAATCGATTGTTTTTTTTTTTTTGGAATAATGGCATCTCCATGTCCATTAGCTACTCACAAAAAGTAATCCATTTATAGTTCGTGATTATCAGTCCCAACAATTTTATCTCTAAAATTTGAATTTAAATTCTCTCCTAGAAAATACCATTAAAAGTGAATTTGATACTATCACATTTAAAACCAAATCTGAAATAATTATATCAATTAAATTGCATTTTTGTATGTGTCAAACCAAAATCACTATGTCAATTGCACTGTTCTTTCTTGTGTAAGAGAAAAGAATTTAGGTGTGGGTGATATATTTTTTTAGGAGAGATTAAATAAAAAGAATAAGTAATAATTTCAAAAAAAATAATAACTCCATGATGAGCTAAAAAGTAGGATTTTTTAAAAACATAACTCTTAGTTATTTGAGTAAAAAACAAAGTATTGGACCAAAATACATTACATAAGGATATTGAGGATTAATGTGGAACAAATGGTGTAGTTATAATGTTGGATTTTATGCACATAGAAGCCTCTCACTTGGAAGATTAATGTTTCACTAGCATTATAAATGCACAGACTCCCATTTACACATTCAATAAAATTGTATTTTATTGGTATATGAATCCTTTCAATGTAATTAAGCCTTTTTTCTTTTCCTTTTCATTTTCCTTTTCCTTTTAAGGTATACAAAAATCAAATAAAATGGTATTACTATGCCAACATTACATATTAACTTATGTACTAGAAATGAATCATGAGAAACTAAACAGTGTCAGTAAGTAGTAGGCAAAAACTTTTTTCTTTTTTTTTTGGAATACAAAGAAACTTTATTTTCTTTTATTGGTTTAACTAAAGTAATTAAATTCAATATACCAAGAGAAGTAAAATAAGTAAAACTTTAGGATAATTCTATAATATATCTCGAAGATGTTTCTTATCATTTTTATTAAGAAGTGAATTTTTCACATTTTAAGGGTGAGAATGAAAGGGTACTCTCAATTAAGGGTGATAAATCTCTCAATTAAGGGTAATTAGTGGCTTAATTGACTATTAGGAATTCAATCGATTCTAGGCTAAGAGCTCGCATCGTTGAAACTAGGAGTAGGAAATTCTGATAGGTTAGTTTAGGTTAGTTAATTTAATTTGATTTATTGTTATTTCAATTTTTAACCAGCACTTCTAACTAAATTGTAATTATTTTTAGGTAATTAATTTAGTTATAATTTTCTCCAATATAGTAATCCCTTAGGTACAATACTTTAAATACTTTTCAAGTATTCCATTGTAGATCAACTATATTACAATTTTATCTATATACTTGCAGATAGTTTACTTCATATTCACATATTTAATTGCATATTTACAAGCTTGGTGCACGACCATGTTTTCCAACAAAAGTACTTTGCTTTATCCATCCAGTCATAATCTTCCTTACATGCTATGTTTGCAGGTAGTACCAACAACTCGACTTCAACTTACAAGAGAATAAGTGGGGGGATAACCCTCATAAAAGGATTCCATTTCTTTTCGCAACAGCGAGTAAAGTAGCTCCCTAATATGGCCCAGTCCTTAGGTAAAATTAAGGTTTAGACCATTCAAATTCAGCACTTCATAAAAGAATGGCTGAAGTGGTAAGTGAAAACCTTCCCTAAAAATTTGTCAATAAAAGAACAAATGATTTTTTCATCCCTCGGAGAACCCTACTACAGTCTCTACCTTTCACTCCAAACTATACATATCTACAAAATAGGGAATAACACCAGCAGCAGCTGAAGGAGAATGACCCTGGTGGTACCCTTTCTCATCACACTTTACATTTTTAACTCAAGAAGAAAGAAACCAAGAAAAGAATAAGCGACAAGGAATGAAAAAATCACAGAAACATTTCAAAACATGAGAAAGGAGTGTCCATAAAAGAGGTATCTTCTAAAGAGAAAATTGTAGTAAAAAGAAGAAAATATTTGCAAATAAAATATATAACTACAACACCACTACACATCCCATTCATGTGGTGCCACTCTACAATGATCATTCTTCCCCTCATTATTGCACATTATCCCCAAGGCTAGTGTGTCAGTCACCATTGAAAAGGTGCCAACTCTCACAATACTCAATAGCAACATTTATTATTGGTCTCCTACAAGCCACTACAAATGGGGGACTATTATTTATGCAAAACACTTCATGGGCTCTAACACAGAGTAACAAGCACAAGCTCAAACCCAAATAAGCAAAAACAACTCAGTATGCAGACTAGTCAAATGATAAAAAGCCAACCAAGGGTATAAAGGAATTTCCCTAACAGAGTACAAATGCATCTTCACTAAGCATCTTGTCCTTCTCCCGCATTCTTGGAAAAAACAGTTTAGAAAACAGTTTTATTACAAAATAGAAGTTTAATTTTTTTTTTCTAAAATCAAGTGTTTGTGATATTTATAACAATTAATATTGTACTCGAGATATTTGTTTTTTTTTTTTCTAATAAGGGGAATAAGTCATTTATAACCTGCAACATTTCGATCTTCCTCACTAATCACGACCTCGACTTGCTAGAGTTTCAATCAAACAATGTGTGATCGAGAACTACTATTTTAATTATAAAATTACTCCTACAAGGAGTACATATAGTGGGCGGCGACAACCCCTTTCTAGGACTAAGCTTTGTCACCCACTGTTGCTTACTTGGATCTTGTCATGTATTAGGTTCAATTATATATGTTATCTTTTCTTTAGATCAACTCATATAATTTATCCAATCCAACAAATAATTTTCTAATTGTCAAAATATTATTTATTCAATTAATTTAATTAATTAGCTTAATTATATTATTTTATCTACCCAATTCTAATCTCATGAAAATCATGACGACTTTACCGTATTAAAATCTATGAGTAAATAAATTTATTTACCTTATTCTATGAAACTATGATGGCTAATTAATTTAATTTTCACTTCGAACTTCAATTATTTAATTAAATAATAATTTGAAGAAATTAATTTAATCTCTAATGCATCTCTTATTTAGGGTGAGAAAATACATTCACTGTGGATAGTGATAAATGTGATCTATTTCTCTAATATATCATTTTTTATATATTCACATCATCAATTCAAATGCAAGCCATCAAGGATATGCCGAGCTAGAAAAAGTACCAATCGAATATATATAATTAGGGCTCAAATAATTGTAATTAATTTCTGACTCTTTTTCAATTAATTACAACATTATTTAGTCATGCAGTCATTCCACTAAAGTACCATGACTAAGCTCTCCCCATAATATACCATTACAAAAGTTACTTCATTGAGTGTTCATCCAATGACTTTGTCATATGTGTGTTACCTTCATAAGACATCCTTAATCTCTTTGGGATAAAATTCGTTCTCCCAACGTGATCTTATTTTATATCATGCAAACCATTACAACTTCTTCCATGAAAAAATCAATTACTAACACACAATAATTGAATCATTCGTCTTTAAACAAATGGCTTGTGGTCACGTTACTTTTCCATCTATCATGTAATGTCAATTAGAGGATGTCATTTACCATTTATTGAGCTATGAATTCCACTATTGTAAGTGGAGTTATATCAAGCAAAAGCCGTATGCCCAACACACCAACTTTCAACTCTATTACTAATTGAAATCGGGTTTTTAATACATCAAAATATATCAGTCGCGCACACATAGTCCTTCACTTACTCAGTATTGAGGTAAGTCAGATAATGAGTGTCACAAGTAAATAAATCTATATTTACTCTACTTGGGTCCTATCCAATGTTCTGTCAGTCCAAACAATCACATCTAAGTTTCTATCTTTCAGGATTCATCCTCTTCAATACCCAAGACAAGGTATCTTCCTCTTTGGACTTGATAGATGACATAATAGTCTTTTAATCGACTTACTCAATTTCGATTATACTATGAACCATTTATATAATTTACTAATTTAAGTTGTCTTATTGCATTATGATCAACCATATATTGCAATTTAATATTAGTTAAACATTAGATAATCAATGAGCTAGTATTTTCTTTCATTTTGCTTGCAAAAACCATTAAGTACATTATACAAAAGATATTAATGAGAAAGATGAGATTTTATTAAACCAATTTGTTCAAAAATTACAAGTACATTTGACAATATCACTACACTAAGGGCACTAGATCTCAACACCATAGGTTCCCTTTCTAACTCAATCAACAAGCACAAAATCATTAAAGGGTCTAACAATCCTAAATTTATAAAATAAGCCATACACAAAGTTGTTAGTTTTAGGCATCAGCTTAAGCAAATGCGGGAAGGAATGGAGAGTCTATAAATACTCATACACAATTCTTAGCAAGGTATGTTGACCCTTTGACTAAAACCATATCTCTTGCTTTATATCATTTGTATAGGTACTAACATAAGCATCAAAAGGCATACCAAAAATCAAACTCTAGTGCCCATTAACCCTTTTCTCCTTTTGAACCCAGCTCACTCACACTCAATCAACCCAACTCATTAAAATCAACATCAACATTATTAATTTTAAAAATTTAAAGGTTGTTGACGCAATTTATAAGGAGTGATTAGGAGCAGTGCCCACTAGTGTTTAACGTTGCTCAACCTCATAAACTTACCTTATATGGAGTTGGAAAATTTTCGTAACAAAAACCTTAGGCTGATTTGCTGATATCTTGGATGTGTGCAAGCCTATCTATGATGTCCAAACCTGTTATAGGAACATATCTTTTAGATCCGTTGGGATTAGATCAAGTAAATCAATTTCCTTATTTTGAGGAGATTGGATTGAACCGGACAAACAATAGGAACATATCCTGAAGATTTGAGACTTATCTACAACCTATTAAAGATATTCTCGAAGCTTATTATCCTGCTATTTTGATGGAAGATTGATTGTAATTGATCTAGTTTATTAGCCAGGTTGCTTATACATTGAGAGGACTTGTATAGGTGTTATATAGATTAGGTAACACTTATTTTGTTCATGAAGGAGTGTCTATTTATGAGTGCATGGAGTGTGAAATATTAATTTATTCTTACATTATTAAAATGACAAAATATATAGGTGATTGATTATGTCTAACAAAAAAGATTGTGTTGACTCCATGACTTTTCCCAAGTTTCATCTGGCAATCCCAAAAAAAGCATTACAAAAAAAAGTACAAGTTATATTCTCTATAACAAAGATTCACAAAGAAATTAGAAAAATACAGTACAAACTTCTTATGCATAGCATGTGAATATTAATAAAATCTCTCATTTAAGGTTTCACCTAATAAAAATAAGTGAAACACAAATAACCAAATGTTGTTATTCATAAGGATATATAACTAGAATTCAGTAATTAAATATCATTGTTTGCCATGTGCATCAGTTACCTCCACCAAACCCTCCTCGTCCTAAACCAAAATGAAAATTACCACCAAAATGCAAGCCCTTACCACCACCACCATTACCCCCTAATCCACCATCAACACCACCACTACCAACACCTCCACCTTGCCCTTTTGCCCCACTAACAACATTAAAGCTACCACTTCCACCACTATTCCCACCAACCTCCCCTTGTCCTCCTATTTTACCTCCGAAACTAGCTTTAGCTCCACCACTAGTAGAAGTATCAATGTTACCCTCACTACCTTTTGCTCGAATTTGACCACCACTTCCACCATGCACATCTGCTGCACCAGCAACATTAGTGCTACCACGTCCACCAAATCCTCCTTGCCCTCCTACTCCACCAGCAACATTAGTGCTACCACTTCCACTACCACCTGCACCAACAGCATGACCTCCACCAGAACCTCCCTGCCCTACTACTTTACCAGCAACATTAATACTACCACTACCACTACCTTCTCCACCAAATCCTCTTTGTCTTCCTACTCCACCAACAACATTAGCGCTACCACTTCCACCACCTTTTCCACCAAACCTTCCTTGTCCTTCTCCGCTAATAACATTAGTGCTACCACTTCCACCAAACTGTCCTTTCCCTCCTATTCCACCAGCAACATTAGCGCTGCCACTTCCACCACCTTTCCCACCAAACCCTCCTTGCCCTCCTACTCCACCAGCAGCATTAGCGCTACCACTTCCACCACCTTTTCCACTAAACCCTCCTTGCCCTCCTACTCCACCAGCAATATTAGTACTACCACTTCCACCACCTTTTCCACCAAACCCTCTTTGCCCTCCAAATCCACCAGCAACATTAGCACTACCACTTCCACCACCTTTTCCACCAAACTCTCCTTTCCCTCCAAATCCACCAGCAACATTAGCACTACCACTTCCACCACCTTTCCCACCAAATCCTCCTTGCCCTCCTATTCCACTAGCAACATTAGTGCCACCACTTCCACCACCTTTTCCACCAAATCCTCCTTGCCCTCCTACTCCACCAGCAACATTACCGCTACCACTTCCACCACTTTTTCCACCAAACCCTCCTTGCCCTCCTACTCCACCAGCAATATTACCGCTACCACTTCCACCACCTTTTCCACCAAACCCCCATTGCCCTCCTACTCCACTAGCAACATTAGTACTACCACTTCCACCACCTTTTCCACCAAACCCTCCTTGTCCTCCTACTCCACTAGCAATATTACCGCTACCACTTCCACCACCTTTTCCACCAAACCCCCCTTGCCCTCCTACTCCACTAGCAACATTAGTACTACCACTTCCACCACCTTTTCCACCAAACCCTCCTTGTCCTCCTACTCCACTAGCAATATTACCGCTACCACTTCCACCACCTTTTCCACCAAACTCTCCTTGTCCCCCTATATTACCTCCAAATCCAACACTTTTACCACTAGCAATATTACCGCTACCACTTCCACCACCTTTTCCACCAAACCCTCCTTGTCCTCCTATATTACCTCCAAATCCAACACTTTTACCCCCAGGAATATTACTACTACCACTTCCACCACCTTTTCCACCAAACCCTCCTTGTCCTCCTATATTACCTCCAAATCCAACATCTTTACCACCACCTCCTTCTACATGACGTTGGTGTATGGCTCTTTTTAAAGCAGAAGCACCTTTTAAAGCAGCAACACCAGTAACAGCAGCACCAGCTGCACCAATGGCACCTAAACCAACTAGAGGTAAAAGTGTTAAAGACCTCCTATTTCTTTTATTTTCTGCCATTTCTTTGGACAAATCTAGATACTGAAGTAAATTTTGTTCATTTTCATCAACATTAACAATATCAGCAATTACATGACCATCCATAAAAGTAGCAAAAAAGACAAAAGGCACAACTATCCAAGTAAAAACGCCCATCTTATCTAAAAGCTTAAGCGAAGGTTAACCCACAATAATCTGATTATACAATAAGGCATGTAAGAAATCGTGAATTCAAGCTTTTAGAATTCTACCATTTGATTTTTTTTTTCTTTTTCTCGTTGCTTACCTTATTAAGAAATTAAATATTTATAGGGAAATATTAACTTTATAAAGAAAATAAACAAATGGTCAAGCTTTGAGCAAGGGAGTAAGAAATTGTTCAACCATTCATTCAGTAACGAGAACCCGTGTTGAAAATCATTTAATTTATTAACGAAATTTTTTTCCCCTTTCTTTTCTCAACCAACAATTGAATAAATAACAACTTTTTCCATTAAAACCCGATTTTTTTTTTTTGGAATAATGGTATCTCCATGTCCATTAGCTACTCACGAAAAGTAATCCATTTATAGTTCGTGATTATCAGTCCCAACAATTTTATCTCTAAAATTTGAATCTAAATTCTCTCCTTAAAAATACCATTAAAAGTGAATTTGATACTATCACATTTAAAACCAAATCTAAAATAATTATATCAATTAAATTGCATTTTTGTATGTGTCAAACCAAAATGACTATGTCAATTGCACGGTTCTTTCTTGTGTAAGAGAAAAGAATTTAGGTATGGGTGATATTTTTTTTAGGAAAAATTAAATAAAAAGAATTAGTAATAATTTCAAAAAAAAAATGATAATTCCATGATGAGCTAAAAAGTAGGATTTTTTAAAAACATAATTCTTAGTTATTTGAGTAAAAAACAAAGTATTGGACCAAAATACATTACATAGGATTAATGTTGAACAAATGGAGTAGTTATAATGTTGGATTTTATGCACATAGAAGCCTCTCACTTGGAAGATTAATGTTTCACTAGGCATTATAAATGCACCGACTTCCATTTACACATTTAATAAAATTGAATTTATTTTTACTTTTTTACAAGAAGAAGGAATAAATCATAATTACACTAAGCAAGGTCAAGCCATTCCAGAGTAGTTATCATGTAGTAATTAAAGCACTTCATTCAGCGATTGCATGAAAATATATTTACCCAACGGTTTTGAAAACGTCATTGAAGCCAAACTATTAACAAACCTATTGTCCTCTCTGAAGATATGTGCAATCCTAAAATCAAAAATCAAAATAAGAAGACAATTGAACAAGTAAGAAATTTTTCTTTAATTTTTTTATTATTTTTTTATTTAACCATTGTTAAATAAGTTGACTGAGAATGGATGATATGACCAATTTGACCACTAATTCGATTTTTACGATATTTGATGATAAATAAAAATATTTGATTAATGATTAAATTGGAATGAAGACTTTGACGTCATTGTTTAGTCAATTGGATCAATTGTACGTATTAAGTTATTCTCTTAAAGGTAAATTATATTTTAAAATTAAGTTCTATATAAATGTTCACAAGTTGTGGCTATATATAAATCAATAATTTATATTAAAAAATTAAAAATTTATAAAAATTAAAAATATTAAAAGGTTTTTTGTTCCGATTTCTAATTTTACCAATTTTGAACAGTTCATTCAGATAACAATTTAATCTTTATATTCAAATTAATATATAAACTTATTCTCAATTTAATCAGTCTAACTGACCAATTCAGTTCAATTAAAATAACATTAATTTTGAGTAAATAAACCCGAGGTTTATACAAATCTACTCAACATAATATATATATACAAGACCTAGTAAAGAAAATAAAATTTTGTGTTTATTCCATTTTTCTATAATAATGTCCTGTGAAACTATAATTATTTCCCCTCTTTACCACTTATTGATTGCTGGCTCTCATGCCATGAAAAAGCAAAACAATTGAGCAAAAAGCAACGAATAAAAGCTTAGATGCCTATCTCCATCTCATAACTACAAGAAACAATGAAAACCCAAATCCTCCCCCCACATATAAACAGTCAAAAGTTGGGGGTTGATGAGTACTCCAATCCCCTCTTTTTTCTTTCTTTTTTTCACCCCATTTTCATCTCTGTAATGAGTGGTGAGGCTAAAAGCAAAAGAATACAACTTTAAGATATTCACCACAATGATTATAATGTGATATTACGATTTCCAACTTAAATCCGGAGTTGCTATATCCAACTATTCATCCCATCTTTTCCTAACAATTTCTTATTCCTAGTCCTATGCATCTTCTCTAAAAGCAAGCATTTGTACTAAGAATTATTTTGCATTTTGTCTTCTTCAAAAAAATAAGTAAATTAGTTCATGTACGTTAAATCAAAGAGCAAACTAGTCCTTTCTATTAAAATTTTCTTCCAATTTTACTATTAAAAACTGGTTTTGCTAATAGAATAACCAAACAGTTACATGTGACGTGCCTCATGCCTCATTCTAGCATACAAAGACCAATTTTTAATAATAGAAGTGGATGAAATTTTTAACAACAAGGACTAATTTGCTCGTTTATGTAATGTACAAGGACTAAATTGCCCTTTTCTTAGTGAGGGAGCAAAATGTAATCCAACTCTTAGTATAAGGGCTTTTATGATACTTTTACCAATTATCTTCTATGTAAAAAAGCAAAGTATACTAGTAAAATCAAATGGCATATATATATATATATATATATATATATATATACATGAAGCTGTTTCTTCACCAGTTTAGAAAGGGAGAGGGGATCTAAGCTTTGTTTTGGGAGGGGGAGGTATAGTACTCCTGGCGGCGTCGGCGCAGAACAGGTGCACTGCTCTAGTGTGCTCATGCTATGTACCATCAAGGAATTTGGATACCAAAGGTGAAGAGATTAACATCAAGAAGAAGTGGTCAAGTGTGGGAAAGAGTATCAAAGATGGGGTCATGGAAGAAGTTGGTAATGATGATGAGTTACAATTAGGCCATGAAATTAGGGTCACCAATGGTGGCAACTGCAGTAGTAGTGGGACTAATGGGCCTCACATGGAACTAATTCCCACTCTCAAGAGCAATCTCAAGAAAGCTACTGCTACTGATGAAGAGAACCAGTTAAAGACTCAAAGGAGGAAAGTTAGTTGGCCTGATGCCCATGGTAAAGATATTGCTCATGTTCAAGAGTTTGAACCAAGGTAAACATCATCCACACGTAGCTAAGCCTTTATATTTTCTTCTATTTATAAGGAATTAATCTCACTTTCATGGCTGAGATTACCATTAGATTAGCCAAAGGCCTTAGTCATTACTTTGAGAAATAGCACTACCCCAAGAAGTGTTCTTAGGATGTTTGTTAGCATTATATTTCATAGTTTAAGATTCAACTAATGTTATCTAGACTCGAGAATGGATGTCAGATATGGCACTTTTTTTCATATATCCGGGGGATCCTAGCCTCGTCCTATGTTCAAAATATATATCAGATATAGATGTTGAATATGGATTGATACTTTAGTTAATGAAAAGAGAGCATAGTCTTAAACCAACTTTGTATGTTTCTGACATATTTTTTGCCATAAAAGTGTGTCAGATGATGGAGAGCTAGGAGGAGTTAGGAACTCTTGTGTTTGTGCAATTCAATGAAGCAACAACATCCCCAAGTAGGTAAAGTCCCTTCAAAGATGAACTAATTTATGAAAATTGTATAGAACTATTGTTGCTTGATTATTCATAATTAGTTAGCCAAATTTGCAGAGTTCAGATATGCAAAGATGAATCATAATGCAGTGAAAGTGCCTGCATCATATTTGACAGTAGTCCAAAAACTGATTAACCATAAGGGATGCATTATTGCAGACAGATTTGTGAAGTAGGTAGGTTTTTTTTTTTTCTTTTTACTGTTACGGAATGCATTAAAAATGGTTGCCCACAATAGTCTTCATTGTTCAATCAATGTCTTTTAAATATGAGGCATGAGGAGAAGAGGCAGGACCCCCTCTCCATTGGGGTCTGTTGGCTGCAGAACTAAAGGAAATTGGGTCATGATTATTTCAAAAACAGGTGCATGCATTTCTTCTCTTTAGGAGCATGTTTGTTACTTAAAGTGGTCCCTTTGGTAAGTGAATCTAGTGACCAAATGAGTTCAAAATCATATAGGAATTAATTAACTGCATGCCATTAAAGTTCTTCAAAACTTTCCCTTTCCTTTGCATCAAAATCTTCAATTAACAACGAAAAATCTTTTAAAGTTTGAATGTTATTCTAGTTGCTATGTATGATCTTGACAAATAGCAATGGGCTTGGAACTGAAAATTTTCCCTGAAAATCCCAAGTTTCCAATTTGAACAAAGCTGGTGAATGCTAGCGATGGGGGGTTTCCAGATCATTGTAGGACCCCAAAAAGACAAGTTAATCAAAAATCTTTGCTTATTACCACAATCATAGCATAAACGCACAAGCCTCTGCTGCACTAACATAAAAACATGATTGCTAAGATGCTTTTAATATTTGATTGAAATGTTGGCACCTTTTACTTTTCATAAAGAAATATTAAACTAATAAACTTGTCTTCATGTTATTTTGGATGGTCACATTACCAAACAGCAGCATAATCAATCCCCATGGTTTTCATAGTTTCTTTCATGCAATATTATTAGTCAGTTTTCATTGGTAAATGCGACCCCAGAAGTATAAGCCCATTTACTCAAAAATTAATAAATTATTCTGTTAGATTAAAGAATAAATTATTTTTTAAAATTTTTTTTACTTTTACTACTAAAAATTAGTATAACTAGCAAAAAATTAGTATAACTACCGGAATAACTAAAAACAATTACACATGGCATGCCATAAATTTCATACCGATGTACATAGACTAATTTTTAACTTAAAAAGAAAATTAATTTTAACAAAAAAAAAGATCAATTTACTTTTTAATCTAACGTACAAAAACTAATTTACCTATTTTAAGTAGATGGAACAAAACACAATCTAACTCCTAATGCAAAGGCTTACATGATACTTGTCCAGTAAATGCCACAAGATCTAGTACATTGAAGTCACTATCTTTAAGTTATACTCCACGTCATTCATAAATATTAAAGTTTCCACCAAAAGGGTATTCTTAAACAGTTTCCATATTCAAGTAGAGCTCCATCAATCATTAATCATCAGAAAATAAGAGAATTTGCTTTGCAATGGAACAAATACAGATAAAGAAAAAGACACAGTGCACAAGGTGAACTAAAAGGAATTCTAAGTGGTTACAGAATAACTCACCCACCTATCCTACATAACTATTATGGCCAATAACTCTAGTGAATAACGAGTCAATCGTATTAGATTTTTTGATGGCTACCGAGCCAGAAATAGGTAACTGTATGTGGCCAAAAGTTAGTCAGAAGTAAAAGATATAAATCAGTAATCCAAATATTGTAACATCCTACCAAATGCCAACCAAATCACATTTCTTTCCACCTGTTTTATGCCCCCACAATCGAATTTTCCCGTGATAGAAGGGAAGGGAACATCCATACTTTATGGAGCACAGCTCCAATTATCTATCTCCCTATTTTCATTTCAATGGATTTAATGAAACACTATTTCCTGTTTGGTACCTACTGGAGTTCCTTTCGGAAAGCTGGAACTTGTTATACGTCGGGATCATAGCCTGACTTCAATGATTCTGACCCTTACCTTTCTTTGATTTGCTCTTCTCTTGCATCTTCTTTTTCTTTGCTTCAGCTGTAATCCAAGTATAATTGGGCGGTACTGCAAACGGATCTTGAAGATTTTCTATCTTATTGTAGCTATGATTGGACGAGCTAGGTCGTTGGTATGGAGTCTTTATCCACTGAAACCAAGAACCCGAGGAATGTGTCACAGCAGGGCTTTCTTGGCCGGCAGTGGGGCTTGAAGGGGGTGTCGAGAACTCATCCACGGGTGGTAGTTCTTCAAACTTCGTGAAAGTAACCAATACCCTGATTGTTGGAACGACAGGGATAGCAACCTACATACAACCATGAGAACTCATTCAAGTCAAAATCTTTAAAAGAGAATTATGCATGGCATATGAAAATAGAAGCAGTAGCAACTAGTTTATTTAACCACCATCCTTTTTTTCTTTTATTTTTTGCAGAGAGCCCCAAACCTGAGGAATGAGTACAGTAAACTGGCACGATCAATATTTAAGAATGAAACTATACCTCCATTTCACCAGGCAAGTCTATGCATCCATAGATGGAAGGGAGGGAATGGATCATATACCAGGCATGAAGATACCAAAATCCTAGTCTTAAACCCTAAAGAAGTCGAGAAAAAGTCCAATGCGCTCTAATGTAATAGATCACAAAAAATTTGGGTAACAAACGAACCTCAAAATAAATGCCAAAAATCATCAACAGGAGTGTAGCTAATGACTAAGATTCGAAAAACCCGCAAATCTGTCTAGAGGGTAACGCCTTCCCAGAAAAACATATTATGTTTTGGGCACAAGTACAGAAGTCATTATTGAGAGTTCATATGATATAACAGGATAATAACAGGGCCTAATCAGTCGGTAAAAGAACAACAAACCTTTACTGGGAAGGTTCCTGCAGGAAGCTTTGTCGTGAGCAGTTCTCTCAACCGCCGAATTGCTTTGACCTTGTTTGCAAGAATATCTAGCAAAGGCAAGAGCTCTTCAGTTTGCAATGGGAAGTTCGGAGAAAGCCAAAGAATAGGCCTCAATCCTTTCTTATACTCGTTCTCCCGGCTACTATCTTTACGCCGATTACTACTCTCAGAACTCATGGAAGTAGATATTCTCAAATCTCTTATCCTCCTATGATCATCTGTTGCCACAATCTCCACAGAATGTCTACCAGGTTTTATCTGACTCCTTGATGAAGAGTCTCCTAGTAAGTCACTCACCTTTTCATCAACACGGAAAGAACTTCTAGGTGGCACAATCTTCTTCTGCACTTCATGCTTTGTCTCCTTTTTCCTCCATCCACCAAACCATCCTTTCTTTTCCTGCTTAGTCTCTCCATTTTTAAAACCATTGGTTTCCTCGATAGGAATTTCCCGAGACTCATAACCGCTATGCTGATGTCCAATAATGCCATCTTCACTCTCATTGGACATTTCTGAAGAATCCAATTTAAGAGCAACTTCAAGTTGTCTCCTTTCTTCTTCTGTCAAAATCTCATCAAGCTCTTCACTCTCTGCTTCGTTTTCATTGGAAGTTCCCAAAAACTCATCATCTGTCATGGCCCCAGGCACCCTCCTTGATTTGATGCTAACAACAACGTTGTGCATATCATACACCTTAGCTTTCCAGGCACCCACCATTTCTGTTTTCTCTTGTCGCCTCCAAGTCAATTGTGGCAAAAGAACTGCCTGTGTCACATCTATTCCAGGCCTGAATATACTAGTCTGAGACATTGCAACCACTTCTTTTCGAACCTCTTCATCAGTTGCTTGAGAACCAGCACCATCCAAAGCATTCATCACCTCTTTATCCTTATGTGAGATCATACAAAGTGATCCAGGAGGAACCTTACCATCCTCAGAACCATCACCAAGGAAAAGAATACTCTGATCTGAACGCTGAATTCTGAAACCATCAAATCCGGCCAAAGTCATATCAGCCCTCAAATTCGCACCCCTCTTCCAAATTTTATATGTATCAGAAGGAGCAATTCGGGAAATAAAAGGTATCACAGAACTCTCAAAATGGAATGTGATTTCCATGTAAAAGTCTCTCATCCTTCGCATAGTTCCCACCAAACGAGGCAACCTCCTACACCATTTTGCCCATGCCAATGGCTGGTAATCCCGAACAATAATCATCGCAATAGCCTCTTCCCTATTACAAATTGCTTCTTGGAGTGCACTCCATCCTTGTTCATTTTGCAAGCTCCAATCAGCACCGGCAGCCATAAGCATTTTAGTTGCAGTTTCATCACCAAGTTTAACAGCCAAATGAAGAGGGGTATCCCGATTAGGAACATCACGCCTATCAATCACAGCAGCAATCTCTTCAGCCTTTTCTTCCTCGGCCAATGACGCTGCTTCAGTTTGAATCTCATCAGGGTTACCAAGACGTGGGAGAGCCTCAAGTATCCTCCTCAGACTACCATAATCCCTCGTTGCAACAGCCACATGCACGGGGCTATGTGCATACTTAGAAACATCAATACCAGCCATGCCAAAGGGGTCCAAATATGCTATCAACCCCAAGACTGCTTTTGCCTATTTAAACACAATTCAATCATTCAACATTAGAATACTTGATTTCGACTTAAAATCCAGCAACTATACAAGCACAGAAGTAGATTATTCATCCCTCCACACTAACAAATTCAAACAAATGCTATCAACCCCAAGACTGCTGTTCCAATTAAAACAATTTTCAATCATTCAGTATTACAACACTCAATTTCTACTTAAAAATGCAGCAACAATACAAGCACATAAGTAGATTATTCATACCTACAAACCAAAAATTCAAACAAATGAGAATAATAAAAAAGAACAATTGATAAGCAAATGTAATTTTGGCCAAAAACCAACCAAAACCCCAACTCCCACCCACATAGAAATGCAATATTACACAGTTACTTGTAACTATCATAACATAAACAAGAAGGGAAACAACAAAAGAACCTTTTGTGGACCCAAAATAGAGATCAAAAAGATATGAACTTTGGGGGGGGGGGGAGTCCTACCTGGTTCTTTATTTCTTCATTCTTCTAAGCAATCAAAGATTGCTCCTAAAGAAGAAAGAAGAGAAACTTCAAGCAACTAACCCCACCAAAGAAACCTCCCTGTCTATTCCTCTCTTTACACTTCTTCAAGGTAGGAAAAAAAAATGACACCTTGTGATCCAATCCAGATCAGACAAACTGAAGAACATGCATGTGGGTGTGTGGAACAAAATTTAAAATAATAATACTAATAAAAATACCCAAAAAAACCCAGGTGGGGAATATGGTAAAGAAGTTAAAAGCAACAAAAAAAAAAATGATGGGACAATAATCAAAGAAAAGAATTTCTATATAAGAAAGCAAACAAAAACCCCACCTTTCAAGAAAACCTAACAAAAAAAAAAAGAAATATTAAGTAAGGATTAAAGAAGAAAAAAGAAATCAAAAACTGAAAAGCAGAAGTACCCAAGTTACTCCTTTTTGTACAGAGTAGAAGGATATTTTTTTCAAAAAAAAAAAAAGTAGATATTTTGAATTTAATACTAGAGAGAAGAAAATTAAAAGAATAATAATTTTTCTTTTACGTTTTTCTTTGTTTCAAAAATAATGCGTTAAATATTATACTATACTTGAACATAAAATATTATAATATTCCATTTTTATATATTTTTCCACTCACTATAAATATAAATTAATATTTCTTTAAAAAAATTATAAGAATAAGAAGACCAGAGGTGGGAAGGCTGCAGCTGTATGCTGGCCAAGAATAGTGGGGAACTTGCTTTCCTATTTCATTTGGGTTTTTCTCTTCCGTGAAAATAAAGAAAGTATTAAATGAAATTTATGTTGTTGTTGAGCACACAACGTATTATATGATTGGTTAGTAATAATATATATATATATATATATATATTTGGCTTAATATTTTAAGCTTTAGAAAAGCGTTAATTAATTCAGAAACTGCCAAATTTAATTAATCTTTTCAGTAGCAAATGTAATTAAATTAGTGTACCTTGTAGTACCACTCTCCTAACGTCAGACGGGTTTGGTAGTCGCATCGACTCTCGAGTTTGAGGCGAATCCTTTGAAAATTTTTGGATCTTTTTATTTTTTTTCCTTGGATTTTTTAGAAAATTTTGGTTAATTTTTTTGAAAGTCCTCATTAATCCCACACATAAATTTTATTAGACCTCATTCTTTAAAAAAACTTAATTAAATTCCTAAAATTTTTAAAAATTTTACTAACGGTACTACCCTCGAGCTGATTGTTAGTCATGGCTTTTTTAACAGTATTTTCTTTAATTTTTAATTTCAGTTCACAAGATTGTGGTTTTAGTTTTTAGTCATGTTTCTGGCTTATAGATGAGACTTACCATGATAACATTGTCGCTAGAAGGGAGGGTAGGGGTGTGCAAAATTCAAGTAAAATCGAAAAAATTCGGTTAACCGATCGAATTCGGTTAATCGGTCGGTTAACCGAATTTTTTCGGTCGGGAGTCAGTTAATTATTTTGTGATTTTTCAGTTAACGGTTAATTCGATTCGAAATCGGCCAGTTAACCGAATTTTTTCAGTTTAACCGAAAAATTAATAAATAAAATTATAATATATAAATAGGCCCACTATTCACCTAAACTCAATCTCTAAACTCAATCCAAACCCAAATATCCAACCCAACCCAACCCAATTACTCAATCCAACCCAATCATAAAAATTACAAATAATTTAATAAATAAAAAAAATTCTAAAACTAAAAATTATGTAATTTTTTTAATTATGTAGTGATTCATTTCGGGTAATTCAGTTAATTCTGGTTATTCGAGTAATTCGGGTAATTCGATTAATTCGGTTAATTTTTAACAAAAAATAAAAAACATATAATTTTCGGTTAATTCGGTTAACATACCGATTAACCAAAAAAATTTTGATTCGGTTAATTTTTTTGAAAAAATTTTCGGTTCGGTTAACGGTTAAAAATTTTGAAAAGTCCGTTAATTCGGTTAATATTATTTCGGGTCGGTTAACCGATTGAACACCCCTAAGGGAGGGGGCTTATTATGATAGAGTATAGTGATAGTGTTTGTAAAAATAGAATCCAAAATGATGATAAAGAGAATATGTTATCTGAGGTTTGACATTTTGAATATCACTGATGCAGTGGATCTTTTAAAGCTCTTAGTAGTGGTTTTTTTGTTGACCAACGTTCATCTTTTAGGGGGTCGAAATTGAATAATAAATTTTTGACAGATCAAAACATAATTTTATAATGTAGTAATTTATTATTTCATCATTTTTTAAGGGATTGAACATAACTTTCTTCAGTTGTAGAGGGTAAAGTGTAATTTTACTATATACTAATTTTTAATTTAACCATCTTATAGGATATTTCAATAGCATTTTTCCATTTGAGGGTGGGGGATGGGACAAGGGTAAACATTCAATCGAATCAAGTAAAAAAATTCGAGCTAATTGAATTGACAAGCTATATTTTATTCAAATTGAGTCGAGTGAAATAAATCAAAGTAGAGTCGAATTGAGTGAAATTGTTCAAGTTAATTTGAAAAAATTAAACATGTAAAAATAAAATCTTATTACAATATAATTAATTTCATATTAGAGAACGTAAATTTGAAACCATACATTTAAGAACTCTTTCAAAGTAAAATAAGAAAAAAGATAAGCTAATTTATTATGATAAATTTGAATTTATGATTTTTTTGTTTAGATCCTCAAAATTATTATTTTAGATTTTTTTAAAAAAATTAAACATTTTTTATATATTCTTTAGAATTTTTTAATTTTTACAATTATTAAAAATTTATGAATTTTTGAAAATTATTTTGATTTGTCTTTTTTTAAAAAAAAATTGATCAATTTGCTCATTTTTTTAAATTATTAGGGGTCAAAGGGGTATTTATACGAATTTGTCGTTTGAGTTATTTAAATCATTCGAATTATTCAAATTATAAAATTCAACTTGACTCAAACTCAAAAAATTGAATTACTTATTTGAGTTGACTCAAAAAACTGAATAACTCAAATAATTCAATTTGATTAACTCGAAATTCAATTTTTTTTTTATTTTTCATGTCGAATCGAGTTTTGCTCACCCTACTCAAATTTGACCTTGGCTAGAATGTAATTTTCGATAATTTAACCAAGGTGATACATCTAGAGATGCTTATGGATTGGGTCAGGTCGGGTTCAGGCTAGGTCTAAGCATGATATAAACATATTTTATGCTTGCCCAAGCTCAATCCAACCTAAAATTTGGGCCTAATATTTTGCTTAAACCCGCCAATATTTGCAAAAGACTAACCCAAGCCCATTTTAAACTCGCTCATATTATTTTTTTATTTTAAAAAATATATTTATTTTATTTTATTTTAATATTTAATAATTTTATACATTTTTTATTTATTGAATTTTTTTATATAATCATCTTAACATGATTTTAAAGTTTACATTAGAGTAGTATTATAGATTTAGTATAGTTTCTTTTTAATGTGTTCTAGATTATATAATATATAAAAATAACATAAAATAATGTATTATAAACTTAAAACGGGTCGGGCTCAGTCCTTAAATGTTCAAGCCTGAGTCGAGCCCATATTTTAAATGGGCCTAGTTTTTTGTCCAAGCCCATTTTCGGGCCTAATATTTTAACAAAACCCTTCCAAATTTCAAGCGAGCCTTTAGGCCTGAGTGAGTAGCCCGACCCATGAACAGATCTAGGTGCATCTTATGTTTGTTTTTGAATTCTTCTAACGTTGCAGTTATTGACAATTTGTATTTCTCTTCTTTTGGGATTATTCTACAAATATAAGATTTGAGAATTAATTTGTAATGTTTTATTTATCATTCGTACTCATTCATGGTTTCGATAATATTTTCTTTAAAAAATAAACAATTTTTCTATTGATGAGGCTTACCAAGGAGTGAAGGACTTGTTAAACCCTAACCCTTTGTTTGGATTGGGGTAGGCATGGGAAATAACAGGAAAGTAAAGAAAAAGATTATTTTTTCCAATAAATTTTTAATTTTTTTTTGAAAGAAATAAAAAAAAATTAAAAATTTATTCTCAACAAAGGAATAAATTTTTAATTTAAGCAACGGAAAGTAATGGACTTCAATTTTTAACTTATCCCAATTTGAGAGGGAAGCTAGGGAAAGGAAAACAAAAAAAAAGGGTACTTTTATTTGTTTCAGATTATATTTTAATTATTTATGTTTGAAATGTTACGTTTTAGTCACTTACGTTATCGTTTTGTTACGAAGTGGTCACTCTACCGTTAAGCGTCGTTACCTCCCTAAAGCGGTTCTATGTGGCAGTCCAAATGGATTTTAAATGTTAACTTGGATGTTCTATGTGGCAGTCCAAATTAAATTTATTTAATTAAAAACTTATTTTCATCTCAGCAATTGAACATCCAAGTTGGCATTTAACACCCATTTAGACTGCCACGTAGGACTGTCGTTAGGGAGGTAACAGAGTTTAATGGTAGAGTGACCACTTCGTAATAAAACGATAACATAAGTAACTAAAATACAATACGAGGTAGACAAATTTGACTATTTTTATAATTTTTCAAAAAATATTAAGTCATAAAATATATTTTTTACCCTCTATTTCTTTTCAAAATAATTTTATAAACCGGTCATAATTATAAAATTTCATTATAATTAATGCTTTCATTTCCTTTACTAATTTTCACTATTGAAACAAGATGATATAAAATCATTTACTTTCCTTACCTTTCCTCTCTTCTTTTTTTTTCTTTTTTTCTTTCCTCTGTTTTCCTTTAATACTTTTAATCCAAACATAAAGTTCGGATATTATATTTTATAATTTTTTAAACTTTTATTCTAGTTTTTTTTTATTCAACATAACTTTCGTAATTTGCAAAATATTATAACACGTGGTAAAAATCACCAACAAGAGTTTTAATGTAAGCGGTGAGAATAGAGAATGTCATATAATATTTTGATTAGTTCAGTGATCATTTTGTAACTTTTTGAAGTTGAGTAACTAAAACGTAAATAATATAATATATGTAGATAATATGCTAAGTAATCTTGTATAAAAACATATGGTTACATTTATTGGGTTTTTTATTTAAATAATATGAAAATAAATGTTTACAAAATTGAGATGGAAAAAATTATTTATAAGAATGAATTAAGATGATGTGGCTAACATGTCAAAAAATAATATTTTAATAAAAATAAAATAATAAATAAATAATAATATTTTAACTCAAAACATATACATTTATATTTTATAGTTTTTACAATTTTATTTTATTTAATAAAAATCTTCGATTGTTTTATTTTCATAATTTTATAACTTTTCAATATTTTATAATTATAAAGTTTAAAATATTCAAAATAATGACGAAGTTGATCAATTTTGGTAAAATTGACATAAAAATATTAGGGTAAACTACCTAACTAGTCACACAAGTATTTTTAGCGAGTTTTTATTTTGATCACCGAATTTTTTTTATTATTAATTTTGTCACTATCATTAAGTGAATTTTCAATTCTAGTCACTCAACTATTAAAATAAATGTCACCAAACTTAATGCCAATGAGGTCTTCTTTTAATTGGTATAATAACAAATTTAACCCCTAATATTTTACACATTCTATCAAGTTAATTCTATTTAAAAAAAATCAATATATTTCACCTTCAACGTTTAACTCAATCATTATCTTAAATATTAAAAAAAATTATAATTATAAAATATTAAAAACAAAATTATAAAACCAAAACAACTCAACTATTCTTTATGAAATAAAATTAATTTATGAACATATAAAATTAAAAAAGTAATAGCGAGTGGAAAAGAGTATCGCCCGACATGTTGGTGACACCCATTTTAAATTAAATTTTTATAGGTGATATCGCCAGATATGTTGGCAACGCCATATTTTACTGTTCACTTTAATGATAAATAATTTTGATAATTTTTTTTACCATTAAAAAAAAAAACCAACATTTGTTTAACCAAACCTTGCTACCATTGATGAAGTAGGGACTACTTGCTGAAGTTTTTTCCAGCTTCAGCTACAAAAATTATGGGGCTTCATTTAAAGAAGCAAATCCAGCAGCCAGCTTTTCAATCTTTTCAAATCTATTATACAATCCAGCAGTCTGATCTGAAAAAATCTATTGGAGTTTTCTAAAAAAAATCAAAGTAATATTATAAGGTTGAAATTAAATTTTAATTTTTAATAATTTATATTTTTTATAAATTTTTAAAAGATTAAATTAAATTTTTTTAATATTAAAAAAAGCTTAAATGGACAATTTTTATATTAGAGGCAAGCCCCTACCAACCCCTCTACATATGTAACTGGTTTTAAATTTAGATTTCAACTCCTAACTTTCAATTTTCATTAGTACAAGAGAAAAATTATCCGAAATTTTGACAAAATAAAAATGTTTTTTATGGAATATCAGCAATGGTTTTTTTTATATAATTTTTGAATTTTTTTAATCACAAATATTTTCCCATAAATTTAGAAATTTTATCAATTTTTAATTTTAAATAATTTTTAAGTTTTTCAATTTTAATTTTTTTTCAATTTTTTAAATTTTTATGATTTTTGGACTTTTAGATTTTTTTATTGTTTAATTGAAATAATAAATTTAAAAGTTATGTGATACCATTTATGAAAAAGTTTGTCAAGAATAATTTTTTTTAGAAAAGAATAAAATATTTTCTTCTATAGAATTTTTCATCCTTTTTTCAAAAATTTGGAATTTTTATATTTAATATTTTTTAATAAATTTTTAATATTATTTTTCCTTTTTATAGTTTATATAATTTTAATATTTTTTGAATTGTTTATAGAAATTGGAAATTTTGTAACTTTTTGAAACTTTGGAAAATTTTAATAATTCTTTAATTTTTAAATAATATTTTAAACATTTTAAATATTATTGTTTTTTATTTTTATTTTTATGATCTTCCTGATATTTAGAATTTTTTTCTCTTTTAAGCACAATAATTAAATAGTTACTCAAGTTCAAGTCACTTTAAAACACTACAAATTAACATTTTTTGACATTCAACCTTACTGCCGTTTCTATTGGCTTCAAAATTAAATGCAGAGCCAATAATACAGAGACTTGTCAAGCAATATTACCACATATATTTCATGGTAATATAAAATATAGGTTCCATATTATAGGAATATGATCAAATTAGTTCCTCTATTATTAAGTAGACCAATTTAGTCCCTATACTATTAAAAAGTTTATTAAATTCAAATTATAATAGAGTTAACATTATGATCGGAGGCCCACTCATGATGACCTAATTGAGTTGGGAGAATCGGTAAGTATTTTTGGCGGCAATCCATTAGAGAATCGAAACACGACTAACATTATAATTTTTTCATACCGACAGAGTATTTACAAAGACATCACAAACTCTTTTTAATGGAAAAATCAAAGTCATTGAGGATTTGGTTCATCCTACATGTCATGGGCATCTACTTTTTTATGTTATATGGACTTGTATGTAATTAATGAGAACAACGATATTATACGTAAGGCAACTATTCCACCAAAAAGTTTTTTTTTAGTTCAAAACGATTAATATGTAGGACAAGAACACGTTATTGTTGAGATTCACGTGAGAACATATACTTTAAAATTGAAAAAGTGAGTTTGACAAACATATTTATTCCCGTGTAAAAAATATCTTGAAAATACAAAATCATAAAAACTTTAAAATATTAACTTTGGTAAACAATAAATGATATTTTTTTAAAAACAAAAAAAAATGTTAAATCAATTCCGATTTGATCTTATTTAATTTTTTTAATAATAAAAAATTAAATTAATTTTAATGAACACCTCTCAGATGCTTTCACCTAAACAAAAGGCAATTTATTATTACCATAAGGTGGTACATAAATTCTACAGGCGTTAAACACCATATGTGAGAGCTTTACTCTCTTTCGAATAACCATACAAATCCCAAATTTCATTAATAAAAAGGAAAATAAAATAAATAAAAATGCAAAGCAAATGGTAGTGCAGCCAGGGCTAGCCAACATAGACATTAGAACATAGTTTAAGCAGAGATACTATGAAGCACCACGGTCTCAACAGTGAGCCCTGGTCCGAACCCAAACAGGACACCCCACTCGAGCCCTTCACCCGTGGTTCCAAGTCCATCTTCCTTTGATTTCTTCCTCATCTCATCCAATATGAACAGCACACAAGCACTTGACATGTTCCCATATTCTGAAAGCACGTGCCTCGTGGCTCGGAGTTTTTCTGGTTTAAGGGCTAGCTTCGCCTCAACCTGATCCAATATGGCTGGACCACCGGGGTGAGCGATCCAAAAGAGCGAGTTCCAATCCGAAATGCCCAAAGGTTGAAATGCCTCAGCTAGGCTCTTTTCAATGTTTTTTGAAATTAGGCCGGGAACATCCTTGAGAAGGTGAAATGTAAGTCCAACTTCACGAAGGTGACCGTCAATGGCACCATCGCTGTCTGGCAAGATCGTTTGGGCCGCCGAGACAAGTTCAAACATAGGCTTCTCGATTTCAGGCAATGGATCCGCACCTACTATAACAGCAGCAGCACCATCACCGAACAACGCTTGGCCAACTAAACTATCCAAGTGAGTATCACTCGGCCCGCGGAAAGTAACCGCGGTGATTTCCGAGCAAACAACAAGCACGCGAGCGCCCTTGTTGTTCTCGGCCAAGTCCTTGGCCACACGGAGCACAGTACCACCAGCGAAACAACCTTGTTGATACATCATGAGACGCTTAACCGACGGGCGAAGGCCCAAAAGCTTAGTGAGCTGGTAATCGGCACCGGGCATGTCGACACCACTGGTGGTGCAAAACACGAGGTGGGTGATCTTGGATTTGGGCTGACCCCATTCCTTAATAGCCTTTGTGGCGGCTTCTTTGCCTAGCTTTGGTACCTCAACTACCACCATATCTTGTCTTGCATCTAGTGATGGTGCCATGTATTCACATACATTGGGGTTCTCTTTCAAAATCTCTTCTGTTAGATACATGTAACGCTTTTTGATCATTGATTTTTCGCCTACAAAATTTAAATACCAACCCAAGATAAGTATTCTATAAATATGATATAAATACATCGAAATTATTAAAAATTAACCCAATAATTTTTTTTATTTTTTTATTTTTTTTACTTTTTACTCTTTGTGGTTTGTAGCCGGCTGACCTGCCGGTTCAGTTTACATGCAAGCATGGCTTTTATTCTTAGTGGACTAAACTCTAAAGCAATAAATAATAATAACATTTTTCTGTCTATCTTTTTCATAACTGACGGAAAATGACAAAAGGCACAAAGGAAAAAGACTTTTTAAGGTTTTACATAAAAAATTTTCCTAATAATTTTGTAATTTAATATTATAAAATATACCCAGAATAAAACTAAAAATTTAGCACCGTTAGATAAAATTTTAAGAAAAAAATTAATCTATTATAATATATAATATAGCATATCATATTTACATATATAATATTAATATTTTATTATATACTAAAAATAATGCATAAAATATTATATTTCTAAACTAAAATAAAAAAAGGTCGCAGAGAACCAAGCAGTATATTTTATGAAACATAATTTTAAAGTTTTGTCTTGTTAAACTATTATTATGAAGCATCTTATTTCTAAAAATAATTATTGTATTATTGTATTATAATATTATTATACAAATACAACAATTGATTTTATTTTTAAAAAAATGGGTAAATTAATATATGGAGGTCAGAATGAGCTACACCTGGCATGTCACATGTCATCATTTGGTTATTCCATTAGTTACATTAGTTTTTAATTGTACAAATGAATGAAATTTTTCACATAAAACACTAATTTGTTATTTGATCTAACATATAAGGACTAATTTGTCTATTTTAATGGAGGGAGAAAAATGTAATTTAACTTTTAGTACATTAGTTTTTGTAATACTTTTATCTAATTATGTAAAGTTTTTATTTTAAATCTTGAACTGTAATGTTCTAGAAAAGTAAAATGGAGCCGATCGAGTCTTAAATCAGTTGGTATCGACATTGTTGCCAGTGCATGAAAACGCATTGTACCAAAAAATAAAGATTAGGAATTGTGATGCTACACTCAATATTTTATTTTTTTCCTGACTTTCACATAAATTTAAATTGATGATATGAGTAAATATTTTATTTTTTAAAAATCACAAAACTCAATTTAACGAACAACCTTATGTAAAAAAAAACTAAAGTTCTTAAAAAAAAGTAAAGAAATTAAATTTTAAATCCACAAAGATCACGGGGACTGACAGCAGAATTTAACCCTAAGAAATTCGTCCCAAATAAGAAATGAACAAAGTTTTACCTTTTTATTTCTAAAGATTTTTGCACGAAAATGATATGAAGCCATGCGCATTTCATGCAAAAATGACGTACGAAACACCAGTAATGGCCTTAAAATCTCATAAAATATGCTAAATTTCTTCAGCAAATATATATATATATTCTAGGAAAAAAATTAATAAAAAGAAAACTTACACATGCGCTTGAATTTCTCCTTCAGCTCAGTCTTGTGCTCACTATTTGTGATACGAAAATAGTAATCAGGGTACGTGCTCTGATCCACACAATTTGGTGGAGTCGACGTTCCGATCGCCAACACGGTGGCCGGCCCTTCGGCGCGTTGTGCCTTACGAACTTCCTCCACTGTCACCATTTTGTTTAAAGCTTCAACAAAAGGAAAAAGAAAAACAACCCAAGAGTTAGTACACAACGACGGAGGAACTGACGGCGGTTGTGGTGGTGGCTAAGGGCGATAAGAAGAAGTGTTTTGATTGAAGTTCGATACAGAGTTTGGTTCCTATAAATAAGATGAAGAAGAGAGGTAGCTGAAACTCACGTGCGTAAACGATGCTACGACACACTTTGTTGAGACTAACAGGCACGTGAATTGGAGTTTGGTGCAGCTATCGATCCCTCTCCGCTTAACGTTTATGCCAAACAATAATTTTATTTTTTAATTTATTAATTTTTAAAGGTGAAAATTTTTCATAATTCTTTTTTAAATACCGATAAAAATTAAATAATCAAAATATTTTTATGTTGGGTATCGATCCTAAATCAATCGAGAAATTGATTATATTTCTTCATCAACTCACAAATAAGAGAATTATATGCTTTAGTATACTTAAACCCATTCTCCTATTTTGATAACAGGATCCATCGAACTAAAATTTAATAGTTAAATCGGGATGTAATTAAAGCCCTTTAATATAAACAATTTCCTTTTTGGAAGTGACGACTACATTGGACCAACTTGTAATGAATTTCTATTTAAAATTGATTTGTGGAATCAAAAGGCACGCACGTCAATGCATTAAAAACATAATTTCTTAAAAAGAGAAAACAGAAAAATAACTAAGATGATCAGCACCATACAACCTACCAACCACTCCACACCAATTAGATGAACCTCAAAACAAACCCCCCTAACACCCAAGTCCAAAAACTCATCAACACAACAGAATAAAAAAGGGTAAATTCTATTAATAGTCCTTCAATTATGGTTTTTAATCATCTAATCATGAGAAATTATAAAATGGCTATTCAAGTATTTAATTATCTTTTTTGATCGCCCAATTATATTAAAATTTTTAGTGTTTCCATTTTTTGGTTAGTTAGTGATAAAAAAAAGATAAGTTTAAATAACTGAACCATTATTTTATAACCTTTCATAATTAGTTGACCTCTTACGAAATTTACCTAAGAAAAACAGCAGACTAATAAGACAATAATAACCCTACATTCAAATAAAGCCCAGCGTTACAACGATAAAGAAAAGCAGCAAATTACCACATTTTAGCTATCTGTGGTTATTTGCTTGTCATTGGTGTTGAAAAAAATCAATCATGAATCGATTAAATTGAGAATTAATGTTTTAAATACAAAGCGATCGTGCGATTCAAAATTCGAATCTATTGAGATACAAATG
This sequence comes from Gossypium australe, assembly GCA_005393395.2. Classification (NCBI taxonomy): domain Eukaryota; kingdom Viridiplantae; phylum Streptophyta; class Magnoliopsida; order Malvales; family Malvaceae; genus Gossypium; species Gossypium australe. The sequence continues at coordinate 148,891,492 of CM016616.1, read as the reverse complement.
CAGGTAACAAAAATTTAACCCATCAATTTTTTTTTGTTGAAATAACAAAATCAGGGTTTTGAAAACTTTAATATCTTAAGTTTAAATAAAATCGAGTGTAATTTTTTTTTGAAATTTATTAAGATTTAAATTAATTTTTATTTAATTCGTAAATAATTCAATCGTACAAATTTAAAAAAATTCAAGTTAATTAATTTGGACCCAATGAATTAAGTTAGTGACAAATTTTTTTTTTTTAATTTAGATTTTAAGAATAAAGTTGTGACAAGTCCAATGCCAAGGGAGGATGAAAATAAAGTAAAATACACTGTTAAATACATACCAAAAAAATTACTACTATTTTTTAAGTGATAAGAAATTAATCATTGACATCCTATTCAATCATATATGGTTTGGGGACTTTTAGTTTTTATATTATTTTTAGGAAATTGTGCATTTAAATTATTGGGACTTTTAGGTAAAAAAGTATGACTAGTTTTCTTTACCTAAAAAAAAATAGAAAATATCATTCAAGAAGGTTAGATATTGTTTTTAAAAATAAATGATTAATTTAATGGTTTTTTTAAATTCTAATTGAGTTGGTGTAATTAAATACATATATTTATTATCAGCCCTTAAATAGGAGAATTATATGCTTCAGCGTCCTCGGACCCACCAATACCAATCGAATTAAGACTCAATCGACAATTATGGTATATTTTATACTTTTAATAGTACCGTGTTCTAATTTTCTTTTCTTTTTTTTCTTTCATTGTGAGAATAAAATGAAAAGTATTAATAAAATAATTAAAATAAATGTATTAATTAAAACGATAGAGAAAAATAAACTATTAGCAGTTAGAGGTGTTCATGGGCTCGAAGGCCTGACCGAAATTTGGGAGGGTTTGGGCAAAAATATAAGCCCAAAAATGGGCTTGGAGAAAAAATAAGGCCCGTTTAAAAAATGGGCCTGGCCTCGGGTAAGATATTTTTGGCCCGGGCTCTGCCCGGCCCGAATTCACTAAGTGAAGAAAAAAATCTGCTATTTTTTTTATTTTTGAATGTTATTTTCTTGTTGTTTTCTCCCTATTTTACTACCATATTACTATTATGTTGCTACTATTTTGTTGTTATTGATTGAATATTGTATAAAACTTATTTTATTGTTAATTTTGTTATTATTTTAAAGGCATTTGTTAATTTTATTATTATTTTAGAGGTATTTGCTTGTTAAGTTACATCTATCTTAGTGTTATTTAAGTCTACATATTTTTTTAATATTTATTTTCAATTTGTCCGGCCCGGCCCGAGCCCGATGAATGGGCCTAAATTTTTAGTTGAGCTCGGCCCGGCTCGGCCCATGAACACCTCCATTAGTAGTGAATGATATATAATTTCCGAGTAAATTAAAATTACTTAATTATTTATGTAAACAGAATTTAACTATTAACTATATAGTAAAATATATAATACTCTAGATCGATACGAGATTCAAAAATTATTGTAAATAAAAAATAAATTATATTAATAAATTTAACAGTTATATTATTAAAATATTATCCTTTCTCTTCTATCTCTCATATATTTATCTATTTTTTTAGTTATTATTATATGAAAAGTTATTAAAAATATAAAATTATTAAGTTTTTTTATGCAAGATATATAATTATTAATGTAAGTGGATTTATTCCGATATATAACATATTGGTTAAAATGTGCTTATAGTTTCTGTAGTTTATAAAAATTAAGAATTAGTTTATCTACTTTTCAAATTTTAAAATTCAGGTCCAACTGTTAACACTGCTAGCTTTTTTATGTTAAATTTATTGTTGTGACATTTTGAAATAAAAAACTACTTATTCGGTAACCATGTAATTTAAAAAACATATTGCAACTAACCTGAATTTAACAAAAATATTTTAATAATATTAATAGTTGAACCTGAAATTTGAAATCTAAAAAATAAAATGACTAAATTTTTAAAAATACAAATACAAGAACTAAATTCTTAACTTTCAAAAAGTACAAGCACCTAAGCATATTTTAACCTAACATATATTAATTGAAGACCTGGAAGTAAGTAGCATGTGTGGTCTATGTTTTTCTAATTTTCTTTTTGAATGTTTTGTTGAAGAGTAGAGAAAGAGAAAAAGAAAAACAACATTTAAAATTTATAAATTTATAAATAGCTATCTATATTTTTTCGGACAAAAATATCTATCTAGATATTATTAGGATTATTATTGTTATTTATACTATTTATTAATTGATTTACTGAGTGAGTTAGTGTTATTTTCAATCAGGTTACTAACTCAATTAAAAAAATTACAGAAATGTCATTTCGTAATTAAAATAAATTATACTATTTAGAGGTAATTTAATCTTTTTATTTTAAAAAACAATAAAATTATGCACAGAGTAGAATCTGAACCTGCGCCAATTGAATTAGTAAAACCTTAAATATATCACTCAATTAAAACTTCATTTTAATTAATGTGTTTTTATATATTTTTATATCAGTATGACAATTGAAAACAACATTATTATAAACAATTGTAATACATTTAGTATTGTTAATTTGATATATTTATATGTTTCAAATTTCGTTTTACTCGCAATTTAATTTAATTTTTCATTTAATATTGTACATATTTTATGCGTTATTATAATTAATTAGTTTCAAACCATATGTTTCATTTAATATTATTTGTAATATTAAACTCAAGCATTTTGTGATAACATAAATATAGAAATGAATATTTATAATGGAATCTTACAAAATTAATAAATTAATCCCAAAAAATGTCAAGTAGCACATCAAGGAGTAGGTATATTAAATTCCCAGACAAGATCAAGGGCTACAATTCATTGGACCAGGCAATGAAGGGTAGCCGTTGGATCACATTGATACCACTTTTTTTTTGTATTTAGGTAGCCAATGCATGAAAATGAGACTAATTTATTTGAGTTAACCATCTACCTTTTCCTTCTTTCTTTTCAACTAAAGCTTTAAATCCTTGAAAGCAAAAACGTTTAAAGCATGTACTTTATTTTCTAAATTTTAAGGGTAAATTATAAAAATAGTCACTTTTGTTTACTTCAGATTATATTTAAGTTATTTGTGTTTGAAATGTTACGTTTTAGTCACTTACGTTATCGTTTTATTACGAAATGACCACTCTACCGTTAAGCTTCCTTACCTCCCTGATGGCGGTCCTACGTGGTAGTCAAAATAGATTTTAAATGCAAACTTGGATGTCCTACGTGACAATCCAAATTAAATTTATTTAATTAAAAACATGTTTTCATCCCAACAACTGGGCATCCAAGTTGGCATTTAAAACCCATTTGGACTACCATGTAGGACTACCGTTGGGGAAGTAACGGAGTTTAACGGTAGAGTGATCACTTTGTAACAAAACGATAATGTAAGTGACTAAAATATAACATTTCAAACATAAGTGACTAAAATATAATTTGAGGCAAACAAAAAATGACTATTTTTAGAGTTTACCCAAATTTTAAACATAAAAAAAAAATGCATTCCAACCCTTCTTGTTAACCCGTAATTTCATTTACTTTTTTATTTCATATCAGGTATAATGTTTTATTTAACCCTTCAATTTTATAAAAAAGTCAATTTAGCCCTTTATTTTTTTGTCTCTTTTAATTCATGAACTTGCATTTTTTTATCAAATTACTCTAAAATGAATGGAAAAGTTAATGAGCGTTAACTTTGTTGATGTAGACATACACGTGGACTGCCACGTGAATGTTACATCAATAAATAATTAATTTTTAAAAAATTATAATTTGTTTATTTTTTTCAAGTTTTTTAAAAAAATTTTATTAACTGTATTTTTTAAAAAATAATTAATTGTTGATGTAACATCCATATGGTAGTTCACGTTATGTCAACGTTAACAAAGTCAATGTTTGTTAACTTTTGCATCCTTTTAAAGGTGATTTTATAATTTTTTTTTTTTTTAAAAAACACAAGTACAATAGTTAAAAAGAGTTGAAAATTTAAATTGTGGGTTAGATTGATTTTTTTTTTAATTTGGAGGGTTAAATAAATCATTATATCTTCATATTTTGTGTATTTGGACAAACTCATGCACATTTTATTGTTGTTGTTATTGTGGTTTAAATCTCATACATGTGATGTAAATTTTTTTTGAACATCAATTTCATTATAAATTCTTATCATATCTGCTCTCCCAACCCTTAAATAGGATGATATATTATTTTTATCTTGATCCTGGTCCATTTCAGATTTATCGATATTTTAAAAATTTTTTTTACACATATATATTTATAACCTAATATTTAGTTTCTTGATAATTATATATACATTTAAATATTTTTTCTACCTATATATCTATAGTATAATTGTTAGTTTATTAATAAATTATATATTATATATATGTGCAAATATATGTGCAAATATATCTATATCTATATAAATATATTATATGTAAATACAAAATATAAAATTATTAATTAAGTTCAATAATTTAATCTAATAATTACCAATTTTAAATGGAATTATAAAAAAAATTGAAATACTTAAGGTAAAAATTTTAAAATTTAGTAAAATATAAAGAATTTGTCCGAACCGATAAGAGCTAGTGCGTATCGGTATAAGTTGATATTGACCAAAATGAACTGAAACACATCGAAATTTTAACCAAAACGAAATATGGATTAATTGATACGAATTTAGGACCGATACAATACTAACTACAATTATCCCTTAGCCTCCCTCTTAGAACTTAATAAGTCTTTCATGAATTCATTAAGCTTTTTTTCTAAATAATATAAAAGGAAATTGAAATGCATAAACAAAAAATAAAAAATGAAAAATTCTCAAGAAATAATCAAATTCATAAAGAAGAGAACTTACTCTTTTTTTTTTTACTGCTGTAAATGATTCTGATCTTTTGAAATACCACTTAAAAAGCTGATTGATTTCGACACAAAAGCTAAATCCAAACTGTAACAAAGGGGTAAAAAAGGGTAAAAAAAGAGGAAATATTTACATCAATTTTTTTAATTTTTGTATTTTTTTATTATCCATGAACAAGGCATTGGAAAATGAAAAGAAGGGAGCTTTGAAGTTTTTTCACAGTGCAAAGGGTAATATTTTTACAATTTCTTACAACATTAAACTGCTGAAAAATAAAAATTTATTTCTTTATTTATGGAGTGGAATAAACCTTAAACAGACAAAATGAATATTCCTTTGCTGCATGTTTTTAATTTTGAACAGTAATTTATTGAAAAACTTACGTAATTTAATTATTTACCGTTTCTTGTTACTTTCAGTGAACATTATTTACGTTAAAGAAGATATTTTTGCTGTATGTCTTTAATTTTGTACGTTCTTTTTATTGTGTCGGTTGAGTCCACTTAATGCAATGTTCCTTGGCTCACACTCTTTTTTTTTTTTCACGAAAAATAAATACTCCTCAAATAATCAACATTAAGATGATGTGATCGGGATGGGATATTCCGTCCACCGTAAACCAGTTCTTCTATCTCGTATTGTCTTAATAATTTTGTCTGCTAGTTTATTATGATCTTCTCGAGAAATATACTGAAGATTTCATTGCCTTAGAAGCTTCAATAATGTATGGATTCTCCTTACTAAAGCGGAATTGGAATCCCCACTTATTCCATCTTTAATGATGTTAAATGGTGTGTTGTGTCTATGTTTTAGATTTGGTTTAGAATTTTTTTAGGTATAATGATTTATACGGCCTTTCAACTTTACAAAAAGTTATTTTAGTTATTATTTATTTTTATTCATTGTTAACTTTATTGATTGACATACACGTGGATTACTGCGTGGTCACATCAGTAATCAATTATTTTTTTAATATTTAAAAATTCAAAAAAAATATTAAAAATATTAAAAAATTATAAAAACATATAAAATATTTTTTTATTTTTTAAAAATTAATTATTGACGTGGCATACACATGGATGCCACATCAATTAAGTTAACATACAATGTTTTAACAAATAATACAAGTTCAAGCGCTAAAAGACGTAAAATTTTAAATGAAGGGCTAAAATATTTTTTTTTATAAAGTTGGAGAGACAAATAAATTTTTCTATTTTTTGTATAAAATAATAAATGTAAGAGATATAGTTATATGAATATGTGTCAAGATCTGATTTGATTTAGATTCAAACTTAAGATAATATGTCAATAATGACTTTAAATAAACGTATCATAACATTGTTACCTAATTGATAAACAATGATTGGATTCAAGTATATGATATGAAAATGTTTAGCGATACAAAGTTATAAACTTTTTTTGTGAATAATCTCATTATAGATTTTGATCATTACTGTTCTTTTTGACACAATATCTATAATTAACTATAGTCTCTCCCCAGCCCATAAATATATAGAAGGATAATGCGCTTCAGCGCACTTGAAGTCACATTCTCTTATATTGGCAACAATACTCATACGAATCGAGCTAAGACTTAATATATATACATAAATTTTTTAGAATATAAAAATATATATAATTTTTAAAATCAAAACTACAAATTCATATTAAAATCACTTAAATTAAAGTCATCGATGTTTGAAAGAGACCAAAACATTCTTCTTCTTTTTTCAATTTTAAGGGGAATCCAAATCCCTACCTACTCCTTTAGAATTCCCCTAGATATTTACAACTCTTTTGTGTGCATATATTACAACTTACAAATAAGTAGAGGAGTAAGTTGTAGATTTAGTATTTATATTTTAATTTAATCAATTTTAGTTTTTGTATTTTTCTAATTTATCAAATTCAGTCCTAACTAAATGGTAACAATTAAATTTATTTGGTTAAATTTTGTTATTAGTTATGTATTATGTATAAAATTGTAGATTCAGTCTATGTTCTCCAACTAGATTATTCTTAGTCACTCTATTTTTTTCAAATTTCAAAATTTTAGTCTTAATACAAGCGACAAATTAATCTATTAACTAGTTTTTTTGTGAGTAATATGTGGAAATAACAACCTGGTATGGCATTACATATGTGACAATATATTTGCCTCATCAAAATTTGAAAAAAAAATAATGTAACTTAATGAATTTAATAACTACCATTTGTTCACGACTAAAACTTTAAAATCCAAAAAGTACAAGATTTAAAAATGACCAAATTAAGGTAAAAATACTAAATTCACAACTTATGCATAGTACAGACACTAATAACAGAATTTAACTTGAGATAATAACAATGGGGTTTGAATCTTAACCTTTGGGTACTAACAAAAACCTTTACCTACTGTTCTATTAAATTGTCGACGATTTATTAAAATAGTTTAAAATATTAAACTCTTTATCATTATTTTGTAAACTAACGGTAAACGAGGCCTTAGCTTTGTTGACAAATATCGAAGCTTTGGAACTTAATGTACACCTATTCAAGTTTGGTTGTGTTTATGTATGGGTTTTTTTTTTTTCAAATTTATTTTGATGAATTAATTAGTTAGGTCGAAAAAATTTAGTTATCGAATTAGTTATTCAGTTCAATGCTTATAAATGATTAATCATGAATATCTAAATATGTATTAATCATGAATAGGAAAAATAAATATGTGTTTTAATAACTTTACAATTTATAAAATTATAAATTAATATAATAATAAAATTACACTTTTTAACTCAAAAAAAATTATAATTCATCTTGGTCACTATAGAATTTATTATTGTTGGATTCCCCCATTTATGGCAACAAACCAAATGAATCTTCTAGTGTTTCAAGCTGAGAAACATGAACAAGTGTATCATTGCAGTTTACGATAAGAAGATGAATGCCCGTTAGGCATTAGCAGCTGTCACTCAGCAGAGTAGTTAATGCGGTTGAAATTGGACGCCGTTGACACACTATAATTTCGGTTAAACATTAGCAGCTTGTCAGTGCCTGATTTTGCCAGCCATCTCTATGCGCTTTATTATTATTATTATTATTATTATTATTATTATTATATTTATTTTTTTAGAAAATATCTAGAATTACTCATAATTTCTTCTCAATCTATAAATAAGAGAATAATGCGCTTTAACACATTCGAACTCACGTCTTTCTACATTAACAACAATACTTATATCGAGCTAAAACTCAACCGATTGTTGTTTTAAATGGAAAAACAGGTACAACTCCTCTCCAACTTTTTTTTATATCAATAATACAAAAATAAATATTAAATACTAAGAGTTTGTAATGATTTTTCTTTAAATATTAAATATTTGGGAGTTGTATTAGTTTTATAATTATTTCTGTATTATTGAGAAAAATGCTAATTTCGAAAGTATTTGTAAATTCAAAAATAATTTGTAAGTTTTATTTTGAAAACAATATAAAATTCTTTTAAAAAGTAATATTTTCATATTTTAAGTAAAAAAAATCCAAATTAATAAACTCTCAAACTTAATATTTTAAAATAATACTTTTTTTAAAATATATATATAAATTTAAATACTCTCTTATATTAAGGGGAAAATGGGGTACTTGTGTTTTTTTTATCCTATCTGCTATTTTTGACATAAAGCCTAGAACTGTTCATAGCCCCTCCCAACTCATAAATAGGAAGATAATGTGCTTTAACGCACTCGAACCCACATCCTCTTGCATTGACAACCATACCCATACCAATTGAGTTAAGATTCAATCGACTAATATATATTATTATTTTTTTGTTTAAGATAGAATTGTTTAAAGAAAATAATATTGGTTTTGAAAGAAAACTCGAATCTAAAGTCACTAAATTTATTCATATCCAAAGTCACTAAATTTATTCATACACATTTTGTGTACGGTAAATTAAGATATTTGAATCTACATCCACTATATGAATAAACAATATATATTCAAATAATAGATATTCGAAATATCTATTCACATTTGTTCTTAATTCATCATGGATAAAATATTCGGATCTACAATATCTAAATTAAATATTCACAAATATTCAAAACAAACCGAATTACCATCCTAACATCTCAACAAATATTCAATTCTAAAAATATTAAAAGGTGTTAATCTATATCTTTTGGACTAAGTCAAAATGTGAAAGCAATGGGGGTATATGATTGCATCATTTCCAAACTGTTAATCTATATATCTTTGGGAGAAGTCAAATTTGGGAGCATGGGGGCATGATTATTTTAGGGTTCATTGTGTTTTTTTCCCCTATTTTAAATGGTCAAATATTGGGTTGATATGGGTGACACAAGTTGACATGCTCTAATATTAAATGTTAGATCGAAACACTTGTTGAGGAACAAGCTAGGTGCTTAAAAGGAGTGGCTAAGGAAGTGGACACTCCGTCATACATTACAATAACATGAAAAGAAAAAAAATAGGGGACAAAAAGATTGTTTACACAATTTGGTTTCCCTATATCTATAAAGCTTATTTAATAAGAAGTATCAATTATCTTCAAACACTTACAAGTGACTCTAAATTTATCACACTTTGGTGACAATTTTCGCACTCTTGTACTTTTGAAGACTAGAGCTCTTATCACTAAATTCACCTATGTTAACTTAGCATGTAAAACCACAACACAAAGGTTTTACAATCAAATACACTCACAAATAATGTTTATCACGCCCTCAAGCAATTCTCTAGTTTTTCCATATTTTTCAACAATCTTCTCCATTAATAATTTGTTAAACAAAACTAATACAATACAAGAAGCTTGATCATTATTAACCTACATTATATGGAACAAAAACCAACCATTGGAAGTAGAAACTCTAAGTTCCAAAAATCAACAACAATCAGTTGTAATAAAAACCAACAAAAATCTAATGGTGAGTTTGGATGGGTGGTGTTTAGTGTAAAAACACCAGTGGCGGTGAGATTAGATATTGTAGTGATACTATAGCGTGAGACAAAAAGTAAGCTAAACGTACCGCACCGCATTGCTCCGCACCCCACCGCCCATCCAAACCCACCCTAAAGTGATAGAATTTGAATCTCCCTCTATCACAAGCAACTCCCTATTGCTCTCACTTACTATAATATTCTCCGTTGTATGGAACTAAAACCCTACAAAATAATGTGCTAAATGTTAAAAAATTACCATTATAATTTTTTTTTTAATCCTAGATACCTTAATATCATGTTAACTTTATTTCAAGTGAAAATTCATAATAATACATAAATTAATAAGAAATTACATGTGTTTTTAAACAAAGTTTTAAATAAACCACATAAAAAAAACTCTAAAACCATTTTTATATTTCAAAATTTTTATGTTCTTTTTTTTTTGGTGAATTAGTGAATTATAATAGTAGGACAAAGCCCGAACAACAAACGCGACTAGCGTGACTCGAGCCCAGACTACATCTGAGATGAAAAATACCCTTAACCATTAAGTCATCACATGAGTTCAAATTTTTATTGTTTTAATTATGGACACGAGTATAAAACAATTATTCCTTTTTAAATAACATAATTTATGTTGCACAAAATTTTTGTTTCTTAACATATTTATAAAACAATCCCTCATATTTATTTGTTGAGGATGACAATCCGAATTAAAGAAAGTTTTTGGATTAGAAACCTTTAATTTATCAAATACTAAAATCGAAAAAAAAAAAACCTTCATGCAAGCTTTAATGAAAATTGCATTTATGCTTATCATTTCGAGTACTAAAACTGATAAAAGTATCAAAACATTCTAAAAACAATTTATTTAATCGATTTTAATGTAATTAAAGCAATATGATACACAGATTTTGTATCATATCGTTTTATTTACGAAAAGAATAAATAAATAAAACTAATATTCAATAAATATGAATATCAACATTAATATGAACAATTGTCTTAGCTCAATTGGTATTAGTATTCATATTGTTGCCAATGCAGGAGGACGTGTGTTCGAGTGTATTGAAGAGCATTATGCTCCTATTTAAGGGTGAGGAAGGACTATAGATAGCTCTAGGCATTGTATTAAAAAGAGTAGATATTATAAGAACATATTATGAAATTAATGTTAAAAAATAAAAAAAATCGCTTTGGCGATATTTATCATGCACTTTTAGGACATGAAACTCTTGAAGAATCTTTTCCATTTTTCGGTTATGTATGGAAAGATAGAAATGAAATGACCACAATTTGGGTATTCACTTAATTTTGCTAGGTATAGGTACTTTTCTTCTAGTATTCGAGGCTCTTTATTTTAGGGGCGTATACAATGTCTAGGCTCCGGGAGGGCGAGATGTAAGAAAAATTACCAACTTGACTTTTAGCCCAAGTGCTATTTTTGGTTATTTACTAAAATCGCCCTTTGGAGGCGAATGATGGATTGCTAATGTGGACGATTTGGAAGATATAATTGGAGGACATATATGGTTGGGTTCCATTTGTATATTTGGTGGAATATGGCATATCTTAACTAAACCTTTTGCATGGGCTCGCCGTGCACTTGTATGGTCGGAAGCGGCCTACTTATTTTATAGTTTAGGTGCCAATAATTGTTAACCTCCATTTTATACAATTAGAGCTTGCACTTTACATCCATATCAAATTGCGTCCTTAATAAGTTGTTTTTTTAATACACTATTGATACTCCAATATTATACTAATTTAAAATATTTATAAATATTTTAAAACTAACTCTTATTTAACTATTATTCCTTATAATAAATATTTCATTCCTAAAATTAGATTTTATAAACAACCTTAATTAACTATAAATATTATAGTATTCACAATATATAGACTATATCTAGATGTACTACTCTACAATATTATTAATTAAAGGAAAATGAATTTTTAATCATAATTAATATTACAATATGTACACATTAAATTATTTGAATTATTTATTTATTAATTAACTTCTTATTAGATTCAAATTTTGGTATATCTCAATGGCTTTTAGGATTAATATACAAAGTAAGTTAGTGCATTGCACGGGTAAAAAAACTAATATTAGTATACTTTATTTTAGTATATAATATTTGATATTTGAACTTGACATTTTTTTTTAATTTGGTACTTAATTTTTTTTATCCAATTTAGTACCTAAGTTTTTTTGTGTGTCCAATTTGGCATCTAAACTTAGCCCGTTTTATTAATTCGGTAGCTAGGTTTTTTTTTTTGTCTAATTTAATACTTGAACTTGTCAAATGCTATACAAATTATCCAAAATCATTAACAGTGTTAGTTTTTTTTATGAGGGGACAAAAATAACTGATGTATGATCAACAAGTGGCAAATGACATGAATTTAATGGTATGAATGATTACATTTATTTGGAGTTTCTTATGTTTTGCTAAATAATACACTATTAATGTAACGCCCCGAATTTTGGGCCTAGAAGTTTTGAGGTTTTGTGGTTAGGATCAGTGAGAAGGTTACGCTTTAGTGTCTATTTTCGTATTTAAGTAACAAAATGGGCCTGCTGGTCTGGTGGTTGAGTGAGTGTTAAAGTAAAACAAGGTTCTGGTTTTGAGTCTCTGGGTGTATGTATTTTGTGATATATTTTTAAGTTGTTAAACAGTAAACTGGTTTTTAAGTTTTAATTATTAATTTCTTTTTATCATTACGGTTAGAATTTTTTTGGGGGGGTTGCACGTTCGCATCTTCCTCTTCCTCTTCTGGCTTTTCTATTTGCTCTTTTCTTCTTCTGCAAAAGCAATCTTTGTCTGTGGTATTTGAAGAGCTCCGTTTTCTGGTCATCGAGATGGCACTCAAACATCTTAGATCACGAGACATGTGTGGGATTCAAACCTTCTCTACACTATTTTAGTTTACCCAAATGCTCGATTTGACCTATTTTTTGTGTGTTCTAACTCTTTGGTTTTGGATTTTCTGAATGTTGAAAGTGAGTGAAATACTCCAATTTCTGATGTGTCTTCGATATTACTAAAGTTGGGGACGGTTTTGATGGCTGAAACGACGTTTTTGGGGCTGTGTAAGGGTGGTTACATGATCGTCCTGACGGCCACAAGGGCGTGTGTTGACCAACATGGCCGCGTGAAATTGGGCGTTAGGGTTTTCGGGTCAAATCAAGTGCCACACGGCCGTATGGCCAGTTTGGGGATTTTGTCGATTTTCACACAGCTGTGTCCCTCGGGTGCACGGGCGTGTGAGATTGGGAATTAGGGTTTCTGTAACAGCCCGATTACGACCCTAATCGGAATGGTGGTTTCGGGACCACGAATTCGAGTCGAAAAAATATATTTTAATATTATTTTTCATGTTAAATATTTATGATTGAGTATGTGCTAAAACTTCGTGAATTTATTTGCTCTTTGATGTGCTTAATTTAAGAGAAAAGACTAAATTGTTAAAGTGGTAAAAGTAGCCTTTATTAAGTTGGATGGTTTAATTGATTTGTTTTCTTGAGGGACTTGCATGTCAAATTGACCTTTTGATACTTTAGTGGACGACATTATGGCTTTGTAATATATATTATATGTTTGTTTATGTGTTAAATATATAATAATGATATAATATATTTTATATGTATATTATAATAAAACAAAAGGGAAAAAGGGGATGGCATGTTCATCTTTTTCCTTCATTTGACCGAAACTTCAAGGAAGAAGAAAGAACTTAAGCTCTTTCATATTCGGCCCTTCATGAGAAAAATTAGGTATGTGTTGGTTTGTAATTTTTGATGATTTTCATATTTTTGAACTTCTTGTTTCTTATACTACCGAACCCATGTATTAATTTAGTGAAATGGTGATGCTTGTGTTATGTGCCATGGATGATAGGTTGAGTTTTGTGATGGATATTGGTAGTGAATGAAAGATTTAAGATAGATGAACATATTTTGTTCTTGAGATTTTAATGAATGTTGTTAATTAAGGATTTATTTGTAGGAAGAAAAAAAAACATTAGAGGTTAAAATGTTAAGAAAATGAGTTGTAAAGGCTTATATATAGGAGATGAAAATTCGGCTCCAAAGAATGAGGGTCAAATTTTGAATATTTGGTGAGTTTTGTACTAGGGACTAAATTGTCAAAGTTACAAATCCTAGGGGTAAAATCATAAATTTGCTAAATTATATGTTTTCGGATTAAATTGAATGAGAAAAGTGATGAATGAGTTTGATTTGAATTTATTTAGATCAAGATCATAAAGAAAAGAGTTTATATCGGGGGAAGGCAAAATTGAACGAGTAACCTGGAAGCTTAATTTATCGACTTCCGAGGTAAGTTTATAAGCAATCGGTTTAATCGAGTGGCTATTATAAATAAATGCATATGTGCAAATGAATTTAAGGATTTAATTACTAAGTTGCCAAATGGAACATGGATTTTTGAGTATGAAAATCGAATGTGGTTTATTATATTCATGTATAAGTGTATATCCCTTGAATTAATTGAAATTAGCATATAAAAATCCAATATTGCCGAATGTGATATGGTATAAGAATAAATATATATAGATTAGCCGAATGTTAAGTTGAATATTATATATATATATATATATGTATGTATATAAGTGTGGATTCATTGAGTATATTGAGTATATGAATGATAAAAAAAGAAGTTAAATATGAATACAAAATGAGATGGATGTTTGTATTGAATAGATGGATGAAAATATATATATTGTGTACATGTATATGATTTGTGCCGAATGAAATAGTATGACATAGAGAAATTGAATTGTTGCTGTTGGGTAATCGTATAATTGGTTATATATATGTATGGGTTTGAAATTATAAGTGTTCGTTTATACAAAGAAAGGTTCGGTTAAGGGGCACTATGTGTGCGAGTTCTATTACCGAGCACTGTGTGTGCGAAATCGGTCGTTTGGCACAAAATGTGCGGAAAATACGCAATGGCACTAAGTGTGCGATACATTGCAAGTAATGGCACTAAGTGTGCAATACATTACTGGTATTTAGCACTAAGTGTGCTCTTTATTTAAGTAACGGCACTAAGTGTGCGATACGTTACGTAAACTGCACTATGTGTGCGGGTGGACAAATTTGCTAGAGACCTAAACAATTGAATGAAGGTAACCGAGAGATGATGTACAGGTAAGTAATATATGATAGTTGAATGCTTAGAGCTAATGAGGTAAGTTGTTTTGGGGTTATGAATTTTAGTAATAATGTAAGATTATTAATTTTGGATTTGTTCGGGTTGGATAAATGGTTCATGATTATTCGGCTTTGAGATTATTTGAATATGATAAATGTTAAACAGTGTAACATGCTATATATATGTGGATATGTGTTAGTTAAGGAGTAAGAGTAAATTGATTAAATTCTAAAAATGATTAGATGCATATGTTTACCATTGCTTATTGCTTACTAAGCTAAGATAGCTTACCATTTGTGTTTAATTGACTATTTTATAGATTTTGAGGTTTACGTACGAGCTCGGGATCATCATCAAAGTCAATCACACTATCAACTATCTTTGGTACCCTTTTTATAAGTTGAACTCTTGGAACTATGGCATGTATAGGCTATATTACTCTTTTGAGTTTATTTTGAATATGATGTATATATTTGTATGAGCCATGCGAAAATGGCTTATCCATCTTGTAAATCTTGGAAATTTATATTTTGGCTTGATGATTATGTTTGGTTGTGGTTTTGGTTGATTTAGTTTTAATATATATATAATTATGGTTAATGTATAGAGTTTAAAAGAAATGG
Organism: Gossypium australe; assembly: GCA_005393395.2. Lineage (NCBI taxonomy): Eukaryota > Viridiplantae > Streptophyta > Magnoliopsida > Malvales > Malvaceae > Gossypium > Gossypium australe. The sequence goes on along the minus strand of CM016616.1, from coordinate 148,875,848 downwards.
AGTAAGGATGTTATAAACTAGTTAACTATATTTTGCAATGAAATAGTTTTTAGTTAACAGTAGTGACGTGATTTTGAAAAATCACCAAAAATAGGATAAATGGAATTAGAAAGTGAATAAGATATAGAATTAAAGCTTATTGTGTCTATTTTTATATGTAAGAAACAGAGTAGGCAAAGGAATTTTATACTATGAGATATTTAAATCTTAGTGAGACTAGTTCTGAATGACTTCGTGATTCCCTGTTCTGTCTTGGAAAAATAGTTAAAAATTGTACAAAAATAGTCATGGAGCATAGTTTATATGCTTAGAATCCTTAATGAGTCTATTTTTGATTGGAATAAACTAGAACATTATTTGAATTCTGTACAATGAGATAACTGAGTTTTTTTAAAGATAGGTCAGAACCATCAAACAGTGAAATAGGGGAAACTTTAATGAATAAACTGTACTAATTGGCCATATGAAAAATTCTGGAAAAATTATAGTAAGAAGATATATGAGTCTAGTTTCAAGGAAAATTTACGGATCTAAATTTTGAGTTTTGTAACTCGAGTTATGGTCAATTTAGTCAACATGATGCGAATGGACAGTTTTAATTTTATGCCCCGAATTAGTAGTTAAGTCTAGTAATGCCTCATGCTCGACTCCGGCAACGGTCTTGGGTAAGAGGTGTTACAGTTTCAGAGGTTTGGTGTCACACGGCCTGGCCACATAGTAGTGTGACTGGTTTGGGGATTCAGGGATCCCACAAGGGCGTGTGTTTCTGAACACACGGCTATGTCTGATGGGCACACGAGCATGTGAGATCCTCACAAGGCCGTGTCTGCCCTGCACTTGATTTTAGCGAAACTAGATAGTGAGTTGCACGACCTGTTCACATGGCCGTGTCCTTGCACCGCACGGGCGTGTGCCTCTGTTACACGGCTGTGTGCTACCCTCCACACGGACGTTTGGAGCCCCACACGGCCTGAATTGCTCCACACGGCCGGAGCACACGGGCGTGTGACCCTATCTCGCCAAATAATGATTTTAGGTCAAATTTAAGTGTAATCACAACTTTGTTTGTTTCAACCCTCGACTGAGCTTTACTGAAGTTAATTATGACTCTAATATGGGCTTGATATGTGTGTTATTTGTAATTGGTTGTGCAATAAGTTTGATACTGAACTCTAGTTCTGAGTGTGCACATGTCTGATTTTGTAACTGACTGATTGGATGTGAGTGTCTGCTTCTAATCAACTGTCTGAAACTGGTATTCTGATTGTGTACATCTAATTGCATACATACATATGCATATACTGTTTTTGGGTGGGATTTTGAGGAGAAGGAAGATTGACTGAACTGGCAGCTGATTTGCTGGTTACTAATAGCCCCTAACACCCAGAGGGTCAAGGGCGGTCCCAATATCCTGAGGGTCGTGGACTTTACTGATAACGGTATAGTAAATTACCGCATTGCACTGTACCACATGTACGTTAGCTATGCTACGTGCCATTGACTGAACTGGCAGTTTAACTGCACTTTACCGGTATAGCGGTTTACCATATTGCACTGTACCGCTTATACTTCAGCTTCGCTGCGTATCATCACTATCTGATCTGACAGTTCATACTGCATATCTGTACCGCAGTTTACCGCATTGCACTGTACAGCTTACTGATAGCCCCTAATACCCAGAGGGTCATGGGCAGTCCCAATACCCTAAGGGTCGTGGACATTATTGGAGTGCAGGGATGGATGAGCTTTACGAGGTCCTATGTGGCGTGATTGGTTGGATGAACTCAAACAACTCTTATGAGGAGTGATGGGGACGGAGTGGTGTGTTGGCTGGATGGGTGGGATTTATAATTCAATTGCATTCATAAGCATCTGTGTGACTGTTCTTTGCGCTAAAATATCTGATTGTTTTGTTTGACTGAAAAGAACTTTTGTGGTTCTACGTACTTTGTAAACTCCGATTGTATCTGACTGACTGAATTGAACTGTGATTATCTGATTGAGACTTTTGTCTCGAAGTTATCGTCTGATTCTGTAAGTATGTTCCGCTTCTGAACTGCCACAGGTTTTTTGTTTTTGATTTTGTAGTAGTTGGTTTTGGACTCACACTGAGCTCGAGTAGCTCACCCCCTCTTAGCATTTCTTTTCAGGTACCCTTTCTGGATTCTGACGCTGGACTCAGTATGCGGAGGTCTCGGACAGTGTCGGTGGAAAATAAATAACGGTTTATATTGCCAGTTGTATGTGGTTAAACTGTTTTTGAAATGTAAGATTTTATAAAGCTGTGGTACAAATTCTGTTTTAAGTTTTATACACTTTTATTCCGCTTATATAAACATATATTTTAACTGAAATTTTTTTGATCGGATTTTAAACAATTAAATGGTAAGATTCAACATGTTAACTTGTTTTGTAAAAATTCACCTACGATCACTTCTGTGATCAATGTAGCATCCGAAATTCGGTCTAAACTTCTAGGCCGAGTTTGGGGTGTTACAATTAATGACAAGAATGATTCAAGAAGGATTACACACTTAAAACATGGCCTAACTGTATTAAAAAAATTGTGCTTTGAGCTATGCTTAATGAATGGATATTAAATAAGAAAAAGAGAGTTTTAAAACCCAAAATAAAATAAATTAATTAAGTTAAACTAAACTAAAAGTAATTGAACATTTAAAATACAAAAAAAAAAATTCATGACATCTGTCACATGTGGATCATATATTAATTAAATTTGTTACCTCTTAAAAATAACATCGCTAATATATTAAAGTAATTTGTACAACGTTTGACAATTCTAACTATCAATTTTGACAAAAAAAAAGCTTAAGTACTAAATTAAGGAAAAAAAATGTCCAGTTCAAATATCAAATTGAACCAACAAAAGCTTAGCTACCAAATTAAAAAAAAAAATAAAATTCATGTAGCAAATGTTATATTAAACCATTATTTTCTAACAACAACAATATTTTCTATCAACAAACCGAGTTTGGATCCTAAATTAAGAAGCAAGTGAATCTATGGATCAATCTTTTTAAAACATCATCTAAATTTAAAATAAAATAGTTTTTAATTAATAAATAAACATAACTTGTGGGTGTTTATATTTCCAAGCTTTAAATATTAAGAAAATTACATTTTGAAGATTCATCTATTTAATTAACAAGCAAACATAAGATAGGTGGTGACATATAAAAGCAATTTAAATGCAATATAAAAAATAGAATGAGAAAATTCCAATATCTAATCATATATATACGATATTATAGCAAGGAATAAATAGTTATATTTATATTACAGTTCTTTAATTCATGATATTTTTTATTTGAAGTATTTATTTATATTTTAAATAAATTATTATTTTATTTCTTATATTATAGTTATTTCATGTCTTTGTTAAAATTTTACTTCCATTAATTTAAGAAAAAGCAGAAGAGCTTGATTTAGGATGTCGTGGCTAGATCAAGAATTTTCAAACTTTTGGAGAGCTTCAAATTCGTAAAACAAAACAGATTCTTGATGGTAATAGAGTAATGTGGAGTTGAGATCAGGGTCAAAGCTAGAACAATTTTTTGGGCGGATGAATTTTTAATTTTTTATAGTTTATATCTTTATAATTTGTAAAGGATTAAATCAAATTTTTATAATTTTAGGGGGTCAAAATGTAATTTTATCTTTACTAATTTAAAATTTTTTAAAAAATTTAAGAGTTCAAATAGTAATTTTACATTTTAGGGGGCTGGGCCCATGCCAGCCCCCCTAGCTTCGCCACTGGTTGAGATTTTGTCTAATAATACACTAATTATCACCCTTCAAATGTATACATTTATCAATGAATTGTCAAAATCAAACTTGTAAATGGTGATTAAAATTGCATTTAGATAACAATGAACAAAATGTAAGGTTAAAACTCGTTATTGCTCCTCGTATTTTGCGAAAGTTATGGATTTAATACATGTACTTTAATTTAATCATTTTTAGTTTTTGTATTTTTCAAATTTTAAAACTTCAATTCTTACCAAATGATAATTGTTAAGTTCATTTAGCTAAGTTTTGCTATTTCCAAAATCTGATGCAACAAACATATTATGATACGTGTAATGCCATGTCAGCTTGCTATTTCAACATATTACTGACTAAAAAAATTCAGTTAATGAATTAATAATAATTATTCTTGTCAAGATCAAATTTCAAAATTCGAAAAGTATAAAGACTTAAAAAAGATCTAATTAGAGAATATGGGCCAAAACTACAATTATATGCATAATGCATGACATTTTTTTTTTTGATAAAACATAATGCATGACATTTAACTATACTGGTTGGGTCATGATTCAGGTTTAAATTTTCAAAATTTAAAAAAGTATAGGGGTTAAAATTGATCAATTCGAAAAGTATAGAGATTAATAGTAAAATTTAATCACAACTTTTGCAAATTACAGGGACTAATATCAGAATTTAACCCCCAAAATAAGGATGGGAGCCAAACTTTTTTGTTTGTTTTGTTGGTTCTTTCTGGGTCCAATTTGTTTGTTTGTTGATTATACGTTACAGATAAAGTGTAAAGCACGAGCATGATATGTGCCTAGCACAGTCACTTCTTACAAGTAGTAAAGCAAAAGGGTTGCAGCTTTCCTAATCCCCAACTTAAACCCTCACTTCCGCCGCCGCAGCCATGCAAGCCACATTTGTATCCTCCCGAACCACCGTCCTCCCCGCCACAAAGCCAGCCACCGCTATTCCCAACCGCCGCCAATATCTTCGCGTTACCGCACAATCCCAAGCAACAGAAACAGCAGACCCTCCTTCTCCCTCAGCCGTAAAGCTCAACAAATACAGCTCGAGAATAACGGAGCCAAAGTCACAAGGCGCGTCCCAGGCCATGTTGTACGGTGTCGGATTATCGGAAGATGACATGTCGAAACCCCAGGTGGGAATATCGTCGGTCTGGTACGAGGGGAACACGTGCAACATGCATTTGTTGAAGCTATCGGAGGAAGTGAAACGGGGCGTTGAGGAGGCCGGGATGATTGGGTTTAGATTCAATACGGTCGGGGTCAGCGATGGGATTTCGATGGGGACGAGAGGGATGTGCTTCAGTTTGCAGTCAAGGGATTTGATTGCTGATAGTATTGAAACTGTTATGAGTGCTCAGTGGTATGATGGGAATATCTCTATTCCTGGTTGTGATAAAAATGTAAGCTTTATTATCCAAATGTAGTAGTTGTATTGTTTTTTTTATTTCTTTTGTGTTTCAAGAAAAATTCTACAATTATAAATTATAATGTGAAATATGTTTGTTTTTTTAACAATTTTACAACCATCTCAATCTTATGTTAGCTAGTTCTTTAGATGCCAGGTACAATTATTGCAATGGGGAGGCTCAATCGGCCAAGTCTTATGGTTTATGGTGGAACCATCAAGGTTTGCTGCTTTGCTTTGTCTACTATAACTGCTGTAGATCAACTGCTCTTTTTTCTTCAGTGGCAAAAGCCTCATTAAGGCTTTATATCTATTAGTTTTGCTCCTATAACTTTCTATTGCAAGTGTTCTTTGGTAAATCAATGCTGCTCTTTAAAATTCTTAAAACAAATACACATTTCACCCTTGTTACATTAGATAAGTCCACAAGGATTGGTTTCAAAGTGGAAAGCATTCATCCGAATGAATACTTGTTTTCTTTCTAAGTTGCAGTATATATATTATATATGCTTGATTTTTCTTATCAATGCATACCCACCATTAAAAAAATGTATGCACCTGGCTTAGTATACCATGCGGGTGTACTGGCAATTTTGTTATAGGTTATATAAAAATTAAGTCTAAACATTCTAAGTGCTAAACAGAAATATATTAGGCCATCACGCAGTAATGTGTTAAATGAAATTTGCACAATCTGTTGCTCTGGTTCTCCCTTCCATTGTCATCAAATTTTCATGTTAATGAGTTATTTATTTTTATACTTCTTTTTTTGCAGCCCGGTCATTTTCAAGGCAATACATTCGATATAGTATCTGCCTTCCAGGTAAGCACAATGATATGCTATAGGAATGTTCTTATGCTAGTTTATTTCTTCTTTCTCTTTTTACCTTCATATTAGCTGGATATTTTGCTTGGTTCCGGAGTTGCTGTGCCTCTCTCAATTTAACATTTTTCTGACCCTTGGTGTCTGTTAATTCTTTGATTTTAGGAGTGACAATTGAAATAAAATTTCTTGGATTAATATGTGGAACTTGGGAAAATTACGAGGATATGATGATCTTTTATGTAGATAATTACACTTAGATAGATACATGCAGTGTTTTCCATGATCTATGGTTTTTTTGGTAAGTACATATGAAGGCATTACAATCTAAGATTAAAATAAAACATATAAAGCTAAATCTACATTTCTAGAATTGGAGGAGTTTTTGTACGTGGACACTCTGTTTGTGTACAGTCAACCTCATGATGGTGTATATCAGATAAGTGCCTACTTTTATACTTTATTTTTTGTTTTGGTTTGTATTGGGTGACACTCTATTTACCTTGTCTTTGGAAGTTATTTTATTGAATAAGGATAACTCTTGCATTTTCTGGTAATAACTAATATCAAATCTTTCTATTTGCTATTACTCCAAAATTCTGCTTGAGAATTGAAGTATTGACAGAGTTTGTAGATTGTGAATTCAGTTAGTTCATCTCTAGTGCTAACACAGTGAAACTTTGAGGATCTTTCTTGTTACATTTATTTTTGGTTTTACTCTGTCTCTGAACTGAAGTGGTACTCGCCCCTTGAGGGGCAGAGTTTGCTTTTGCTTTTCACTCTTGTTCTCTTCCCCTGTTTTCATGACTTTGAGGATTAAAATAAGGCCAACTGACTGTTTGAAGTTTGTCAAGATCAAGCAATATCATTAAAATTTCTACCATATGCTAATATGTAAAGATTAACCTTTATGGCATGATTTATCTGAAAATACCAGTATTTTGATAACCTTGTAACTTTTTATTTTTTGATTGGCCATGCAGTGTTATGGAGAGTATGTAAGTGGATCAATAAGTGATGAGCAGAGAAAGAATGTTATCCTTAACTCATGCCCTGGAGCAGGAGCCTGTGGGGGGATGTATACTGCAAACACCATGGCTTCTGCAATTGAAGCTATGGGAATGTCACTTCCTTACAGGTACAACTATGCTCGCACAGGATTGTTTTGATTGTGAATTTGGCATTCTGCCGTTTTTTCTTACATTTTCTTTTTCTACCTGACAAGCTCTTCAATACCTGCTGAAGACCCATTGAAATTGGATGAATGCCGTTTGGCTGGGAAGTATCTACTAGAATTGTTGAAAATGGATTTAAAACCCCGGGATATTATCACCCGGAAATCTTTACGTAATGCAATGGTTATTGTCATGGCCCTAGGTGGATCAACCAATGCTGTGTTACATTTAATTGCCATAGCAAGGTAAGACTTTATGCCAGATATCCCTTGGGTCTCAAAATTATTGGAATTTTGTGGAAATGAGTTGTGGAATTATCATGGCAGGTCTGTTGGTCTAGAATTGACTCTTGATGATTTTCAGAAGGTTAGTGATGAGGTTCCTTTTCTGGCTGATTTGAAGCCCAGTGGAAAATATGTCATGGAGGATGTACACAAGGTATAAATAACTGCTTATCTTCTAAATTATTCGTTTCTTTCAAGTTTCATTTTTCCTCCAGAGCTTATGGATCATGACACTAATAACTTTCCTGGTATATGTTGTCTATTCTATCTTTTCAACACATGGGAAAAAATAATGTTTTGATAGATTGGAGGAACACCTGCCGTGATTCGTTTTCTTTTGGAGCATGGGTATCTAGATGGGGATTGCATGACTGGTATGCCAGTTTGGATTCTACTACATTTCTTTGTTTATTGCAATATCAGAGCTTTAATATTCAATATTTTTGATACAATGATAATTCCATTCTAGTGACCGGGAAGACAATGGCAGAAAATGCACAAAGCTACCCTCGTTTTCCTGATGGACAGGTTGGTTGTACTGATTATTTTTCACCAAAAATAGGCTAGGCTCCTTCAACATGTTAAAATCGAGATTTGTTGAATGGAAGATGCAATTAATCTGATCAGTCTTCAAAATTCGTTTCCAGGATATCATAAGACCGGTGTCAAATCCCATCAAGAAAACAGGGCACATCCAAATATTAAGAGGGAATCTTGCACCTGAGGGTTCTGTAGCAAAAATTACTGGAAAAGAAGGACTCTATTTCTCTGGTGCCCTTTTTATTCTTCCTTCCTTTCTAATTTTAACTTTGTGCTTCATGTTAATTGTACTGCCAGAGCATTTTATAATTCAGAATCTAGTCTACCTCCATATGTAATGATTGCAAAAATTGTTCTTTAGGACCTGCACTTGTCTTTGAAGGAGAGGAAGCTATGCTAGCTGCCATCTCTGAAAATCCTTCAAGTTTTAAGGTATGTGAGTCAAGCAGCATAGTATTTTTATGTAATTAGTTAGGAACGGGAATCTCCATGTTTTTTTATTAACAATTGAGTGAGAAGTTTTAATTGCATTCTGTTTCTGATGTGTAAGCTGCTTCATTTTACTTGTACGCTGTGAGTTTGACTCTGTTGCAGATTTTCCTCCTCTCTTTTTGATAAATACAAATTATAAAAAAAGAAAAAAAAATTACTATGACTGTGAGACCCTGAGTTTTATTGGTGTGCTTAAGTTGATCGTCTTAAAGTGGCAAGGTTGAGGGTTTCTTATTGCACATATGTTCTTCACCATAAGCTTTGTTGGTTTACCTTTCAGTCAAGAATGCAAGTTTGAATGTGCATTCCTTGTATATCTATTTGCATTGGCTAAACTCTAAATATTTTATGCTCTGTAAATTTCCAGGGAAAAGTAGTAGTCATTAGAGGGGAGGGACCAAAGGGGGGACCAGGCATGCCTGAAATGTTGACACCAACAAGTGCTATAATGGGAGCAGGTCTTGGGAAGGTATTGTGATTTGAAATCCTAGTGGCTTGACACCAGTGACCTACATTTTTTTGTTAATCTGCTCAGATGCTATTCTATGTTTTTTCCAAAAATGCAAGATCTCAAATTCTGTGATTTTAGAAGCACAATTAGTTGAATTGATCTGTAAAACGTTGCAAAACCCGTACCTTTTGGAGCATTCCTTTTACTGTCTCTACAGTTTACTTTCAATTTGAATTGGATCTTTGTAATTGCCGATGTGATTATTGTGCCTTTCAAAATGGTATTTGATTCAAACACTGCAAGCGAATACTGCAGGATGTTGCACTGCTCACTGATGGTAGGTTTTCTGGAGGTTCACATGGATTCGTTGTAGGCCACATATGCCCTGAAGCACAGGTGCAGTAATTTCTCACTCGAATAGCAAGATAATTTTTGCATTCCAATGAAAGTTTAAAATTGTGCATTTTAGTCTGTGTTATCTTTTATGTATTACTTTCTTAGCTATAAAAATATGCCTTATCCTGCATCCCTGACAAAATCAAAGATCTGAAAATTTTAAAATAAACAAGAGTTAACAAATTTAATCTGTACTTTCAATGGAACTAAACTGGTCAATGGTGGAAAGTGTGAAACATTTGACAGAATAGCTTCTTAACTCAAATGTAGGATAGCAAAAGCTCCGGAGTTCTATGTTTCCCAAATGAATCTCATTAACATAAAAGATGTATTTGATGCATGTATCTAACACATATTTAGAATAGATTTGGGGTATAATCATCCGTTTATATGCAAATGCTTTAAAAAAAATGGAGTATATCAGTGTTAGGCACACCCTAATGGTTCTAAACCCCGAGTTTGAGTAACATAGGTTTTACTAGGACCGGTATGCCCCTGATTATTTTCTGGTTTTTTGTCTTTATCATATAGAATTGCTCTGCTCCCCTAATATATCTAGATGCTGGATATTGGATTTGCTTTTATAGGAAGGTGGCCCCATCGGTCTTGTTCAAAATGGGGACCTTATCAGCATAGATGTTCAAAAGAGGGCCATAAATGTAGAGCTGACAGATGCTGAACTGAACGAGCGGAGAAAGAAGTGGAGTCCACCTCCTTACAAGGCTAACAGAGGTGTCTTACATAAGGTAGTGCTTGATAATCTTGCATCGGAACCATGTGTTGCTTATGTTATCAATAGTAGGTTGCTAAATGAACATATGTTTTTCCACTTTCAGTACATTAAGAATGTGCAACCAGCTTCAGTGGGGTGTGTAACAGATGAATAGAGGCAATAATAGCCAACCGGATTAAAACAGAGTGAAAATGGACCGGAATTGGTGCATGGCATTGTCGATGCATGAGGAATTTTGCAGGTGGGTTTAGGTGTCCTCCTAGCTCTAGAACTGCAATTTTGTTGTAGTAGGCATCAAATCTTTCATTTCTGTAATTTTGTTTCTCATTTAGGGTTTGCAATGACTTTTCTTTCTAGACAAGCTTTCTATTTGTTTGCTTTCCCAAGTCTTCAAAAAAATAAAAGAAAAAGAGTTGGGATATGCAAAGGTACAATTTGGTTAAACTTCCTAGGTGGCGTGGTCTTATAAGCTTAGTAGTGGTTTAGTCATTCTGAAATAAAAATGAGCTATTGAGTGATTTACACCTTTTTACATTTAATTTTAGTAGTAATTTAGTCCTCCTGAAATAAAAATAAGCAATCAAGTCGATTTACATTTAATTTTGAAACAAATAGATTAATGTTGGCATGTTGACAAAATTGTAGTAATTAAGGAGTAATTGAGTCAAACAAAAATAAGCAATTAAGTCACTTTACATTTAATTTTGAAACAAATAGGTTAAATTACTTAGTTAATTCTTTACTGGCATTGTTTGTATTGGCTGTAACATTCCTAAATTAAAACAACTAATTCTAGTTTTGGTTGTATTGTTGTGTTTCCATCTGTACTGATTTTAATATTTTAAACAATTTTTTAATAATTTTTATCTCAACTTTTTTCTATGATTACTTTTAAAAATAAAATATAATCATTTTATCATGTTATTCAACGTAATAGATTTAAAATTAATATTTCCATATTAACTGAACTATTTTTACATGGATAAATATTTTAAAAATAGTAATAAATTTGAAATTGTATATCCAGGTACAATATTGAGTATTTTGTAAACTACACTAATATTGGTCATTCGAAAATCTTATCACTTTGACAAAAAAATGTGGCTATTTTTCATTGGAGTATGGATTTTGAAAATCCATGTCAGCTTTGACAAAAAGTTTTAAAAAAGAAGAAATAAATTTATTGAAATATTGAAAATAAGAAGAAAAGGAAAACCCGAACCCATAGTCTATTTCCTGAGATAGCCAAAATCATATCAGTGAAGCCTTAAATCTTTAGTTTTACTATCTTGGTATACCAGGAGGCCATATATTGGTTTTGCTGAAAGCGGTGTAATCATTAAATATATCATATTATAATATGATTGAGGGCTAAACGTAGTGAAAGGGGTAGACTACTGGTGCATGCTTTTAAGCCGAAATTAATTACTAGAACACTGGGCCTAACCATGCAAGAGCTAAGAAATTTCTTTGAACTTGATTTTGCTGTGCTCCGGTCTCCTCCAGCTTACATTTATTGACTTAACGACTCAACATAATCTTCATAAAGAATCAAAAGTGAGAGAGGGAATGGGCATTTGCATGGCGTTTTGCTTGATCCTACAGCTACCATGGCTAATACAAGCAGCCAGTTCTGATTGTAATGAAACATGTGATGTGGGAGGGTTCGTATTCAGTACCCTTTTGGATTAAGAACTGGTTGCTATCACATTCGTGGTTTACAGTAAAGAACAACATAATCTCGAAACCTAACCTGCAGGGGTCCATGATTAACTGTAATGTCACCATTATCTTTTATCACAATTTCCACTGCTATAAACTCAAAAGACTTGTGCTTCTGGAAAGAAAGGGGAAAATGAAGGGAGGAATACCCAAACTGGGCTAATTTTCATCAATTCAATCAAATTACATCATTGAGCTTTTATCATTTCTATTACGTAATTTTAATGGAAAATATTGAGTCGAACATGAAATCCCACATTGATATTCCGAATTTGACTATTAAAAGGAAAGTCATAAATGATTTTTATTCATATTCAGACCTATTTTATTAATAATATAATTTGATGAAATTAATAAATCTTTATTTTCCTAAAGATTATTATAAATTCAAATTTTTTTTATATTTGTATCATTTTCTTTCTAATCTTATATAAAGTTTTGTATTTTTATATCAATATTAATAATTTAATAATTTAATATTAATATTAATATTTTTATAAATATGTATTATGATAAAATTTGTATCGCGTCAAAAAACATGGGTTAGAAATTGATTGCCGCTGAACCTAATTGAGGGTTAAACATACTGAAACTGGGTCTACACAACGCAAGAGCTACGAAATTTCTTTGAACATTCGGTTTGCTATACGCCACTCTCCTACACCATATATATATATTGTCCCAACAAAAATCTTCATAAACAACCAAAAGTGAGAGAAATTAAGAGAGAGAATGGGCATTTGCATGGTGTTTTACTTCATCCTGCCGCTACCATGTCTAATACGAGCATCCAGTTCTGACTGCCATGAAACATGTGGGAGTGTTGTTATCCCGTACCCGTTCGGAATAAGAACTGGTTGTTATTACAATCCGTGGTTTAGAGTAACTTGCAACCAAACCACCAATGGACCAAAGCCTTTCATCAGTCGAATCAATTTGGAGCTACTACACCATTTTCCAGAGACTGACGACGCCGTCTTCGTCAACAATCCGGTAATTTATCTAAATTGTGACAATAAAGGTAACAATGGCACCACTTCTAGTGCTAGTGTCAACCTACAAGGCAGTCCATTTTTCTTCTCAAGCAGATTTAACGGACTCGGATCAGCAGGCTGCGGCTATTTGGCTGCTGTTTTTCACGACAATCTAACTGATCCAATCGCTAGCTGCCTACAGCAAAGATGTAGCGACCAGACGTCTGAGTTCAGTCTTTATGAAAGACGTGGCGCAACTTTTCCAACATGTTATGCCCCAATTTATGAAGATATCATTTCCTATACGGCAAGCGTGACGGAAGTCATTAACACGGGGCCGGGGAGCAACAGATGCACATCTGTTTTCATAAAGTACGGTAACCGCTTGGTTACGTATTTAAGCGAGATGAAGGATTTTGCTGTATCGGATTTTATATCTTTCCGCGGTATAAGCATCCGCACAACGCATGTTCCTGCAGTGTTGGAGTGGAACCCGTGCGATTTGGGAGGTAATCATTTCCTAATATCACTTTTACAAAATTCCTTATTGCATCAATCCCGGGAATATATATTGAAAATATTATGTACATACCACAATAAATAAGTTAAAAAGTTACTGCCTAATTGAAAATATAATATATTGAACAGAAATTCGATAATTTTATTTTTATTATTAATTGATTAACTAATGGGTGCTTCGTTCATTATGTCTATGCAGATGAACTGTGCCCACTAGCTAACAGGTTTGATGGATGTCTTAGAAGATGTGGGAAAGTTGATATTCCATATCCATTTGGAATAGAAGATGGGTGTTACATGAATGAATGGTTTAGAGTAACTTGCAATGAAACTATTGACGGGTCAAAGCTTTATATAAGTAGCATCAACCTGCAATTGCTTAATGTTTCAGTTTTGCAAGGCACAGCTACCATCAACAATTCGATAACTTATTCCAATTGCCTAAAGGAAGATGGAGACACTGATGGGGTTAGTATCAATTTAAAAGGAACCCCGTTTTTATTCTCAACTGAGTACAATATATTCATGTCCGTAGGTTGCGGTAGTTTGACTACTTTTTCTTATAATCTAACGGATGAATATCCTGTTCGTGCCTGCATTCAACCCAATTGTGCCAATTTTCTAGATAGCTGCTCTACGGATCTTCCTTCCGATCTAAGTTCCTTTGCTGCAAACATGAAAGATATTTATCCTAGTAATGACAGCAAGAGATGTGGATCTGCTTTTATTGTTGACCACCGTCATCTCGATTCACTTGAGACAATAAATTCGAACAAAACTACGTTGACGCACGTTCCCACAACATTGCTATGGTCCACACCAAAGCGTGGGTTGTGTTTCACAAGTGGTTCAGCCACATTTTTCAACAAGGATGGTGAATATAGTTGGAAAAACATAAGCCAAAGCTATCTATGTGTTTGCACAACGTATAATAATATCGACGAAAATCTTTTTACTGATTCATGCCAAGGTATTGTATTAATACATATAACTCTCCGGCTTCATTTCGATGGGATCCATTACACATGGCTTTGCTACTTGACCTTTCCATATGAAGCACCACTATAGCATATTTTGTTTAGGACTAGATTAGGACAATTTGCCCAAAAGAAAAGAAAAGAAAATTAGATATATCACTCACTATAAACTTTTATTTAATTTGGTAATTCTATTATATATAAATCCGACTTTATTTTATTCATTTCGTCAATGTTTGCAGGATTAGATGAAAGTCATTGCCATAAAGAATACCAGTATTGTTATATGCTTTGTCTGGATGCTTTCGACAGCAATTGTTCATCATTAACATCATGTCCTGATGGATATGAATACTCGAATGAAAGAAATATGTGCATGCGCACACCCAATGATCCACCAACCTTTTCGACGAAAAAATCAAAGAATTTTGCAGTCATTATAGGTATTTGTTAATTTTACTTTCTTTTATTTTTTAATGACAGAAAGAGGAAGTAATATGGCTTCATTAAACTTAAGATTTATACTAAAATTGCTATCCCAAGTTAAAACTCAAGTCCTGATTATTTATTTAGTAATATGAATCATGTTACTATATATTTTTAAGTTTTTTCTGAACATATATTAATTTGCCTTTGACAAATTATATTTCCCATTATATGCATAGGTTGCAGCACCAGCATTGGGACGCTATTTGCTCTGCTTGGTACATGGCGTTTGTACAAAGTTCTAGAAAGAAGAAAAGATATCAAGTTGAAGCATAAATACTTTAAGCGGAACGGAGGCTTACTACTGCAACAACGATTGTCCAACAATGATGGTAATGTTGAGAACATACATGTGTTTGCTTCAAATGTGTTAGAAAAGGCGACAGATTACTATAATGATAATCGAATTCTTGGTCGAGGCGGCCAAGGAACTGTTTATAAAGGAATGTTAACGGATGGAAGCATTGTGGCAATTAAAAAACCTATATTGATGGAAGAGAAGATATTAGATGAAAAGAAGCTTGAACAGTTCATAAATGAGGTGATACTTTTATCACAAATTAACCATAGAAATGTGGTTAAGCTTTTAGGATGTTGCCTAGAAACAAAAGTTCCTTTGTTGGTCTATGAGTTCATCCCAAATGGAACCCTGTATCAACTCATTCATGAGCCGAATGAAGAGTTCCCGTTGACATGGGAAATGCGTTTACGAATTACAAGTGA
Organism: Gossypium australe; assembly: GCA_005393395.2. Classification (NCBI taxonomy): domain Eukaryota; kingdom Viridiplantae; phylum Streptophyta; class Magnoliopsida; order Malvales; family Malvaceae; genus Gossypium; species Gossypium australe. The sequence continues at coordinate 148,860,348 of CM016616.1, read as the reverse complement.
AATCGCTAATGCTTTATCCTACTTGCATTCAGCTGCTTCCGTTCCTATTTATCATCGAGACATCAAATCTAGCAACATACTTTTGGATGATAAATTCAGAGCAAAGGTGTCGGATTTCGGAACTTCAAAATCAATTGCCTTGGAGAAAACTCATGTAACCACTCGAGTACAAGGAACTTTCGGATACTTAGATCCTGAGTATTTTCGATCAAGTCAATTTACTGAAAAAAGTGATGTATATAGTTTTGGAGTTGTTCTTGTTGAAGTCTTAACGGGACAAAAACCCGTTTTCTCAATACAGTCAGAGGATGAAGTGAGAAGCTTGGTGGCCTTTTTTCTACTTTCAATGCAAAATGATTCGTTATTTGAGGTTCTTGATCGAACTGTTAAGGAAGGTCCAAAAACAGAGATCGAAGCATTTGCTAAGCTAGCAAAAAGATGCTTGAATCTTAACGGAAAGAAAAGACCCACCATGAAACAAGTTGCATTGGAACTGGAATGGATTAGATCGCCAGAAGAAGCTGATGCCATTGAACAATGTGCCGATGAAGATTTTGATATTGATGATACGATTGAATTTTCAGCTACGGATTCTTGTTCAACGTCTGGTTTAATTCTGAATGATAGTGTAACTTTGACATTAGATGCATAGTCATGCTTGTCGGAACCAGAGTGGGTTCAATCAAGGAAAAAATAATGTATTGATAGATTGGAGGTATCCGTTTTCATTTGGAGGTTGGGTATCTTGATGGGGATTGCAGGACTGGTATATATCCCATTTTGGATTATACTACTTTTCTTGGTTTCAGATGTGTAAGCTGCTTCATTTTACTTGTATGCTTTCATTTGCACCCTTTGTTGCAAGGGTTCGATCAATATAAGTTGAACAAATTTAATTTGCACTTTGAATGGATTAAAACTTGTCGATAGTGAAAAGTGTGAAACATTTGGTAGAATAGCTTCCCAACACGAATGTAGGATAGCAAAAGCTATGGAGTTCTATGTTTTCAAAAGAAATCTCCATTAACATGAAATATGTATCTGATGCATGTATCTAACACACACACATGTGTGTGTATATATATATATATATATATATATATGCTTTAAAGTCAAAACCAATTAGCTGGGCCTAACCATGCAAGAGCTAAGAAATTTCTTTGAACCTTCGATTTTGCTATACTCTAGTCTCCTCCTGCCTATATTTATTGAATTAATCCAACAAAATCTTCATGAACAATCCAAAGTGAAAAATTAAGGGAGAGAATGGGCATTTGCTTGATGTTTTACTTCATCCTACAACTATGATGGCTAATACGAGGAGAGGCGAATTAGGGGTGGCAGCGTCTCAGACCCCTAAAATGTAAAATTGTTACTTAAGCTTTTATATTTTTAAAAAAATTTTAGATGAGTAAAAGTAAAACTATATTTCGGCCCCCTCTAAAATTATAAAAATTCGATTTAATTCTTTAAAAATTATAAAGATATAGACTATAAAACATTAAAATTTCATTCAACCCCTGAAAATTTGTTCTCGCTTCGCCCTGAATACCAGCAGCCAGTTGTGATTGTAATGAAGCATGTGGGAGTGTTCGTATTTGGTACCTGTTTGGAATAAGAACTGGCTGCTATCACAATTCGTGGTTTAGAGTAACTTGCAACCAAACCACCAATGGGCCAAAGCCTTTCATCAGTCGAATCAATTTGGAGATACTTGATTCGTCAGAGGATAGCCACACCGTCTTCGTCAACAATCCGGTAATTTATCTAAATTGTGACAATAAAGGTAACAACGGAACCACTTCTCCTGCTAATGTCAACCTAGAAGGCAGTCCATTTTTCTTCTCAAGCAGCTTAAACCGATTTGGATCAGTAGGCTGCGACTATTTGGCTGCTGTTTTCCGCAACAATCTAACCGATCCAATCGCTAGCTGCCTACAAAAAAGATGTAGCGGCCAGACTTCCGAGTTCAGTGGTTGTTATTCCCTAATTTCTGAAAATCTCATTTCCTATACAGCAAGAGCCGCAAAGGTTATTAATCCAGGGAGAAAGAGATGCACATTTGCTTTCATAACTTACATTGACTTCCGTATGTCATGGTCTAAGGATGTTTCTACGGCGGATACTGTAAATTTCTCCTATATAAGCATCGATACGACGCATGTCCCTGCAGTTCTGGAGTGGAATCTATGTGATTTGGAAGGTACGTAACTGTTTACTTACTATCATCACTTCTGCAAAAATTATTGTTGCAGCAGTGCCTGGAATATATTGATAATATTATGTATACTAAAATAAACAAGTGCTTAAATGAAAATATAGTATGCATTGAATATCATTTTAATTAATTAATTATTGGTGATTCGTTGGTAAAAGCACTATAAAAGTAAAAATTAATTAACTATTTAACACAATGATCAAATTGCTCCTTGTTCAATGATTAATTTGTTCATTTTTTAGTAAATAAGTAAATGCAATCTGACTCTTAATATAAGGCTCTTCATGGTACTTCTGCCATGGTTTGTTCTTTATCTTTATGCAGCCGCACAGTGCATAGAAGGAACACTACCTTACTTGCAATCCGGTTGTGTTAGAAGATGTGGGAATTTTGATATTCCAAATCCATTTGGAATAGAAGTCGGGTGTTACATGAATGAATGGTTTAGAGTAACTTGTAATGAAACTATTGACGGGCCAAAGCTTTATATGAGTAGCATCAACCTCCAATTGCTTAATGTTTCAGTTCTGCAAGGCACAGCTACCATCAACAATTCGATAACTTATTTCAATTGCCGAAAGGAAGATGGAGACACTGATGGGGTTAGTATCAATTTAAAAGGAACCCCGTTTTTATTCTCAACTGAGTACAATATATTCATGTCCGTAGGTTGCGGTAGTTTGACTACTTTCTCTTATAGTCTAACGGATGAATATCCTATTCGTGCAGGCCTGCGACCCATTTGTGCCAATTTTGCGACGTCCAATGTTAATTGCACTACCGATGTCCCTTTTGATCTAAGTTCCTTCGCTGTAAACATGAAAGGTATTTATCCTAGTAATGGCAGTAGGAGATCGTGTAGATCTGCTTTTATTGTTGACCATCGGTATCTCGATTCACTTAAGACAATAAATTCAAACAGCAATGACACCTGGACAGTGACGCACGTTCCCGCAACACTGCAATGGGCCACACCAAAACGTGGGTTGTGTAAGTTTACAGGTGGTTTAAACGATTTTTGCGGCCAGGATCGTGAATACTGTTGGACAAGCTTGAGCCTAAGCTACCTATGTGTTTGCACTTGAGGTAACAATGGCAACGTAAACATTTCTACTGATATATGGATCTAACTTTGTTTTATTCATTTAAGTTGCAGAATCAGGTGAACATTGCGGTATAACATATAGGTATTATTATATGCTTTGTATCGATTCTCTTGACAGCAACTGTTCTTCACAATCATCATGTCCTCATGGATATGAATACTCAAATGAAAAAGATATGTGCAAGCCATCCCATATAGTAGACTTTGCGACGGAAAAAATGTCTGAAAAATCACAGTGTTTTTCCGATCATTATAGGTATGTGTTAACTTCTTTCTTTTTATTTTCAATAATTTCTATCAATATTCGTAACTCTCCAGAACCCTTAAATAAGATGATGATGTGTGCTTAAGAGTGCTCGAACTCTCTTGCTCAAGTGGCTATTAATTCGCTTTCTTATAATTATGAGTAGAAAACATGAATTATGTTACTTTATATATATATATATTTAAAGTTTTTCTTATTTGATAAATTATTCTTCCCATAACATATAGGTTGCAGCGCTTGTTTTGGGACTGCATTTGCTCTAGTTGGTGCATGGTGTTTGTACAAAGTACTAAACAGAAGATCAAGTTGAAGCAAAAATACTTTAAACGGAATGGAGGCTTACTACTGCAACAACAATTGTCCAACAATGGATGTAATGTAGAGAAAATACAGTTGTTTGCTTCAAATGAGTTGGAAAAGGCAACAGATCACTACAATGAGAATCGAATCCTTGGTCGAGGTGGCCAAGGAATTGTTTATAAAGGAATGCTAACGGATGGAAGCATATTGTGGCAATTAAGAAGCCTAAATTGGTTGAAGAGAATATGTTGGATGAAATGAGGCTTGAACAGTTCATAAATGAGGTGATTATTTTATCACAAATTAACCATTGAAAAGTGGTTAAGCTTTTAGGGTGTTGCCTAGAAACAGAAGTTCCTTTGCTGGTTTATGAGTTCATCCCAAATGGAACACTGTATCAACTCGTTCATGAGCCAAATGAAGACTTCCCATTGACATGGGAATTGCGTTTACGAATTGCAAGTGAAACTGCTAATGCTTTATCCTACTTGCATTCAGCTGCTTCCATCCCTATTTATCATCGAGACATCAAATCTAGCAACATACTTTTGGATGATAAATACAGAGCAGAGGTGTCTGATTTCGGAGCCTCGAAGTCAATTGCATTGGAGAAAACTCATGTACCTACTCGAGTACAAGGAACTTTTGGTTACTTAGATCCCAAGTATTTTCGATCAAACCAATTTACAGGACAAAAACCCGTTTTTTCAACCCAATCAGAGGAAGAAGTGAGAAGCTTGGTAGCCTTTTTTCTGCTTTCAATGCAGAAGGATTCATTATTTGATGTTCTTGATCAAACTTTAATGTACGCTCCAGAAGAAGATATAGAAGCATTTGCTAAGCTAGCAAAAATATGCTTGAATCTTAATGGTAAGAAAAGACCCACCATGTGTTAGAGTATTCTGTTAATGAGTCAGTAGCAGAACAGTTAGTTTGTTAGCATTTTGTTATGACTCACTATAGCCAAATTTCCTTCTATAAAAGGTTGTATCAACTGAACGAGGAAGGGGATGAATTCAGAATAGAAATCAAAGAATATTCAATTAGTTCTTTCTTAAATTCTCTCAAATCAGTTTTGTTTACCTTACATTTCAATATGGTATCTTTCGCCATTTGATCTTGGGAGCCATGGAGAACACCACTGATGAATCTCAACCTGAATCCGCTGCGTCTCACGGTGCTCGTGTTGTGCATAACTTTCCTCGACATTAGGTTGTCAAACTTGACCAAACAACTTACGTTCAGTGGCGTAAGCAAGTCAATTTGATCGTAGAGGGCTACGATCTCGCTGGATTTCTAGAAGGCACTGCTCCACCACCTTCGAGGTATGTTCAAAATTTTGATGGAGTGTGTGTTCCTAATCCGTTAGCCTCTGCTTATACACAGCAAGATCGGCTTCTGACATCCTGGCTGCTTTCAACGATCTGCTCGTCGGTTTTACCATCATTCACTGACGCTTACACATCATGTGATGTCTGGAATACGGCGGCAAGTCTGTTTGCGGCGGATTCCGGGGCTAAACAATCGCGGATTCGCCATGAGTTACACTCCTTAAAGAAAGGTACTCTTTCGATTACTGATTATATAGCTCGTATTTCAAATCTGTCTGCCTTGTTAGAGTCGTCTAGCTCGCGGATCTTAGAAGATGAGAAGGTGCAAATCTTACTTGCTGGTCTTCCCTCTGAGTATGAGTCGATCGTCTCCTCTGCCTCATTTCGACTGGTGTTCTGTCTTTTCGACGATTGGTCGACGGTCTGTTGGAGTACGAAAGTTGTCTTGCCCATTCAGTTCCTGACGTTTTCCATACGAATCTCGTAGAAGGAGGTTCGGTGACTGAACCGTCACAAGGAGTTGTAGCGTCCGATCGTGGCGGTCGCGCTTTTGGCCGAGGGCGAGCTTTTCGTTCACGTCTTCAGTGTCAGATTTGCTCTAGGTTCGGCCATGATGCCCAGCGTTGTTACTATCGCTATAGCCGTAACATGGAGGTGCCGCCGTCGTCCTATGTGCCGCCGTCGCCGTCACCCAATGGTAACTTCTATTCTCCTAGTTCGGCGCATAATGAATGGGGTTTGCCTTCAAAATCTGCTAGGTATTCCTATGGTCATCGTGGGTTTGGTGATGGTGAGTATTGTTTAATGGCTGGGTATTATGATGCATGTGGGTCCGACCATTATGGCTTGTCTGCCAATTCTAATTTTCCATATAATGGTTTTCAACATGGTGGGCCACCAGATTCCAATTTACAACATGGTGGGCCGCAAGATTTAAATTTAAAACATTGTGGGCCGCATGGTTGTTGTTCACATGGGCACATGGAGTTACCACGGCCGAATGCTCCTAGACCGAATATTCATGGGTCAAATTTTGGGGCCCGCAATGATGGCGGCTTTTATACTCGTGGGCCTCCAAATCCTAGGCCTTCAACTAGTGGACCTTCTCATACCCGACCTCCGACGCCTTCTGCTCATCACGTGCCTACTACTAATAATGTTCAGGTTGGGCCGGTTCCGTGGTCAACTAAACCCAAAGCTCGAGTTTATACAGGGTCTGATCCTTACATTGGGATGCCCCGGGTAGGTGATTTTCATGCATCGGATTATTCTGATTGCTCTGGGTCGCAAGCTAATACCTCTCAATTTGAGTCCGTCGGTGGCACTGATGGATCGTATATTCCCGTACCGGTTGGCACCACATCCTGGTACCCTGACTCAGGAGCGAGTAACCATGTGTGTCTGGATCCTTCTGCTCTGCATCATGCTACTCCTTATTCAGGTAATTCTTCACTTTTGATGGGAGATAGGTCTCCGGCTATGATTTCCTCGGTTGGTGATGGTTTTTTACTGACGAATTCAAAATTATTGCATTTGTCTAACGTTTTATATGTGCCTAGTATTCGCAAGAATCTACTGTCGGTTTCTCAGTTTGCTAACGATAATAATGTGTTCTTCGAATTTCATCCGACACATTGCATTATTAAGGATGTCGTGACGAATGAGGTTTTGATGAGGGGCCACATTCATGAAGGATTGTATCAGTTTTCCGTCCCTGCGGTGTCTCCTATGCCTGCTAAAAGTTTCTTTGTTACTCAGTCAAATGTTCAAGATGAGAATACTAAGTGTCCTAAAAATATTAAAAATAAAAATGTTGAGTGTCCCATTTTTAGTCTTTGGCATAAACGCCTTGGACACCCGTCAGCATCTGTAGTTAAGAATGTTTTGGATAAATGTCACATCACTTCTTCTAAATATGGGTTTGATGGCTTGTGTGCTGCTTGTCAACAAGGTCGGTCACATAAATTGTCATTTCCTCTGTCTAATACAAAGTATCAGCCGTTTGAATTGGTAGTGTCTGATCTTTGGGGTCCTGCAAATGTCACTAGTGCTGCAAATCGGTATTATGTGTCTTTCATTGATATGAGCACTAGGTTTACCTGGATCTATCTTCTTCGACAAAAGTCTCAAACTGTGGAGTGCTTCACTAGATTTCAACGGTTGATAAAAACACAGCTTGGTAAGGATATAAAACAGTTTCAGAGCGATTGGGGTGGTGAGTATCGACCTTTAACGTCTATTCTTGCATCTCAAGGAATCATTCATCGGTTGACTTGTCCTTATATTTCGGAACAAAACGGCGTGGCGGAATGCAAACATCGCCACATTACTGAAATGGGATTGTCTTTGTTGGCTCAAGCCGGTTTGTCTATGGAGTACTGGGGATATGCTTTCTGTTGTGCCGATCATCTCATTAATCGTCTTCCTACTCCGATTCTCGACGGCCAATCTCCGTTCAAGGCTCTTTATGGGAAGGGTCCGACTTATGATCATCTCCGGGTGTTTGGTTGCTGTTGTTATCCGCATTTACGGCCCTTTGGAAAGCATAAGTTAGAGTTTCGATCTCAGCCGTCTACTTTCCTCGGTTATAGTCCTCACCATAAAGGATTTCAATGTCTTTTGTCTACTGGAAAAGTAGTCGTCTCTCGACATGTTGTGTTTGACGAGAATAAATTCTTGATGCCTGGGCATGGTTCACAAGGTTAGTCCGATGTCTCCACTTCTACCGTGGTGCCCCTAATTCGGATTGTTTCTCCATCTCCTCCAACTAGGCCACTGGCGACTGTGTCTGCTCTCCCTTCGACGAGTACTTCGTCCCAATCCTCTGTGATGCCTGTTTTAGGGTCTCCGTGTAACACCTTCTAACCCTAAACCGTCGCCGGAACAGGGTTACAAGGCATTACCGAACATATTAGTCAATTTTCCTAATTACTTATAAATAAAAATTATGAGTTGGTATAATTTAGTAATTTAACTCCTATATTGGGCTCTTGAAGCCAAAGCATATATTTAACGTAGAATGAAACTTGTTTAAACATTCTACAAAACTAGCGAAATTATTATTTTTTTTTATTAAAAATTTCGCCAGCATTTCTGCTTATTTTCACATATAACCCCCTGCAATTAAAACCGTATTCATTCCAAATATAACCAATTCAACCATTTCCAAAATCCAACTATTCAACCAATGCAATTTCATATTTAATCATATTTAGATTCTACTTATAACATTAAAATACCAAATATCATTTTCTACAACAAAAGTCATGTAGTAGTTTTAAGTGACCAAAATATCACCTATGTACATGCCATTTTAACACAAAATATAGTACCTATTTCTGTAGTCTTCGAAGATGTGATGAGATGAGAAATCTTCTAGTTGAACTTCTCTTCTAGACTCTTTGTACCTACGCGTTAAAATAAATGCGTTAAGCCAGTGAAGGCTTAGTAAGCACTACAAAAATAATTAATTAAACAATCATAACAGAGTATTTTAAACTCAATCAATTATCACATATTTACTCACATATAAGTCTTTTCAATTATGCATTGCTTTAAATAAATTTAACTTATCTTCTGTAAAGTATAAAACTTGCCTTAACACATCAGTAATTCACTTTTATTCTCAATTCACAATATTAGCCCAAAGTAGACTTCCTAGAACACACCGGATATACGGAACAAATACAGAGGTGCATTATGATGCACAAGTGAACAGAGAGCACTGACGTGCTAATATCAGAGAGCACCAACGTGCTAATATCAGAGAGCACCAACGTGCTAATATCAGAGAGCACCAATGTGCTAATATCAGAGAGCTCGCTAAAGTTCCTTAATGGCATGCCACTAATATCCCAGTAGTTCTAAATTTCGTCTACTTGGGCATTAAAGCTGAATCTCATATATTTAAATAATTCACATAAATATTTCAAAAAGGATAAATAACAATAATTTAAAATTCTTGTAGTACTTACAACAAAAGATTGAGGTGATATAAGTTCTTCTTCCTTCACTCCTTAATCTTCTCTTTTCCTTTTCCTTCGATTCGGTTCTCTCCTTCCTTTTCTTTTTCTTCAATTCCATATAAACACATAACACTTATATGTTAAAAATAATCAAATAATTTCCTGTACTATTTAATAAAATAAACATGTATTTTATGATAATTTCATGCTTTCTTACTTTGCTCACATTTCAATTTAATCCTTTACTCATAAACTTATTCAAAGTTGTCCTTTTGTGCCATAGTCACAAAATTATTTATTTCCAGAGCTACAGAACTCCAAATGAAGAACCGTAAATTTTTCCTAAAACTAGACTCACATATATTCTTGCCATAAAATTTTCAGAATTTTTGATTTAGCCAATTAGTACAGTTTATTCTTTAAAGTCACCCCTGTTCTGCTGTCTGGCAGTTCCGACCCTTCTTCACTAAAAATTAATTATCTTTTTATATAAAATTCATATGATGTTATAGTTTATTTATTCTAAAACTAGACTCATTAAGGAATCTAACCATATAAATTATGTTCCCAAATTATTTTTATACAATTTTTGATGATTTTACCAAGTCAGAACAGGGGATCTTGAAATCACTCTGAACCAGTCTTACCAAAATCTAAATATCTCAAAATACAGAATTTCTTTTCTTTCTCTGTTTCTTTCATATGAAAATAGACTCAATAAGATTTAATTCTATATCTTACTCAACTTCTAATTCCTCTTCTACGATTTTTGGTGAATTTTCAAACTTGCTCTACTGCTGCTGTCCCAAAACAGTTTTCTTATAGCTTATTTTGCAATTAAATCCTTTATCCAATTCTAACTTCAAATTCTTTCAATTAAACCACTAATTCATCATTTTATTCATCATATGCTATATCCAACAACTTTAAAACTTCAAAAACTTCAACTTAAATTCATCAAAACTTTGTTCTAAAACTTATAAAACATCAAAATTAAAAGAAAAGGACTAAATTAACTTACCAAATTAAACTCTAAGCTTTAAACTTTCAATTTACCCTTTTCTTCTTTCTTTTCTCTCTTTTTCTTTCTTTCCCCTGCTCTCTGTTTCGTTTTCTTCTCTGTTTCTTCTCTTTTTTTTTTAACCTTATTATATAATATAATATTATATTATATTAACATAAAATAATAATATATCTTATCACATAAAAAAAATCTATTCTTATGCCGCCTCATCAATTAAAAATGGCGTAATTGCCTTTTTAGTCCTTTTTATTTTCTTTAATCTTTAATTAAACTTTCACACCTATTACAATCTAATCCTTTTTCCCAAATACTTCTAATTAAGTCAAATTCACCTAAATAAAACCCAATTAGACGCACAACTAGCTTCGTAAATATTTTTAGTAAATATTTACGATTCAGTTTTATGAAAACGGAGACCGAAAATATATTTTTCGGTTACTCGACTATCGGGTCACTACAATTCTCCCCCGCTTAATAAATTTCGTCCTCGAAATTTACCTGACGTAAACAACTGCGGGTATTGATGTCTCATTGTTTCCTCTCTTTCCCATGTTGTTTCTTCCGAATTATGATGTCTCCACAACACTTTTACCAACGGAACCCGTTTGTTTCTCAATTCCTTTACCTCTCGAGCAAGTATCTTAATTGGCTCCTCTTCATAAGTTAAATCCGGTTGAATTTCTATTACTTCAGGAGTAATCACATGAGATGGATCAGACCGGTATCTTCGTAACATTGAGACATGAAAAACATTGTGAATTCTATCCAATTCCGGTGGTAAGGCTATCCGATAAGCAACTGGACCAACCCGTTCTAAGATCTCATACGGCCCAATGAATCTTGGACTGAGCTTGCCTTTCTTCCCAAATCGGAGAATTTTTTTCCATGGCGACACTTTCAAAAATACTTTTTCACCCACATTATATTCAATATTTTTTCTTTTAAGATCAGCATAAGATTTTTGACGATCAAATGCTGCCTTCAAACTATTTCGAATGACTTTTACTTTTTCTTCTGTTTCTTGGATCAAATCAACCCCATGTATCTTCTTTTCACTAAGCTCTGTCCAATATAACGGTGTTCTACACTTTCTACCATACAAAGCTTCATACGGAGCCATTTTAATACTAGACTGATAACTGTTATTGTAAGCAAATTCAATTAAAGGCAGATACCTCTCCCAATTACCTTCAAACTCTAGTATACAACATCGGAGCATATCTTCCAATACTTGAATTACACGCTCAGATTGGCCATCTGTCTGAGGATGAAATGCAGTACTGAAATACAACTGAGTACCTAAAGCTTCTTGCAATTTATCCCAGAAACGAGACGTAAATCAGGGATCTCTATCTGATATAATGGAGACAGGCACTCCATGTAGCCTGATAATCTCTGATATATACAGTTCAGCCAGTTTATCTAAAGAATAATCCATACGTACCGGAATAAAGTGCGCTGATTTTGTCAATCGGTCAACAACCACCCAAATAGCATCCTTTTTCTTTGGAGACAACGGTAATCCCGATACAAAATCCATAGTAATTCTCTCCCACTTCCATTCCGGTATAGTAATTGGCTGAAGTAACCCTGAAGGTACCTGATGCTCAGCTTTAACTTGCTGACATATTAAACATTTTGATACAAACTCAGAGATATCCCGTTTCATTCCTGGCCACCAATACATCTTTTTCAGATCATTATACATTTTATTACTCCCCGGATGTACAGACATAGTACCGTTGTGAGCCTCGTATAAAATCTTCTGTATGAGTTCTGAATTCTGAGGTACACATATCCTACCTTTGAATAACATACAACCATCAACTCCAATCTGAAATTCAGAATTAGTACCTGACTCACACTGTGCCCATTTAATCTGTAGCTTCTCATCACTCTTCTGAGCTTCACATATTTGCTGTAAAAATGTCGGTTTAGCTCTCAATTCAGCCATGATTGAACCATTATCAACCAAAGACAATCGGGCATTCATAGCTCGCAAAACAAATAGAGATTTTCGGCTTAAAGCATCAGCAACAACATTAGCCTTACCTGGATGGTAATCGATAATTAAATCATAATCCTTTATCAATTCAACCCATCTTCTCTGTCTCAAATTCAAATCCTTCTGAGTCAACAAATACTTCAAACTCTTATGGTCAGTGTAGATATAACATTTTTCCCCGTATAAATAATGTCTCCATATTTTTAGCGCAAACACTACTGCAGCCAATTCAAGATCATGCGTCGGGTAGTTCTTTTCGTGTGGCTTTAATTGCCTAGAAGCATATGCTACTACCTTTCCTCCTTGCATTAGCACACAGCCCAAACCATTGTATGAAGCATCACTGAAAACCACATACTCCTTACCAGATTCTGGTTGAATCAACACAGGAGCTTCTGTTAATGCTGCTTTTAATTTTTCAAAACTTTGTTGACACTTTTCTGTCCATTCAAATTTTACATTTTTCTGCAACAATTTCGTTAATGGAGATGCAATCATAGAAAATCCCTCAACAAATCTTCTATAGTAACCAGCCAATCCGAGAAAACTCTTTACTTCTGTCACATTCTTTGGTGGTTTCCATTCAAGTATAGCTTCTACTTTCTTGGGATCTACCCAAATACCATCTGCCGATACTATATGTCCCAGAAAAGTGACTTCTTTTAACCAAAATTCACACTTACTCAATTTAGCATACAATTGCTTTTCTCTCAAAATCTGTAGCACAATCCGGAGATGTTTATCATGTTCTTCTTCACCTTTTGAATACACTAGAATGTCATCTATAAACACAACCACAAACTGATCTAAATAAGGCTGAAAAATTCTATTCATAAGATCCATGAAAGCAGCTGGAGCATTAGTCAATTCAAATGGCATAACCAAGAACTCATAATGACCGTACCGAGTCCTAAAGGCAGTTTTCGACACATCAGATTCTTTCACCCGTAACTGATAATACCCCGATCTGAGATCAATCTTAGAAAATACACTAGCTCCTTTTAACTGATCAAACAAATCATCAATCCTGGGCAACGGATACTTGTTCTTTATAGTCACTTTATTCAATTGACGATAATCTATACAAAGCCTCAAAGACCCATCTTTCTTCTTTACAAATAATACTGGTGCCCCGCATGGTGATACACTAGGACGTACGAATCCCTTGTCTAATAACTCTTGTAACTGCATTTTCAATTCTTTCAACTCAGTGGGTGCCATCCGATAAGGTGCTATTGATATCGGTGCAGTGCCTGGAATTAACTCAATCCCAAACTCTACTTCTCTTTCTGGAGGTAAACCCGGTAATTCCTCTGGAAACACATCAATAAAATCTCGAACCACTGGTATCTTTTCAATCTCAGAATTTGTTGTACGAGTATCTAAAATGTAAGCAAGAAAAGCAGTACATCCTCTTCTCATCATCTTAGAAGCCTTCATTGCAGACACCACATTCGTCAATGCACTATATTTTTCACCGGTTACAATCACTTCGTCTCCATCTGAAGTTCTCAAGGAAATTCTTTTTCTTCTACAATCAACCATAACCTCATGTTCTGACAACCAGTCCATACCCAATATCACATCGAACTCATAAAATGTAAGTGCCATAAGGTCTGCTGGAAACTCATAATCATGAATTTTTAAGGGACATCTTCTACACACTTTATTAACTTTCTCACTTTGCCCGAAAGGATTAGTAACTACTATTTCGTATTCTGTAAATTCTACTTGTAATTCTCTTTCTTTTACTAATGTAATGCATATATATGAATGTGTAGAGCCAGGATCAATTAATGCAATTACAGAAGAATCAAATAAAGAGAATGTACCAGTAATCACATCAGGAGCGTCTCCCTCTTCTCGTGTTCTGATAGCATAAGTTCGAGGCCTTCGGGATTCAGATCTATCAGTTATTTCCCTCACCAATCTCGTACCACTACTAGTGCCACCAGAAATTCCAGGTTGTCTACCTCTTCGTGAAACCGAGCTACCTCTCACAGACTGTTCTGTAACACTTTCTGACATCTTCGGACAGTCTCTGATTAAATGATCTTTTGACCCACATCGAAAACAGGCTCGAGAAATCAGTCGACATTCTCCCCAATGATATCTTCCACAGTGCTCACATGATGATGGTGTTGGTTTTCTTTTAGAACCCCCGGTACTACCCATAGAGGTCGTCTGCTGAGTTTGTCTTGTCTGAATTCTAGATCTTTGCCCAACAGTAGGAGAAGTGTATCTAGAATCTCTAAAATCCCTCACTCTTTTTGAAAACGGTGGTGGTGCTGAACTAGTGGCTAGTCTCTTCCCAAAACTCTTTTCTTTTGAACGAGCTAACCCTTCTTCTAGTCGTTGTGCTCTATCAACCAAAATAGGAAATTCTTGTAGATGTAATGGTATAAGAGGAACATAAATCTCTTCATTCAATCCCCACTCAAATCTTCTGCACATATCTGCTTCATTTGCTATTAATTCCTTTGCATATTTACTCAATCTGATAAATTCACGTTCATATTCAGCAACAGACATGTTGTTCTGCTTCAGATCCAGAAATTCTCGTTTCTTCTTCTCAAGATAAAGTTGACTCACATATTTCTTTCTAAATTCAGATACAAAGAAATCCCAATTAATTTTCTCTGCAGAATGAATATTCATAACAGTGGTCCACCATTGATAAGCCTCACCCTTTAATAAAGATACTGCACATTTCAACTTTTCATCCCCTGTACACTGCAATTCTTCAAATATTCTTTGACTGTTCTCAAACCATTCCTCAGCCTCAGCTGGGTCATCATCTTTCTTTCCTTTAAACTCTTCAGCCCCATATTTTCTGATTTTCTCCAAGGGGGATCGATGACTGGTTATAGATGATTGTGGTTGTGGAGCAGTAAGAGGAGAAGATAGTGGTGGAACAGATGGAGCATTATTAGTTCTCACAACTTGCTGCAATAACTGATTCATTGTCTGTAATAAAGTTGCAATCGGAATTTCTTCTCTAGCCGGTATTGGTTCAGTTTCAGATTGAGTTCTTTCTTCCAATTCAGGCTCTCTATCATCTCCTAAGTTTACCGATTCACTTCGAACTTGGACTCTATGTTGATCTCTTTCCCTATCAAGGTTTGGCGCCCTGCTCTCTACTTCATTTTCTGACTCTTCACGAGATCTATTTGACATCTTTAAGTTTTTCTACAATATTCATAAATTACACAATTAAATAACTAAAACTCATCTCATCACATCAATTTATAAAATGGTATGTACAAATAGACTCATACTCGACCCAAGAATTCAGAAAACCTAGGCTCTGATACCAATAAATGTAACACCTTCTAACCCTAAACCGTCGCCGGAACAGGGTTACAAGGCATTACCGAACATATTAGTCAATTTTCCTAATTACTTATAAATAAAAATTATGAGTTGGTATAATTTAGTAATTTAACTCCTATATTGGGCTCTTGAAGCCAAAGCATATATTTAACGTAGAATGAAACTTGTTTAAACATTCTACAAAACTAGCGAAATTATTATTATTTTTTTTATTAAAAATTTCGCCAGCATTTCTGCTTATTTTCACATATAACCCCCTGCAATTAAAACCGTATTCATTCCAAGTATAACCAATTCAACCATTTCCAAAATCCAACTATTCAACCAATGCAATTTCATATTTAATCATATTTAGATTCTACTTATAACATTAAAATACCAAATATCATTTTCTACAACAAAAGTCATGTAGTAGTTTTAAGTGACCAAAATATCACCTATGTACATGCCATTTTAACACAAAATATAGTACCTACTTCTGTAGTCTTCGAAGATGTGATGAGATGAGAAATCTTCTAGTTGAACTTCTCTTCTAGACTCTTTGTACCTACGCGTTAAAATAAATGCGTTAAGCCAGTGAAGGCTTAGTAAGCACTACAAAAATAATTAATTAAACAATCATAACAGAGTATTTTAAACTCAATCAATTATCGCATATTTACTCACATATAAGTCTTTTCAATTATGCATTGCTTTAAATAAATTTAACTTATCTTCTGTAAAGTATAAAACTTGCCTTAACACATCAGTAATTCACTTTTATTCTCAATTCACAATATTAGCCCAAAGTAGACTTCCTAGAACACACCGGATATACGGAACAAATACAGAGGTGCATTATGATGCACAAGTGAACAGAGAGCACTGACGTGCTAATATCAGAGAGCACCAACGTGCTAATATCAGAGAGCACCAACGTGCTAATATCAGAGAGCACCAATGTGCTAATATCAGAGAGCTCGCTAAAGTTCCTTAATGGCATGCCACTAATATCCCAGTAGTTCTAAATTTCGTCTACTTGGGCATTAAAGCTGAATCTCATATATTTAAATAATTCACATAAATATTTCAAAAAGGATAAATAACAATAATTTAAAATTCTTGTAGTACTTACAACAAAAGATTGAGGTGATATAAGTTCTTCTTCCTTCACTCCTTAATCTTCTCTTTTCCTTTTCCTTCGATTCGGTTCTCTCCTTCCTTTTCTTTTTCTTCAATTCCATATAAACACATAACACTTATATGTTAAAAATAATCAAATAATTTCCTGTACTATTTAATAAAATAAACATGTATTTTATGATAATTTCATGCTTTCTTACTTTGCTCACATTTCAATTTAATCCTTTACTCATAAACTTATTCAAAGCTGTCCTTTTGTGCCATAGTCACAAAATTATTTATTTCCAGAGCTACAGAACTCCAAATGAAGAACCGTAAATTTTTCCTGAAACTAGACTCACATATATTCTTGCCATAAAATTTTCAGAATTTTTGATTTAGCCAATTAGTACAGTTTATTCTTTAAAGTCACCCCTGTTCTGCTGTCTGGCAGTTCCGACCCTTCTTCACTAAAAATTAATTATCTTTTTATATAAAATTCATATGATGTTATAGTTTATTTCTTCTAAAACTAGACTCATTAAGGAATCTAACCATATAAATTATGTTCCCAAATTATTTTTATACAATTTTTGATGATTTTACCAAGTCAGAACAGGGGATCTCGAAATCACTCTGAACCAGTCTTACCAAAATCTAAATATCTCAAAATACAGAATTTTTTTTCTTTCTCTGTTTCTTTCATATGAAAATAGACTCAATAAGATTTAATTCTATATCTTACTCAACTTCTAATTCCTCTTCTACGATTTTTGGTGAATTTTCAAACTTGCTCTACTGCTGCTGTCCCAAAACAGTTTTCTTATAGCTTATTTTGCAATTAAATCCTTTATCCAATTCTAACTTCAAATTCTTTCAATTAAACCACTAATTCATCATTTTATTCATCATATGCTATATCCAACAACTTTAAAACTTCAAAAACTTCAACTTAAATTCATCAAAACTTTGTTCTAAAACTTATAAAACATCAAAATTAAAAGAAAAGGACTAAATTAACTTACCAAATTAAACTCTAAGCTTTAAACTTTCAATTTACCCTTTTCTTCTTTCTTTTCTCTCTTTTTCTTTCTTTCCCCTGCTCTCTGTTTCGTTTTCTTCTCTGTTTCTTCTCTTTTTTTTTTAACCTTATTATATAATATAATATATTATATTAACATAAAATAATAATATATCTTATCACATAAAAAAAATCTATTCTTATGCCGCCTCATCAATTAAAAATGGCGTAATTGCCTTTTTAGTCCTTTTTATTTTCTTTAATCTTTAATTAAACTTTCACACCTATTACAATCTAATCCTTTTTCCCAAATACTTCTAATTAAGTCAAATTCACCTAAATAAAACCCAATTAGACGCACAACTAGCTTCGTAAATATTTTTAGTAAATATTTACGATTCAGTTTTATGAAAACGGAGACCGAAAATATATTTTTCGGTTACTCGACTATCGGGTCACTACACTCCGGCTATGACTACTTCTGTTTCAGATCTCGATAGGTCCTCTACTGCCCCTGTTTCTCCTCATTCTGCTTCTGCTTCTTCTCAGCCTGTGTGTTTGGACAATAATGAGACTGTTCCTTCCCACAATGTTAGTTCGTCACCCAACGCTAGTGTAGAGAATACTCTCACGTCAGTGATCAACTCTCATCCTATGATTACTAGGGCAAAGGCTGGCATATTCAGACCGAGAGCTCTTTCGGTTGAAGTTGTTGAACCGTCTTCGATAGAAGAAGCTTTGGCTACACCTGAGTGGAGTGCAGCAGCGCAGGCTGAGTATGATGCTCTTGTTCACAATTTCACCTGGGACTTGGTCAATCTACCACCAAATCGCAAAGTCATTGGATGTAAGTGGTTGTTTAAGGTTAAGAGGAACCCTGATGGCACAGTTGCGCGCAGAAAGGCTCGTTTAGTTGCCAAAGGTTGTTCTCAAACTCCGAGCTGTGATTTTAAGGAGACTTTTAGTCCTGTTGTGAAACCTGCCACTATTCGAGTTATTCTCTCTGTTGCCGTCTCCAGACAGTGGCAGCTACGACAGGTAGATGTTAATAACGCCTTTTTAAATGGTGATTTAGATACCGAGGTTTTTATGCAACAACCTCCGGGTTATGTTCAATATAATTCTACAGGATAACTTTTTGTGTGTCGTCTGAAGAAAGCCTTATATGGTCTCCGGCAGGCTCCTCGAGCTTGGTTTGAAAAGCTGAAGTCGTTTATTGTTTCCATCGGTTTCCGTGCCTCGAAATCTGATGCTTCTCTTTTTATTCGGGTTCAGACTGACTCTACACTTTATGTTTTGGTCTATGTTGACGATATTATCATCACTGGGAGTGCTTCAGCTGCTATTGACTGGTTTGTTCGGTTACTGAATGATGAGTTTTCTCTTAAGGATATGGGTGCATTACACTACTTTCTCGGCATAGAGGTCACCCGCTCGTCTTTTGGATACCTTCATCTTTGTCAGACCAAATACATACGGGATATTCTAGCTCGTGCTTCTATGTCAGAGGCTAAGAGTGTTCATACTCCAATGGTTAGCTCTTCCACTCTCTCCAAAGCAGATGGTGATCCTTTAGCAGATCTGACTGAATATCGGAGCCTTGCTGGGGCTCTTCAGTACGTTGTAATGACTAGACCTAATATTGCATATGCTGTGAACAGGATATGTCAGTTCATGCATAATCCTACTACGATTCACATGGTTGCCCTCAAGCGCATCTTAAGGTATTTGCGCGGGACTCTTGATTTCGGAATTGTTTTTCGCCTTTCCAGTCGTCTCTCTTTAGTTGCTTATGCTGATGCTAATTGGGGCCTTGATTTTGATGATCGTCGCTCCACTTCGGGATATTGCGTTTATTTTGGCTCTTCTCCTGTGTCCTGGTACTCCAAAAAGCAACAAGTGGTTTCTCGGTCTACAGCTGAAGCAGAACATTGAGGTCTCGCTGTCGTTACTAGTGAGGTTGTTTGGTTACTTTCGTTACTTCAAGAACTAGAGATCAAATCCGATGACACACCCAATATTTGGTGCGATAGTTCTAGTGCTGTGGCTGTTGCGGCCAATCCTGTTCTGCATTCTAAGTTTAAACATGTGGAACTTGATTTATTTTTTGTTCGCGAACAAGTTGCAGATGGCTCTGTTTTGGTTGGTGAGGTTCCTGCTTGTGATCAAGTAGCGGATGTTTTGACTAAACCACTTTCAGCGAGTGTTTTTCAAAGGTTTCGACATTCTCTTCGGGTCTTCTCCGTGGAGAAGATGGGTGAATGTTAGAGTATTCTGTTAATGAGTCAGTAGCAGAACAGTTAGTTTGTTAGCATTTTGTTATGGCTCACTATAGCCAAATTTCCTTCTATAAAAGGTTGTATCAACTGAACGAGGAAGGGGATGAATTCAGAATAGAAATCAAAGAATATTCAATTAGGTCTTTCTTAAATTCTCTCAAATCAGTTTTGTTTACCTTACATTTCAATACCATGAAACAAGTTGCACTACAGCTGGAGTGGATTAGATCACCAGAAGAAGCTAATGCCATTGAACAATGCGCCGATAAAGTTTCTGATATTGATGATACGATCGAACTTTCAGCTACTGCTTCCTATTCAACGTCTGGTTTAATTTTAAACGATAGTGTCACTTTGATATTAGATGCCTAGTCAGATATGTCAGCATTTGAATAAAAAATTAATGGTCCAACCGGTACCATAAAACCCGAGGAGGATTAAATCGATATAAAATCAGTTGAACTGATAAAAATTCGATTTTAATTAGTTTAAATATTTAATTTTGTTGTTATAATTTATAATAAGAATATCTATGTTTATATTATTGTTTATTAATATTTATTATTTACTTTTTAGAAAAAGAAATTAAGTCATGCCTAAATAAATAACGAAATTATTGTCTATTGTCTCCTAATCTATTCCATTTCCAGCTTCCTTGGCTTGACAATCTGCAACTCTGTTGTTATCTCTCTGAACACGGCGGAATTTGACTTGCCAATCTTTTAAGCACCAATCGTAGATTATTTTAATTTCATCTACATTACTCATTGCTGCTAAACCATTCGAAATAACATCAATTAATAGCACATAGTCACTTTCCAACTCTACTTGTTTAAACTTTTAAGTCCAAGCTAAATTAATGGTTCAATCGATTCAACTAAAAGTTAATAATCTAATTGATTTGACCACTTATCCGATTCTTATAATATCATGCATAATCTTTATAAATTTAAAATTTAAAATAATATCCTCATAAGGGACAATGGTTTAAACCCTCTTGTTATCATTCTCCTCCACCTAAAATGTACCCAAAAAATATTCTTTAAAATATAAATTTAGGTTAATTGGTTTAAAATATTATTTAATTTTAGCTTTTTTTTATATAAATAATATTAATAAAAGAATACCCAATTAGTGGTGGACTCATTCTCTGCTACTCAGGCCTATATTAATAAAATGGTCTTTTGAGATTGGCCCAATAAATAAATAAAACAAGACCCATCTAGCAACACTGGAAAGCCCACCTTTTATAGGGCTCCAAATCTAGATCCGACCCGAACCGGGTTGTCCAAATTGTCCCAGACCCTGAAAATTGAACGAGGAACAAAAACAAAAGTTGCAGAGGCGAGGCGAGGGGTGAGACTTTCTCAGAAGCGTTGATGGCATTGCCTTCTTAGGGATTTCAAGGATTCAAATTGTTTGTATTTTAGGTCGATTTTTCCGATTCCAATCATCGCGAAATCAAAATCTGGTAACGATTTTTTTTGTACTTTCTTTTTGTATTTCTAAATGTCAAAATTCCTTGATTTTGTTTTTGTTGCCTTTTGTGATGCTCTATTTTTTTTTGTTTTTTTATTTTATTTCTTGATTATTATTATTTTTAAATCACTCTCAATACTGGATTTTTTTTAAATGGTACGATTATTTATCTATAACGATATGGATTCTTTTTGTTTTATTAGTATAAGGTAATTCAAAGGAATTTATATTTAATATTATTAGAATTAGAATTTTCTGGAAATTTAACTAATATTTTTATTTTTTAGGGATTTGTTTTATTTTATTATTTTATTTTATTATGATCAAGCGACTATTTGAATAGTTATTTCCTGGGTATGATAATTGAGAAAGGTTTGTTTTTCAAGGATTTATGCATCATAGTAACAATTAATGTAAATATTGTCTCTTTTTATTCTTCATTTATGCTTTTTGATCTTTCCTATCAAGTTTTAATTTTTTTTTTTCCCTTAATTTTTCCCCTGTTTTGCATTCATTGTATAACGCCATGCTTCTTTGATTCCATCTTTTCTTGGTATGTGAATGTTTGGTGTGTTTAAAGTTTATATATTAAATGGGACCCATTATATGTAATTTTGAGCTATAGATATTGAGTGAGTTTTGCTTCTGTAAGTAAGAAATCTTTATGAAAAACTTACTTTCGCCTGTTGTATAGTGCTGTTGCATTAGTCATCAGCAAGACCATTTTGATGTCTTATATGTTTGGCAGATAACGTTGCTCTTATATTATTATCATGTAAAGGTGAAGTTTCTAGTGAGGGATTGACTTGTATGTTTTTTGTAATACAGAAAATGGAGGACATGGACATTGATTCAATAGTGGGCATGGACATTGATTCAATAGTAGACATACCTGACACTCCTGAAAGATTATCTTCACATCAAGTGAATGGACGGAATTTTATTGACAAAGAAAGCAATTTATCAGTAGCTGGTCATGTGGGAGGTTCTAGTACCACAGGTGAAGAATCTTTGGATAGGCAAAGGGGCAGAGGTAGGCTGCTTCCCACAAATGGGCACAATAGGAAGCATTATGTAAACCCTCTGAAACTTTCTGGAAGTACTGATGAAATTGAGCGTCTGAAAAACACCATTTTCTTATCCCCACCAGAGTGCACTCGAGAAAATGCTCCTTTATTTAGGAAAACAGCAACGGCGAGAAGCCGAAATTGCCTTCGAGAGCAAGAGAAGGATAAAGGAAAGGCTCCTTGCTCTAAATTACCTTCTAAATCATCTGGATTCCAGGAAGATCACACCTTTCTAGATTTAGCTGAACAGAGAATGCACAATCAAATACCTGAAATGGAATTTCTACAAAGTGCGTCTGAAAACTGCTTAACTGAAGGAAGAAAAGAAGGTCAGGTGCCAAGAAATGGTGGTTCTTATGTATCCAGAACTAGGTGCAAGGGAAAGGAAAAAGTTGAAGTTGAACTTAGAAGTATAGGTTCAGTTATGAGTAATGGAAAAGGGGTGGATCTTTCTCATGGCTCCCCACTTAGAATAGAAAAGCAATTTCCTGCATCTCATCATTCTGTTGTCTCACCAAGAGCAGTTGGGAAAAGAAGATTGGTCCGAAATGGCTGCATCTCCCCCCATAATATAGCCATTAGGGCTAAACAAAACGAACAATCGCAAAGCAACTTTAGAGCTGAGCAAAATTTTGACAATGTGGTTAGCAGCAATCCTTGTATGCTTAGCGAGATAGTTACTGAAGATAATAATAGTGGTAAAGGAAAAGGAGTTGCCCATCCTCACACACCTAAGGAGCATGATATTAATTTTATTAATTTGTCTAGCAGGTAAATTTAAAGTGTTGCTCTCTAGCTTTATTTCTTTTCCTATTGTCTATTAGATGTTTCTTCCTATTATGTATTGGTTTCTTTTATTCTGTAAAAAACTTTTGCTAAAGAGACAAGTACAATCTCTACCAGAACCTTTGGAATAGTATGTGACAAAAAGACTAGGTTTTTTTTTTTTCATTCAGAATATATTATATTGATGTCAAGAGAATCTTGGTTGATTAATATTTATATATCCTTAATTCTAGCTAAAAGGATCTGTACTATTAACTGTGTGCTTTTCCTGCTGCAGCCCTATGAGTAATAATGGAGAAGCTAGTGATTTTGGTGATGTGAATAGAGATGCATGTTTTGAAGAAAAAGGTGGATGGAGAAGCACTCACAACTTTTCAAAGAATGTAGACGATGCAACTGGACATCATTTACGTAGGTTTAATAATGTTGGATGTCAAGTGAGTCAACGAAATGATAATGGAGTTGTGAAAAGAAATAATGCTAGTAGAGGAAAGACCATGATTCAATGTGATTCTCCTGAAATTTTTTACGCAACTGAGACAGCTCCTGTGATCTCAAAAGTTGACCAAATAAGTGAATCTTCTCATGCAAACATGCTGCCTAAAAGGCAAACGAAACGTGGATTAACCTCAAGAAATAATGGTGAAAGCTCTAGGGCCACTCGTAATGACTCAGACATTGTGTTTCTTGGTTCATCTAGGGAATCATCTAGTTCAAGGTCATCTAGTTTTCATATTGCGGAACACCTGGATGTTTTGGATCTTGACAACTCACCTGAAATGAGAGGGATAAATGCCAGTAATACAGACTCTGTGAATGATGAGGATGCAGAGGCTAAGGCTAGACAACTTGAAGCGGATGAAAAGTTGGCCCGGGAACTCCAAGAACAATTATATCATGAGGTCCCTATGTTTTATGAGGCGATTTTGATGCTTTTCTCCCTTCTTTAATTGTGACTTGGTTACTCACATGCCTTAGCTTTAAATGTTTAACAGATTGATGAAAACATTGCATGGACACTTCAGCAGGAGGAAGATGCACTCCATCCTACTTTTCGGACTCTCCATGAGCCAGATCATGTTAGTAAGCTTGAATACATTTCTTATTTTGAGTTGATGATAACTAGAAGCCTACACTTAGTGCATGAAATTGACCGTACATCATGAATTCCTTTATGGTTGAAGGTTTACTATAACTGTTAGGTTTGTGTTTAAACTAGTTGAATCATGCCTGCATTGGATTTAGTAAAGTTGTCGCTATATCCCAGCGTGGCAAATGGTCCGGGTCATATACAAAATTTGATGTCAGTAACGGTTCTTTAGTTCATTATTATTTAAGTTTTTTGCATGTTTGATTCTGATAATTACTAAAAGGTGAGCTTGACTTAAAGTTGTTTGATTGAGCTTGTGAACACATTTATCATACTCGTCTTGAAACTCTATTACCTGCTAGCTTAGGTGGTAAAATTGATTGTGCTGAGGATTGGGTTCTTTTTAGTCTTAGCACCTCAGAAGAATACCAAAATGTTTTAGTAAAAGGGGTATGAGATCCCACATCCCGCAAAGAGAGCTTTGTCAAGACTCTTTGATGAAATGCCACTACATTGAAGGAAACAATGGGCAAGCTAGGGGTAGTGCAGCTCTCTATATGGGCCATTTAAGTGATCAATTACTGTAGATCTTTTGTAGTGACCAAAATTTTTTGGCTGTGCACATGATGTATGTCTGCTTTTACCTGGTTTGGCATATGCTTCCATTTACTGTCTTCACGTTAACTGTAAATCATGGGTTTTGTACTCAAATAATTTAATCTTGATATGTGGCATAAATCATTGTTTGCATGTTGAGACTCAAGTGCTCATCAGCATCTTTGATTTTTTTTTTTTTTTTTTTTTTTTTTTGCGCATTGATAATTAAATTAATCTTGGTATCTTGTCTATTCTAGTACCAACACATTCAATCTTGTGTTTGCCAATTATTTTGGTTGGTTCCTAAGCGGTTTTTGTCCGTTGGTTTCATTTATAATATTGAAAGTTATGTTTTCTTGATCATTGCACGTTGTATTTTAAGTTTTGAACTTTCTTTGACACCAATATCCCTTGCATGTTGTATTTTATGGCCACTATATATAATGTTAAATAAATATCTTTTTTTGTGTTATGTACTTTACTTTTTATTCATTTTTCTTCAACCATATGAAGTTGATATTTTTCTTTTTGGATTTGTATAAGTTCCTTCTGTAATATTATTCTTCACTTCTTTTGCAGCGAGTCTCAACAAGGCAGTCTCGTATACAGCCTTCATTGCGGAACTTTCAGAATTCTTCAAATAGGAGAGGAGTGCAGACTCATTTCCCTACTTCTGCTAGAGTTTCAAGGTTAAGGAATCGAATATTGAATCAACCTCGAGTGGCACCATCTAGGACAAGGAATTTTCAATTTCCTTTAGACATGGACTTAGATATGGTAAAACTCCCCCCCCCCTTTGGCGTATCCTGTATTTCTCGTTTTTCTTTGTTTTCAATAATAACTGATTTATGGATTCCGGATACAGAGACTTGATATACTGGAAGCCATGGAGGCTGCAATTGGAGATTCTGATGACATGGGAATGGCTAGTCACATCTTCCAAATTCAGCGTGATTTTAATGAGTAAGAATTTCTCTATTATAGTTATTTTTAGAACCGGATATGTGTTGACCACATTAAATGTGCACTTGGTACACCATTTAGTTAGAAGTTGCAATGATGCCGTTGTTTGCTGGAATGGCAAATGTATGGTCTGCGTAAGCTAAATGCAGTCTTGACACTTAATGCAGAATTTTATACGAAAAGTTATCCAGATTTGGCTCCACTATGGTATTGCTGTAAAATTGGTTATTAGAACCCACATTTCATGTTGCCTATGTATTAGGACGCCTTTCTGTTTTGATTGAATATATCTATTGCATGTGGAATAATTGCCCACTTAGAGTGGTTCTTCATTATTGGCTCTGACATGGTGAAAATAAAGATGATTTGAGTTTAAAGTCTTGCAACCATGTAGAGGTTGGAAACATTGATTACACTTAAAATAAACAACTATACTTTGATTCTGGGTGATGTTTCTAACATCATGGTAACTAGCAAATCAAATAACACCTTACAACAGGTCTAGTAATAACATCCAAAATGGTTCACAACCCTCTCTGTAAAGTCATCTCAGCTTCATTCTGGTCGTGTGTAGACCAACCAATTTTTTTAAACTAGCACCCTTGAAGGAAACTATAACGTGGTTTTGTAGAATATCATTGTCATTTTGTGTTGTTTATGGTGTCCAGGATTGGTATAAAGTAACTAATGAGCTTTCCATAGCTTTTAATTTCAATAATTCTTCTTTATCTCCTGTAATTTATCTTTCCTTATGTTCTATCACACTTTTCTTTACCCAAATTTCTTATATCTTGTCTACTTCCTGTTGTCTTGCAGAAATGATTACGAAATGCTGTTGGCCCTTGATGATAACAATCATCAGCATGGTGGTGCATCTATTAATCAGATTAACAGTTTGCCACTTTCCAAAGTACAGGTATATATGTGAGAAAACACCATATAGATGGGTGTTTTAACTTTTGTTTTCTCATCTGTTTTCTTCCGAATACACTGTCCAACACTAATGTTTTATTATCCAGATCTAATTGCTACTACTTTTTTTAATAAATGCAGACTGATAATTTCGAAGAAGCTTGTGCCATATGCCTTGAAACTCCTGCCATTGGAGAAACCATTCGCCATCTTCCTTGTCTACATAAATTTCACAAGGATGTAATGCCCTTCTTTATCTTGGCAATGCTACTTCGTCTTTCCGTTTTCACAGATTGCTTTCAATTTGCTTATCTCAGGATGTTAACAAATTTGTTTTCTTTATGTTTGTTCGTTATTTCGTCGATGTGGCAGTGTATCGATCCATGGCTGAGCAGGAAAACATCATGCCCGGTTTGCAAATCATCTATCACTTGAGCAGGAGTGTTCCAGCGCTATATGGATGAATGTAAAAAATCTTAAACGGATATTCATTAGAGACAGGTATATTTTCTCTCAATCAACACCTCAAAACTTTTTGTTACTTCACCGATTCCTCGAACTTCCTGAAGAAAAATTGCCTGTTTTTCCTGGGTCCAATAGAAAGATGATTTAAATGGAATAATCTGCGGCCACTGAATTTGTCATTGGATGTTATCTTTTGCCTTGCCTTGCTTGCAGATTTGACTTAATACTGAATCTAACTGTAGGGAAAGGATCGGTATGCTTGATGAGCGAATAAACTCGGAACCACATTCGGAGCAGAGATGGCTTTTGAAGTGCTAATGGAGGATCATAATCTTTCAGTGTAAGCTAGTGTGTAGAAAGTAACAACATGCCATACAATGCAATTCAATGTTTTATGTCTGTTATTTTTGTTGAAAGCAACTATTTTTGGGTACAAGTATGGAAGGGGGCCCTCTTCAATACCAAGAAGTTCATTTTAGTCCTCTACATTTTGGAAAGCAACATTTTAGTCCCTGTACCTTTGGTTTATAGCAAAAAGGTAAAGAAAATGCTAATTGTGCTTTTAAGTGCCGACTTGTTTTTATTTTATATTTTTAAATATGACATGGATTTATGAGTATAGATTGAGGTGGAAAATAAAAAATGATGTGGAATTTTGTGAAACTAGTTGAATATGACATAGAATTTATGGGTATAATTATGCCCTTTATCACCATTATTTTTCCCAACCTTTGAACCCTAAAATCAATTGTGAAAAACCTAACAATTTACCCAAATTCCTAAAACTATTTTTTTTATAACTTCTTTTTTAAAAAACAACCCGCTTTTATATATTCATTTAGGAAGCAATTATTTAATTTCAATTATCTGAAATTCTTGCTTGCCAAAACAAATTATTTAAAATAATGAATACTCATTTTTTTTCTATATACTCAATCTCATACTACTTATATTGAGTGACTTTCAAAGGATTTATTAAAAATCTACCTTTCTTTAAAAAAAATACCATTTAAGTCGTATAACTCTTCTTTATAATATTAATATATATTAAAATTTATAATATGACAAATTTTTTGTGTTGCTTTGAAATAAACTCATTGAATGACTACTAGTTAACAAAAATTTACAACCTCGTCAACAAGCAATTGGGTGTAATAGTAAGGCACATTGCAATTTTAAGAGGAGAGTCCAGATTCGAACTTTGGAGACAATATTGTTGATCAGGCAATCATAAACTCTAAACATGAACTGTAAAACAAGCATAAAAAATATCACCAAAAAAAATTACAACCTCAATGCAATGTAACTCTTCTCCATCACTTGGACCACCATTGATTTAGTCAATTTCAAAGCCTTAAGTTCTTATTTAAAATTTCATGAAATTGAGCATTTGGTTTCTTTACCATATACCCTACCATGGGTAGCCTTTGATCGAATTATGAGGGTGTATTAACCATACATGATGTGTTCTAATTATTATAAGACTTTTTTATTACATTTAAACTTCCATCTTTTCGATAAATTAATTTGTTTTGATTGTTATTTGATTTTATCTGTCTGTTATTTCAGTCTTTTTTCCACAAAATTTTGTTATGTATACAAACATTTTGTATTCAATTTACTTCATATTTTTTATATTTCATATTAGTATAAGTAGATCCCTTCGTGTGTGTATATTGTTGGCTCGAAACAAAGAAGAATACTTACGACTTGCTTGAAAGGGTTTATAATTTCCCCAAAGAGAGTCTCTAGCTAGTTATAAATATAAAATTTACAAACAGATTGACTTCAAAAAGTTACAGGGAATTTTGTAAGTTCTCTTTATATCCATGAATCTATACTTTCTCTTTGTTTCTTTTTTCTTTTTCTATCTGCCTGTCTGTATGTACGTATGTATGACTTACAAGGGAGATTTCCATTTGTTTTTCATCTAATTGGAGTACGCCGTTTGGGTTGCAATGCCGCAGACATTTGGCGCAACCTGTTTGTTATCTCTGTAAATGATGGCCTGCTTGCTGGCTCAAACAACCAACACTCTTCCATTAACTTTCTCCATTCTGGATCACAACGTTCCGGTATCGGAGGCCTCAGCGTATTGTTTACAATTCCACCTTCATTCACAATTCAGAAACTAATTATTTGTCAATGCTAGCATGATAACATCATGTAAAAAATCATGAATGTGGCTGGGACATATAGAGATAGGAAAAGAGTCATAGATGCTGGAATTTGAACACCACACTTAATAGATATCACCTTTTAAAGGTAGTTGCATGACTCGAGTAGATTGTATAAACTAAAGTGAACTAGGCCCAAATTTAGAGATATTGAAGTATCTAACGAAATCGAGTTTCACTGGTGCAAAAGCTAGTTGTAAGCAAGATACTGTTGTATAATATTTAGCCTGAAGTATTGAGGATGTATAGTAATCAAAAGTATACCAATGATTGCACCACAATGCATACTTGCATATGGCTCTTCTCCCGTCAAGATTTCCCATAATGCAATACCAAATGAGAAAACATCAACCTGCAAAAGCAATGAACAAGCTCATAATGATCTTATTTATTCTTCTTCGAATAAGTTATCCATTCCTCCATTTGTGTGTATATAAAATGCACCATTCTAAGTTACAAACCTTCTCCGAAACCCGGGTACTACTGCCATTCAATAACTCTGGTGCCATCCATGGAAGAGTTCCACGCACTCCACCGGATACAAGAGTGTTGCGCTTGATTCTTGACAACCCAAAATCTCCAACCTGCACATCATCAGGTTAATTCAATGTTGCTCAAATGGTGGATTAAGTGATGATTTTGTTCAGTTTCCCATATACTAATCACAAGATAGTACCTGGAACTTATAGAAAAACTTAGGTATATCTTTGATTCAAGTATGCTACTAATTACCTTGCAAATGGGCCTTTGAGAATCCTTCAAATTGATAAGCAGATTGTCACATTTCAAATCGAAATGAACAATATTTTTGGAATGCAAGTATTCCATGCCAAAAGCTGCATCCAGTGCAAGAACAACCTTTCTACGACGATCAAGTGCCCTGCAGGATGAGATTTGAAATCCATAAACCTATTTACACAATAAATGGAAACAAAAGTGTAATGACTTCCTCACCTATCTTTCTTCAGTAGGGCATTCCTCAATGATCCATTCACCATATATTCTGTAACCGTTGCCATAGTTCCTCCAGGGCCATCAGTGACAACCCCATAAAACGAGACCACATTTGGGTGATGAAGTTTTGATAGAATTTGTGCTTCTCTCCAAAATTCATTTGTCTGTACAAAATTTCCAGTTAGGAAAACTGAAAACAACAGAAACCTTTTCCCCAAACAATATTACCTTACTTGGACTATTGCGTAAGGTGGTTTCTTTCAGTTTTTCTAAATTTTTTCATGTACATATCCCAATTCTCAGTGTCCACATGTGAATTAGACAAAGGACTCTGCAAGAGTACTTCACAAAAAATCAAGAGTCGAGCAACAGGTAGAAGGATATGTTTCAAGTAATTAGCAGATGTTCCAATCCATTTTAGTCCCCTTTATTTAGCCCGTGGACTGTTCTAAATGTTAAACAATGTCATTAATGTTTTTGACAACTATGTTTATAAAACTATAACAAATGAAAAAAATTAAGAATATATATAGCCCTAATAAAAGACCCACCAACCGCTCTTGCTCTGATGGCCTGCCTGAAAAGCAACCTTCTTTGATTCTCTTAACAGCAACTTCTGTTCCTCTCCATTTTGCATAATAAACAGTTCCAAATGTACCAGATCCTAGCTCTTGAAGTTCTTCAATGTCAGCATTCTTTATAATCTGCATATATGTATGAATCAGTATGTATAACAATAAATTAAACAAATATTGCAAGTTCCTTTTCAAAAGGATGTAACAGAAAAACTTTAAGGAAAGCCAATGTGAGATTAAGAATCTAATCAATGGTGTTCAACACATTTGAAAAAATCAAAAGCTTTACATGATGAAAGCTTCATGATCCACTGATACTAGTAAGATCTTACACAGGTAGGAACCAACATGGATCCCTCCTTAAAGGATGTTATAGTTTGTGTTATTGAAACGATGAATCTTGTTTGTATATCCGTGTTTGACACTTGTATCCAAGTTAGATATGGAGCACGATCCTCCAAGTATAATTTTGCAAATTACAATAGGAAACATAAACTAAAGGATAAGAAATGTATATAAGGAAAAAGTTCCTTTCAATGCAAAAGGTTAGCTGTAGCATAAGTTTCAATTGAATGTGTTTCTTTTTCCTTTTGATAATTAGGGTCATTGGAATTCATTTACAGATGCTCAGGCAAATCGATAAAGAAGAAAAGCTAGAGGTTTTATTGCAGTTACATGCACGAGTAGATCGGACCTGTAAACCATGGATTCCAGCTTCAATTTCAACCTTTTTTGCATCAATAATAGAACCATCTGCGGTTTTTCTACCACTCTTCTTATCCTATAAGAAACAAGAGGAGGTAGCTGAAATTTAATGTAAAGTAAGACATCATGCATTTTGGAACCATCCAGATGACGAAAAATGCTACCTTACGAGAAGATTTTTTTTTCTTCCTTTGATCCTCTAGCAGTTTGAGTTTCACCACTGGTCACATGTTGAATATGTGGCACAACAGTCGAAGACGAGGGGGATGTCAGCAGGTGTATTACTAGTAACATCTTCAATAATAACAGCCGATTCCATCACCTTGCAATCATATGGATTAACTGAAGGCTGTGATTGGACACTTGTCATATCTTCGAAATTTGACCTTTCATATAAGTATAGGGTATCCGTTACCTCTGCTGACTTGTGGTTGGGACAATTAGCAGCTTCAGCACCATGGAGAAATGCCTGCCTACTTGAAGCATTGTCTGTGGTCAAATTCTGAGAAAGTTTCAGAAGCAAGAGGATCATTCTTATGAAAGTTCAACATCATAGTGAAAGAATTTCCAAGTAAGTGGAGCTATACTTACAGAGACTGATATAGAGGGTTCTTTGTCAACTAAATTGCGAGGTGTAACAGGTTGTAGTTTAGAAGATCCATGTGCAACAGGTTGACCGCTCACCAATTCAGTCGTGGCATATTGCCCATCCCTGGTGGTACTTTGGTTTGTGATATGTAATTCTGGTTTTCTTGTGTTTGATTGATAACCAGGGAGGAGATCCATCATATCTGCTGAATTCGGGGCAACGATGACTGGTAAAGAGAACAATGAGTCTGAAGAGCTAGCTAAGTCTTCCGTAAGAGGAGTAGCACTAGGCACATTCTTATCTGTGATGGAGCTATTGTGTGAAGCGACTTCAAAGTTTCTTCGAGTGTACATTTCTAGATTGGAAGAATCGTTATATAATGCTAGAGACAGTGATTTTTCTCTTGGACTATTACACTGAGCTTGTGGCAGAACTCCTTTCAACAAGGAATTGTACCTCTCATCATGTCCTTGTAACTGTGAGTCAGAAAGTGCCCTTTCCATAAGATTAGTTTGGTCAGGGCCTGTCATATTTTGATGATGCAGTCTATGGTGACTAAATTCTCCACTCGGGCTTCGATTATGAAAATGCTTTTCACGAGATTTGTTACTCAGAATACTTTCCAATAAATGTTGATTATGGTTCTGGTGGTTCATAAGTGGAAGAGGAACATGAGGATGATTACTATGATATCCAGTGGCATCCATGTAGTAGGAATTACCACCTGGATGAGTTCCCATAACAAATCTATTGATGCCTTCATTGCTATGGTCAAAACACGATGTATCTACCATAAACTGCAAATTAGACTTAGTAGGATTTCCTTGATTACCTTGAACTGGAGATAGAGGGGGAGAATGATTAAATGATTTGCTTGGTATATGAAGATTAGGTAAAATTTTAGCAGTTGGATGTGAGAACATTCTTGCAGTATTAGGTGAACTCGGAGTATAGTCCTTATGGTCGAAAGCATGAGCAGACGTAGGAGAGTCTATATGAAAACTATGACTATAATCTGAAGCATTTCCAAACTGGTTTGTTTGGCTTGCTAAATGCTGCTCACTTGTATCTAGCATGCCATTAACAGCAAAAACATACTGATAATCAATGTCATGCTGCCGTGGAGTACTCCTTCCTTCCAAAGAATTGTGCCTCTCATATTCATTTAATGGCACAAGAAATAGCCGCAGTCTCTGGTAACCACCATTTCTTTCCAGTTCGTGATATTCCTCGATCATATGATGAAGATCCTCATCCGAACAAACAGATATTAGAGCATCCAGATCCTCACCAGGGAGCTGGTACTTAATAGTATGAGGTTGGTTGCAAATTGCAGTTGTCTTCCTTGCCAGTTCTTCCCATGTTAAGTTTTTCTTGATCGATATGATCCGTGTCTCTCCACCTACATACCTAAGCTTCCCATCATTTGGCCTTGGTAATATTCTTCCCCCAAAACTGCAAAGAAATTTCATTTTACTCGCAAAAGTACCCTCTGTAACTCCTGCACTATTTGAGCGACCTGATTGAGGGGACTCTGCTACACAGACTGGAGAGACGGTCAGCCTTGGTGTCAATTGATCAATGTAACTTACATCCGAATGCTGAACAAATTTTTGTCCATCAAAACCACCAATTTGCCAGTTATATCTGCTAAAATGATCATGATAACTATCTACTTCAGCTATACATCCCAATCCCGGAACAAAATTTGGAACATTTGATCCATATTCGGATTCCTTCCTTCTTGACTCTGGACTGCCTTTAAGATCCTTGTAAACCTGCCAACAGTTCTGATTGTTACTAAAACCTGCTTGCCTTGGTTGGCTATGGTCTGCATCCATTGTCACTGCTATTCTTCTTAAAGCACCAGTATGCCTTAAAAACTCCGTCGAAAACTCCTCACCTGTCTGCACACAAATATTATTTGTATCCCCATCTGTAGAGCTTCTGCCACTTGACACAACCATTTCTTTACCATGGTATGACTTCAGGCTTGAATCGCTTGCCATGGTTCCGATCAAACCTACTTATTACGGCTACTGTGAACAATTCCTACAGATCAAATCTATATAAATCCTTCTTTAGTTTCCCAAAGATCCAATGGTAGTTGTGCCTCAAACACTTATAAACTTCGTAGACAGCGCATGCTTATTTTCATAAACCAACTGAATCATACCAATAACTCAAAGTACTGAATGCTAGACAGCACTCAATTACCAGGGGACTTGACAGCACCGAATGCTTAATCTCGAAAACCAACTTGATTGGCACCAAGAATGAGAAAAACATAAGAGATGCAACACAAATTTTCTTCATAGAGTAACATCAATAATCGTTCTAATTAAACCAAGTCCAAAGCTGACAAAATCTTCATTCAAAAACCCTCAAGACAAATAAACAAACAAATCATCTTCAACAATTAGTCTCAAGAGAAAATCTCCTTACAAGTCATCTTCCCCCATTCCTCATTGTTTTTTCAAATCCAACGTGTTGAAACCACGCAAAGAATGAAGCTGAAAAATACAATACAACAAAATCAATGAGGAACAAGAAAACAAAAAGGGTTAAAAAATTCATCAAAAATGACAGAAAACATTGCAGGAGAAAAAGGGTATATTTCAAAACAAACAAAATGTTCAAATTTCATCCTTGGCATAATAACAATGATAACATACAAAACAGATGCAAAAAAAAAAAAAAAACAAACAAACAAACAAAAATGCAGAGCAGAAACTGGTTACCTCTTCCATTGTTGAAAAACTTGAGATTTAGGCATGAATTTTGAGCATGGGAATGAAAAGGGTACATAGATTAGGGAGAAAATTGAAAAACCCAAAAGAAGATTAGTGGAGATAGAATTTTGGGTGTTTGGGATTGAGAGAGAGAGACCGTTGCACAAGGGGCGGAGACTATGAGTGCCAACAAACGGGTGGAATTGGATATTTGCTTAAAATAACGCGGGGACTAACTGCAAACAACTAACTTACAAATATTCTTTTTAGCTAAATTAACAAAAACAAAAAATACTTCTTTTATCTAAATTCTTTTTTATCTTATTATAAATCAAATGCCCCTCATAATAATTCCTGAAATTTTATTCAAACGCTTAAATTAAATTACGGTTATATGTCAAAAAAAATATTTAAGAAAACAAAAAAAAATTAAATAAGTCATTTTCTTATGTGATTAATTAAAATAATTAATTAAGTCCTTTTATCAATACTTTTCGTTATTCATTATATTAGATCATTAAAATAAATTGTTGGACCAATCAGATAGTCACATGTAACAGCTTTTAATTTAATCTAATATTTTTCTCATAAAAAAATAAAAGAAATTAGAAAAATGTATAAAAAATAAAAAATGATATAAATTTATTAAAATTATAAAATTAATAAAACTTATTAAAATATTAAAAAATATATTATTAGAATTCTTAAGAAATAATAAAATTTAGGGATAAACACCAAAACATGAACTATGTTTAATGTGCAAGTGTATACATGAATTTTGATTTTGTGCAATTCTATACATGAAATTTTGATTTGATCTAATTTTTGTAAATTGTTAACACAATTATTGATATAATATCATTTTTTGTTTATATAGTATATACATAAATAATTATATTTATCCAATATAAAAATAAATTAATGTATTTATTTCTTTAAATGTATATGATTATATTAAAATTAAAACTTCAAGGATGCATTTGAATCACGATTAGAGTTTCACATATATAATTGAACCAAATTAAAGGTCATGTATACAATTGCACATTAAATCAAAGTTTATGTATAATTTTGAGATTTATCCCTAAAATTTATTAAAAATATTAAAATTGATATAAACTTATAAAAATTATAAAAAGAATAAAAAACTTGAATTGAATCGATTAGCCTGAAATCAACAAGGGCACCAGTTCGAAGAAAACCATTAGACTAGTTAACCTAAAACCAAGCGGTTGAATTGATTTTTTTTATCCTTTAATATTTGTTATCAAACCAAAATTTCATTATCCAA
The DNA here is from genome assembly GCA_005393395.2 of Gossypium australe. Taxonomy (NCBI): domain Eukaryota; kingdom Viridiplantae; phylum Streptophyta; class Magnoliopsida; order Malvales; family Malvaceae; genus Gossypium; species Gossypium australe. The sequence goes on along the minus strand of CM016616.1, from coordinate 148,824,019 downwards.
CTATTAGCATATCGGATGAAATATTCTAATTAAGGTTTTCAGAATCGGACCATGGTCGAACCGTTTAGGCCATCGGTTTGCCAAATCAACTTATCCGTACAATTCATTTAAATAAAACATTAAAAATAAAAAAATATTAAACATAAAAAAATTAGTTCAATCATTCGATTTCCAAGTCAATTGGTCTAATGGCTTTTTTTGGATCGATACCCTTACAATTTTGGTCTAATTGGTCCAAACGAAGGATCCGGTCCAATTCAATTTTTTTATGATTTTTTTTATAATTTTTATATGTTAATACTTTTTTTATAACTTTTATTACTTTTTATGATTTTTAATATGTTTTTATAAAATTTTAAATATGTTTTATTAATTTTATAAAATTAATTAAAATTTTTATATTTTATAATATTTATAAATTTATATCTATTTGATATTTTTAATTTTTAAATTTTTAATAATTTTTCTTTTTTTGTATTTTTGTAATTTTTTATAATTTTTATAAATTTTCTATATTTTTTATAAATTTTAAATATTTTTATGGAAAATATTAAATTAAATCAAAAGTTGTCACATGTTATCATCTGATTGGTTTATCAATTTATTCTAATGGCCAGCATGGTCAATGGTACAAACCGTTAATGGAAAGGCTTAATTGTTTATTTTAATTAATGACAAGGCTCAATTGAGTACGAATTTAATATAGACTTGTTTTCTTTTTTACATTTTTTTAAAAAATATAAACCATTAAATTAAAAATTCTAAAAAATTAAAATGTAATTTTATTATTGCATTATATTATAATTTCATAACTTTTTAAGGATTTAATTATAATTTTACCATCTTTAGTGTATCATCCGCACCATCCATAGACCATAGATAATTGGTTTATAGAATGAACGGTTCATTCGTAAAGCCCAACTTTCTCGCTTTCTCCTCTCAAAAACCAAAGCAATAACGAATTTTACTCCTTTGGCTCTTTCAAAAATTGATACTCTAATTTCATTTCCTTTAACCTCTTGGTAAATGGAAAATTTTCATTTATAACCCTTCCAAAAATTAATTATTCAATTTATGCTCTTTAACTTATGAAAAATAAAATATATTTTTCCCAAAAATGATTCAATTTAAATCTCTCACCATAAAGTTTCTAAAGTCGACCCCAATAATTTGATTTTCTATATAAAATTTCTGACTTCACCCTATACGTGAAAATAATAATAATAAATAAAGAGAAAGTTAACCGTTTTTGTGCGAAAGTTTTGGCAGATTATTTCCACAATACTACAAAGAAAACTTTGTTTTTTCTTCCAATTAAATGACATGTCAAAAATCATGAAATTCTCAATGCGCTGATCGAGGGCGTTTGTAGTGATTGAGGGGTCGAAGACTGAGAAATAAATTATTGATTAGCCAAGTATTTTTTTTACTACTTGATCTAATCTATTGATTTGTGCTGAAAGAAAAAAGAATTGCACGTTCTTCCTTTTAAGAAGGGAGGATTAGGAAAATCCTATTAATTGTAGCTTTCTCCGAACCTCCGGGAAAAGCATGAAAAAAAGACTTGAATGGTACGATCCCTCCATCACCCCAAAATGAAAGGGGCGATCTCGTAGTTCTTCTCCATTTTATTACTCATAAACTTTAAGCCTCAGATCTGGTTCGTTCTTCATATTTTTGAAACCCTAAGTGAAACAATAAATTGGGATCTTTTTAAAAAATTTATAAAATGTAATACAATAAAATAACATGTTTTATTTTTATGCCTGCAATGAAACGTTGATCAGAAGACTTAAAAAGTTAAAGATTTTTTTTCCCTACGTTAAAAATTGAAGAAAAAAATAGGACTCTTTCTAGTCCTGGGCTCTAGGCGGCCGCATTCCCAGATTATCCCTAGAGTCGAGCCTGCCTCTAATTTTATTATGGTTGGAGTCGATCATCATGTATCAAAGGGTTTTCTTCTACTCCTTATGCTTCAATAAGTCTACTTAATTAAACTCGAATAGCACAATTTCAAATTTATTTAAAATAAATTCAAGAAATTCTTTTTTGAAAAAGATAGAATTTAATTTATAATCAAATTTTTTAAAATGAAAATTTTTGAAGAAATTATGTATTTACATTTAAATATTATTATTCATACTTCTTTTTTATTTTGGAATCGTATTTGAAATATGTCTTATCAAATTAATTTATCTTAAAACACATTTGTTTTATATTTAAAGTGGAAATTAGACCCTTTCTAATTTTATATCTTAAATATTCCTTATTTAAAACATTTTTTTCGAATATATTATTTAAAACATAATATCTAAATTATGTATTAAATATTGGTTCTTTTATCAATCCATCATGTTATTTTTCAAACATGAATGTACTTGTGCGGTTGTCACAGCTCACATTTCCCGTAGGAAGGGAGGTAAGACCCCACGGTGCTTACGATGGCAAGTGGTGGACACGCTCGGTCACCGATCCAAGCATACACCGCTGCCTGTCATTTCTGGGTCCCACACGCGTAATTGCTGTAGCAAGGTGAAAGCGCGTGGACTTGGATACCCTTTCTAATATTATTATTATTATTATTATTTCTTCCGGCATTTAATATGTAAGTGGTTCAATCTATTTCCATTTTATTTATTTATTTGGGTAATGTGTTTTTTTTTCTTTTTTTAATCACTTTCCATATTCTCACTTTTGCTTATACCTTGCCCTTACTATAAAAGATAATTACATCTAATGCCATTTCAATAACATCTTTATAGGTGAATGTAGCCCATAGGTCCCTACAGGGACGTGATCAAATTAGTCGCACTACTATTAAATGGACCAATATAATTTCTGTACTATTAAACAGATTTAAATAAAATCAAATTGGAATAGACTCAATATTTGTTATATAAAAAATATCATTTATTGTTTAACAGAATTAATATTTTTAAAGTTTTTATAGTTTTGTAAATAAAATCTTTTCTTTAGAATTTAACTGTAATTGAAAAGAAATAAATTTAAAATATTCTTATACAGTAAAAATTAACTCTATTACAATTTGATCTTATTTGATCTTTTTAATAGTATAGGAACTAAGTTGATCTATTTAATAATCAAGGGGCTAATTTGATTCATACATGAATTAACTTTGATTTTATACCTAAAACTTTGATTTGATTCAACTTTCAAAAAATCACTAATAACATTATCGAATTAACACCATTTTACGTTGATATATTACGTATACAAACAATTATATTAATCTAAGATGCAAATAAATGTATGAATTCATTTCTTTGAATGTCTATAATTGAATCACAATCAAGCAAATTGCACTGAATCAACGTTCATAAATCAAATTACAAATTGGACTAAATTTCCTGTATAAATTTTATATTTACCTCTAATTTAAATGACTATTTATTTTTAAAATTATTAAAACTTACACTGTAAGACAATACTATTTTCACCATTATTTAACTAATTTATTGTCCAATTTACTCGTGACACTAACTCAATTAAATACTTAATATATAATATAGATTAGGACAAAATTATTTTATTATTTAAATATTATTGAAAAGTAATGTATTTTTAATATTTAGGGCCTAGGGGCACCCTCTCAGTGCTTGAAATTCATGGTCTATATGAATATAGAGTGCACATGACAATTTCCCCTGAAGTAACTCTATATGTTGTTTGTTATGAGTTGAAACTGCCCTATTGATTATTCCTAGTGATATCAATTTGAATTGTGGTTTTAAATATTTGCATATATCATACTTACTTTTTAGATTCAAATAATATTTGAATTTGTATATTAAAATTATTATTTGTTGCAGATTCAGAATGATTAAATATCTCTAAAATCTATCGCTCAAATTATATTTTTTTATCTAGATAGAAATAATTGATTTCAAATTTTAGCATATTCAAATTCAGATTTTCGTTAATTTGCATATTCGACAAATGATTAAAAATAGAAATTTAAAAGCTTTGCGAATTCAACGAACAATAATATTTAATTCTGATAATAATACTAAAATTTTATGAATAATAAACAAATTCAAAATTTTAAGTTAATTTACGAATAATTCAAAATTTTAACACGATGATGGTAGGGGAAAAGATTATACCATGCTTCAATAATATTATTTAAATTTAATTAAAGAATTAGGTAAAAATTAATATCTTTTAATGTTCTTTAACTTTTAAAATAATATGTAAGCCAAGCGGAGTTGGAAAAAGAGTTGGATTTTTCTTTCTCATATATATTGAATATTTGTAGGTCCAATTAGAACAATTTCATTATTTTTTAAATAGTAAATAATAAATATAAAATATGGCCTATTGAGCCGGCTTAGACTCGGTTCAATTCGGCTTTCCATAAAAGTTTTTATTTTTTTTAAGTCATACTTCATTTAAATTTATAAACATTTTTTCTAATGAGACCAAAATACAGTTTAACAAAATTTAACGTTAATTTTATTATTCCAAAATAATAAAATATAAAAAAATTATCTTCATTTAAAAAACGATGGCTAAAGCACTTATCGGATATTTATTTAATACAAAAAAATATAAATATAAAAATATTATTTGTTATTAAAATAAAATTACTTGAACCTGAATATATGGAGTACATAACTTTTAGACAGGTGTAATATAAAGAAAATAAGATGAAATTATTGGGACCGACCAATAATTAAAAAAAAAAAAAAGAAATGTTAGGGGTAGGAGAGGCATTGAGCTGTAGCAGTGGTAGGCATTATATGCATAATCATATCGTTGAATTGCGTTGGAAAAAAACACACCACGTGCTCTACGTTGGGACTTAGCCTCCCATTTCCATTTTAAAACACCACAATGACAGTTAATCCAATTAATTATCCCATTACTATAATCTTTGGATTTTTAGAATTATTTTGGATCTACATAGCAATAAAATATATAATTACAAAAATATTAATTGATAAAATAGGTCGATTTTCTTGGAATTTAAAGAAATAGACCGATTTTAAAGAAAGTGCGCAAAAGTGCACCCATTTAAATGTGCTTTCACATACACTTTCTAAAAACGACCTATTTATCCAATTAATTTTTTTTTTCAACATATTAAGTTAATTTAGCGTTTATAAGAATATAAAAATAATACGAATATTTTAAAAATTATGTAATAGAAATAATAATATTTAAAATATTATATTTAAGTTTTACTTTGGTTTAGCCGATTAAGTTTTAGTTCGACTGACATGGTTATTTTTGCTAATACAGGAGTACGTGGGTTCAAGTATACTAAAGTGCATTATACCCTTATTTATGAGTTGTATAGGAGGAGCTATGAGTAGTTTTAGCCGTTATGTAAAAAAGAATCAGATATAATTGTATTGATATATTTATTGTAATGATTTGATTAAAAATTTTAAAAAATATATACAATACTTAATTATTATTAAATATTTTTTTATTCAATGGTGAATATTAAATAACTTGATTATTTTACATGTTAGATTAATTATTAAAATATTAAAAATATCTGTTACGAAATACTACAACTTTGAGAATTATTAATATGACTGATGAATACAATATTATATTTATTATTGAATATTATTTAATTAATATTTCATATATTTAAAATATGTTATAGCAATATTCATTATTTAAAAAAATTAAAATATTTATACTCTTAAAAAAGTATTATTATTGTATTCAATATCTTAACTTTTAGGCCATAAAAAAGTTGTTTTTATTTTCATTGTATTAAAATTTTATTATATTAAAAATAATGGACTAATCCAATTAAAATATAAAAAATGTTAATATTATAATATTTACAATTGGAATATTTTAAGGGATTTTAAATAGTATCTATATTATTATTAAATATTTAATTAATTCTATGTGTCACGAGTTAATCAAATACTAATTTAATTGAAAATATTAAAAATATTTTTTAGATAATAAATTTTATTATGAGGTTTTTTATGTTTTGAATAATTAATAAATAATTATTGGAGCAAACCGATCACTTGACTATAAATAAAGTGATTTAATTCTTATACATTTCTTAAAAAATATTATACATTTAACTTTGAAGTGAATATATTGTATTTTAAAACATATTATTGAAGCCGACTGAACATTGTTTCCAATGTAGAAGGATGTGAATTCAAGTGCCTTAAACGCATTATCCTCCTATTTATTGTAAAGTTATGCTCAAAAAGAGCAGATATGAAAAATATTTTTTTAAAACTTTCAAGATAATTATAATTACTTTTTTCAAAATTGAATATATAAATATTAATTATTCCATTTTATTATAAAATTATTAACTTATGTACCAAAAAAAAAAAAGACTAACTTAATTTTCATTAAAGACTTGCCAAATAAATTAACCTTAATATTTTAATAACAATAGAAGTGGATAAAGCTAAATCCAAATCTATAGAATGATATTAGGAATGTGAGTCAAACTAGGATTAAAGATCTAATCTTGATGAATTTATTTTTCATTCATCATTCAATTTTTTGTCAAATAAAATGATTAAAAATGTATTTTTTTCACACAGTAGAACTCTTAATTATTAATTTAAGTTTTTAAAAAATATAAATAAAAAATGCTTTCACAAATAAAATTAAAAATGATCATATGTTGTTTATTAATATTTAAAAAATTAAATTAATAATAATTTAAATATGTTTGTGAAATTAAAAACTTCATCCCACAATTAATTCATTGAATGAAATAAATAGAAAATGTAAATTCGAATATGTTGAAACGCTACGAATAATTTTTAATTTAATGATAAAAATATTTATATTATAATATAAGAGTTCGAGTTTAATCTCTAATAACCAAGTAGAAAAACAAAATTATGAGCAGGTTTAAGGTAAAAAAATTACGAACAAAAGTAAATTGAAAATATTATCAAAGATGAGTGGCAAAAATGTCATTTAAGTATAAGAATGATTATGTTATCCTTTTAAATCCCACTTTAAATTGCTTTAATTATGTTATTTTCAATTTATATATTTCCAGTTGGGCCCTTCACTTTCTTATACACATCAAAAAAAAAAAAAAAAAGAAAGAAAGAAAGAAAGAAAAATCCTTCAACTTGAAGCACAGCACTCTTTGATTTCCACTTCGTCTTTGATCTGTCCCTTTTAATTTTTCTTCTCTTTCATTTTGAGGTCTAAAAACATTGCCTCAAATCCAAACTCCCCCCTTTTTTTTCCACTCCCAAAAAACAAAATAAGAAAAAAAAAATCCAATCTTTATCTATCTTCTATAAGATTTATAATTTAATTATTTTTTTCTTGTTTTTATAGTGTTTTTATAGTGTTAATCGCCTGGTATAGATTCTTCTCCAAGTGACTCTCATTTTCTAGCTCAATTTGTTTTTTAGGCTCATCTGCCACGAAACCAACATCTTTTGGCCTTATAGTGTTTCTTGCCTTTGGAAAAAAAAAAAAACAATCAAAGATTTTTTTTCATTTGTTTCTTCTATGTTATTAGTTAAAGTTGTTAACTTTGGCATCAAAATCTTGAAGTAGCTGAATATTGAGTGTTGTTTGAACTTGGAACTTTTGCTCTCAAGCTATATCTTTGGGGGATTTTTGGTAAGGTTGTTTTGATTGTTGATCTTGATGCTTTTTTGGTTAATTTTTTTCTCTTGAAGTAGCTGAACAGTGTTGTTCTGAAATCTGGGTATTTTTTTTTTTTTGTTTTTTCTAGGAATTTGGTCTTGGCATTACTTGACCTTTAATATTTTGTGATCTTTTGATTTGGGTTTTAACTGCAAAGTGAACTTGGTTTCTCCTATTACTTTGGGGGCTTCCCGTTTGATGCCAATTGTTTTGTTTTCAAAGTTTTGATGCTAAGATGCAGCCTGATCAGAGAAGAAAGGTAACCTTTTTTTTCTTTTTTCTTTTTTCTTTTTACAGTTTCTATATTTAACTTCTATGTAAGATCTAAAGAAGTGATATTTGATTTTCTTTTCTCTTTTTGAATAATATGATTAATGGGAGCATACTATTTTGGGCTTGCTTGGATTATTAGTCAATGAATCTGTCTTTTTATGATCCTTGTAATTTCTGTATTTTAAGTTGTATTAAAGGGTTGACTTGATTGCAAATACAGCTCTGTATTTGGATGAGATTCAAGGAACAGCTTGCCGTGTTCCATCTTCTATGTCACAGCTCTTGTACACTGATCGTTGCTTTGCCTCTTTGTTTCATTTTGGATGTTATAGATAGCGTATGATTACTGTTATTGTTTCTCATGTTGTAGCTGTCCTTATGATGGTTGGCTACTTGGTTTAATGGCGTGGAGGTTGACTAACACTAGTGATAGGTTATGATTTCCTTTTGTTTTTTATTTATTTGCTTCTGATTTTTGTCAATCCTTGAAGTGTTGTTGTAGAAACTAAATTTCTTGCATGGGAATAATTTGTTTATCCTTGAAATAATACAAGTCCTTGTTGTGATTGATTCAGTTGTCTTCTATTGCATGTATTTTTTACTCACTTGTGATAAAGTTTATGTACTTTATTACAAGGGATCTTTTACCATACGGCCTTAAAATTGATTGCCAAATGTCTAGATATGTGGAATATGACTCTAAATTGAGTTAGCAATAATGTTTATCTGTTTTAGTCCCGCTGTGTTGGCATAGGATGGTATTGATCCTTTGTCTTTTTATGTAAAACATGCTATTTATATGATGTAAACCTTGAATGTAACATTGATAATACTATATGCTTTGCCTTCACCATGCAGTCAGCTGCGGATGTAGATTTTTTCACTGAATATGGGGAGGGAAGCAGGTATAGAATAGAGGAAGTAATTGGAAAAGGAAGCTATGGTGTTGTTTGTTCAGCGTATGACACACATACTGGAGAAAAGGTTGCAATTAAGAAAATCAATGATATATTTGAACATGTATCTGACGCCACCCGAATCCTCAGAGAGATTAAACTTCTCAGGCTCCTACGTCATCCAGACATTGTTGAGATCAAGCACATATTGTTGCCTCCTTCAAGAAGGGAATTTAAAGATATATATGTGGTATTTGAACTTATGGAATCTGATTTACACCAGGTTATCAAAGCAAATGATGATTTGACCCCAGAACACTACCAGTTTTTTCTTTATCAGCTTCTTAGGGGCCTGAAATACATTCACACAGGTTATTCTTTTAAACTGTTGATATGATCTTCTTGTTTCGAATGTAGAAAGCATTTTGATGATGCATATATATTGAAGCAATTTCAAGTTCTTTTTGGTTGCTTCTGGTATCCTTGTTTTAAATGTTTTTGTTCTTGCAGCTAATGTTTTTCATCGGGATCTAAAGCCAAAAAATATCTTAGCCAATGCTGATTGCAAACTGAAGATCTGTGATTTTGGACTTGCAAGAGTAGCTTTTAATGACACCCCCACTGCAATATTCTGGACGGTTGGTTCTTTTCACATGATGCTGCATTCAGGAAGTAGTTATCCATACAAATTGCAGCAGTAGAAGCTTGTTTCTTGGTTTTGAATTAAATATTTTCCCTGCTTTCTGTTCAGGACTATGTTGCAACAAGATGGTACAGGGCTCCGGAATTGTGTGGATCCTTTTTCTCCAAGGTGCTAACATAATTGGTGTATTTTATTTTATTGAAAGTAGCTTGCTTTTTTCTCCCTTCTCTTGTTGATTGATGTGAGGGATTGTTTTCATCTTTTAAATGGGTGCTAACTTTCCTATCCCCCCACTTCCCAAAATGGTCTCCAAATTGAGGGGAAAAAGATCCTGTTTTGCATAGTGCTCATGCATGGATTTAAGGTTTAATACCTTTTTTAGACTAGCATTTCTCAAGTTAGTACCTCATGCAGTTGCCAGGAAAGCACATTATAGATAAATCCGAGATGCACATATTTCATTATATTCTGTTGATCTTACCAAATGCAACTTAAACCAAAGACACATATGAAGTCTTTCCAGTGAATACATTGAGCGTGTTATGTATGTTTCTCATGGAAGCACAATTTGGCAGTCTAACCACTTACTTTAGCTGAAGCCATGGTTTTAATGCTATTATGCTTTGTCCAACATGCTATAGTTGGTCTTCGTAGATGCTCTGGCATAGGGATTCTTTATTTTCATTTTTCTTTCTTCAAGAACATTTCTAGCATCTATTACCCTTAAATGGTGTTTTTTTCTCTTCAAATGTGTCTGTGAACCTTTATGTTTATATTCACTTTCTTTTTTCTCTTCTGCTTTCAGTATACCCCAGCAATAGATATATGGAGCATTGGGTGCATCTTTGCTGAACTTCTAACAGGGAAACCTCTGTTTCCTGGAAAAAATGTTGTCCATCAATTGGATCTGATGACTGATCTTTTGGGAACACCATCTGCTGAAGCCATTGCTAGGGTATATTAGCATCCGTCTACATTTATTTACATTGTTTTATTTTAAGCCAAAGCCATTCAGTTCTTTGCTAAGATATGGATATTATCTGATCAGGTACGTAATGAGAAAGCTCGGAGATACTTGAGCAGCATGCGAAAGAAAAAGCCAATTCCTCTCTCCCACAAGTTCCCTACTGCAGATCCTCTTGCTGTTCGTTTGCTAGAGAGGATGCTTGCTTTTGAACCCAAGGATCGACCTAGTGCTGAAGAGGTATATGTTTATTGCTGTATGTCTACTTTTTTAGAATGTATGGTCTGCTTCTAACATGGATATTTTGTTCCTTGCTGACAGGCCCTAGCTGATCCATATTTCAAGGGCTTGGCCAAAGTTGAAAGGGAGCCTTCCGCGCAACCAGTTACCAAGATGGAATTTGAGTTTGAGAGACGTAGGATTACAAAGGAAGATGTTAGGGAGCTCATATACCGTGAAATTCTTGAGTACCATCCTAAAATGTTGAAAGAGTATTTGGAAGGATCAGAGCCAACTGGCTTCATGTATCCAAGGTATTGTTCTAAACTAACTATTTTTTTGTTATCTTTGACTATGTTTGTCATCATCATATCAAACAATTCTTTGTTTTGGGATCTATCCCTGATATTTTTTCCAACCAGCCTTCATTTATTTGTTCTACTATGAATGCGGTCTTTCCGTGTTCTTTAGTGTTAAAGAGATTTCTGTTTTATGGTTCTCTGTAAGAGAGAACTTTAGCCATTATATGCATGAAATTATGAAAGAAAAGTGGTTTGACTAGTTGGGAAGAAGCTATATGTTTATGCCATTCCAGTTTGGAATCAATGGACTTTTGCCTTGACATTAGGTGCTCATCTATGTTAGTTTTATGAACTTTCCTTCAAATAGAACATAGCCATTATATGCATGAAAAGAATCCAAAACCTTCATTGATGTAAGCTGATTCCACTTGTTTGGATGAAGCTGTCAGTATGCCATCCTTACTCTGGAATCAATAGGTTCCTCTGAAATACCTACTTTTACAAATATTCATGTATATTTAGGCTGTTCTTGGAAGTTGAAATCAGATTTTAACTAAGCTCATCCATTTGGTTTTGCTGCTATGTTGTTTTAATGTGTCCTGTTCTGAAGATTTGTTGTTTTACAATTCTGAATCCCCTAATTGAATATGCCGTGACTTGTATGTGTGTTTCTGAATGCAGTGCGGTTGACCATTTCAAGAAGCAGTTTGCTTTCCTTGAGGAGCACTATGGAAATGGTACGACTGCAGCTCCACTTGAGAGACAACATGCATCTTTGCCAAGGTACTGTTTTCAATTAATTTGCTTGCTGGTGGGCAATGTCCTGTGTTGCATCCCAGTTGCTACAATTCTTCATTTTTACCAATATAATTCTATTAAATGAACACCCATCAAAACCAATCTATCCAAAACTTTTTAGTCCCTTAACCTTTGTAATCTTCATAGGAAGCAAAATAAACATTTTCACCATTATCCACCTTGTATATTTTTATACTGACCAGTTCCCTGTTGAAAATGTGTGCAGGCCATGTGTGTTATATTCAGATAATTCAGTACAAAACTCAACAGATGTGACAGATAACTTATCTAAATGTTCCATCAAGGAAACTGAGAAACCCCAAACAGAGAGAAGCTTTCCAATCCCTATGTCAAGGCTTCCCCCTCAAGTTCCTCAAAGCATCCAAGGTATGAATGTTTTTCTCAATCAGTATAGATTGGTCTTATCACTCCCCAAATTTATTCACTTTTTTTTCTCTTGGTTTATATCTCTTCCTCGATATCTATTGCTATGCATACATCTCACTGATATCGGTAAATGGTTATAATAACTGTCTTGCTTCTGATTTTAGAAGCCATGTTATCTTTATTTCATATAAATCTCTGGATGGAAATAGCCCCTACACTAACTTTTTGCAGTAACTTAGCAAAGTAATATGAATGAATTATTTGATTTAAGTTTGTACTTGTGGTTGTGTTTGAGATGATAATGTGTTCAGAATTTGTTGTTCATGGGGGATCTTCTTTTTGAATGGCAAGTTTAAGATGGTGTATGACTTCGAGGTCCATAAACCGGGGTTATCAACATGCTATATGTAGCTGAAATTTTCTTTTCTCCAGTTTCATCGGTGTTCAATAAAATGCATAAACCGATAACCAGGTTGACATTGCGACAGAAATACAATCGTTTCAATGTAGACATGTTACACATTTTAAGGCATACTTTTGATTGTTATGCAAGTTTCAGTAGCATGGATTAAATTTACTAGATGGAGAGAAAGCAAATATCCTACTATTTTATTTAAACTGCTCATCTCTTTACTGTTCCATCTTCTAAACACCGCCAACTCATACTAACTTATTATAATGAATACAGCAGGTGCTGCCAGACCTGGGAAAGTAGTTGGATCAGTTTTGCGATACAACAATTGTGGGGCAGTAGCCGCAGGTGAGGCTCTTGAACAGCGAAGAATGGCTCGGAATCCTTCGGTTCCAACTCAGTATACTGCCACAAATTGCTCATATCCACGGAGAAATCCCGTCTGTAAAGATGATGAAGAAAATGAATTGCAGCCAAAACCCCAGTACATGGCTAGGAAAGTTGCTGCTGCCCAAGGTGGATCAAGAAGTCAGTGGTATTGACCTAATATCAACTACAAATGGCCAACAGAAAATGCCGGTGAGGATTAAGTCCCAAATTGCTCTTCCTACTGCTGGTTGAGGAAAGCTCAGACAAGTTACAAGTGAAGCTATGCATTGTAGTTTATAGCACTAATTTCAAAGAGATGAAACTGTGCCTACTTATCCTTCATAAGATATGTGAGAGTTAGAGACTTGAGGAAAAGGCAAAAGTGAACTCTTTAACTTATGAAGTTGGTTCTCTACTTTATTTATTCTTTATTAACACCCTTATCTCTCCGACTTGGCTTTCAGTTTTTTATATGATGTTCTGGTTGTATTATTATCTAATATTTGGTCCTAAAAGGAAACATATTATGCTTCTCTATTTGTTAGACATTATTACACCATTACTGGTACTTCGGAAACAATCCCAGTAACCTGCTTTGATTTGTTAAGGAAAAAGAGATGCCTATCACTTGAATTTTGTTACATTTCTTTGTTTTGCACTTCCACCAAAGCAACAAATCATTTTTGCGCTATAATATTTACATAATGTACCCATTAAAAACATGCATTTGCAGTAAAGTTGAAAATGAAATATCTATACAAATGTTGAACTCATTTAGGTAGTGTGGTTTGTTCGATCTTTTGCATTCTGAGATAATCTTCACAACGAGGTCAATAGGCTGAACTAACGAATTGGGTATAGTATGAGAAACAAATGAGCCATTTGACTTTTAAACTCTCGTATATTCACCAAAGTTAGTACATGCCAAAAAAGTCTACTGCTACATTGCTCTCTTTTATTAGTCCTTCTTACTAATCAAAGGATGAGTTACATGTTATTCCCTAAATCACTGAAGCCTTGGTTTGACACGCCGACCGTTAACATCAGAACCATCCAACGATCCTTCTTTCCGATATCCACAAGAAATAACAGAATGCTCCCCGATTTTCGCAACACATTGCAGCAGTTCAGCAAGAACACCCGGGCAGCTTTCCTTCAAATACTCAAATCCATCTGTTTGCATCACAGCTGAAACCAATGCAACAATTTTGTCATTTCTCACAATGTCCTAGGTATATAAAATTAATTAATAAGGTACCTCTTTTTAGGTAAAAATATCATCCATGATATGTAACAATAAATTAAAAATACCATTTTTCCAAATTGAAAAAATGAGAGAATTAGAGAGATGCAAGTTAAGGGTGCATATTTATGCGATCATGTATTTCTTTTAGAATTTTAATTTAGTTTCTCATTTTTCAACACTACCAAGCTGAGCATGAAAACAAAATTGTTTTTTCTCTCAATTTTCTTTCCTACCAGGCAGACTGACGGGAAAAAATCTTTCTATTTTTTTCACCCTAGCAAGAAAAGCCTAAGATTCTTGGTAGAAACATAGAAAGACGGAAAATATTAAGGGTATAATAGTGCAATGATCAAGCAATGAAGTAGGGACATGATTACCATTGGATTAAAAAGAATCCATCTATACCCCATATACTTCCTACCAAGAAAAGCCTAATAGGTGCAGGCAGCAGTGAAGCAATGTGGATCCAACAGTTAAAATCGTACACCATAGGGATCCTTTTTACTCGCCAAAAACAAAGTGGTGCTCCACACATTAGTGAATAGTCCACAAAGTAGCTTATAAGATTCAATTAGAATGTGCCATAATGCGGTGAAACTGTTATGCATTTTAGTTATGTATAGAATTCTCTAAGCATATTATTAGTGAATCTAAAATAATTGGTTTCCACAGTCCTTACCTTTTAAATTCTCTGGCAATGCAATAAATTTTAAGCATACACCTTTCAAATGCAAACAGTTGTGCTGTTCTGCCAAGGCTAATGTAGTTGCAACTGTGTTTATTGTAACACCCTCACAAAGTTTAGCCTCACAAAGCAATCTCATTCTCTCAAGCGCATAACGGTCAGCAGCGGCAAGCAGATGCTGAGCTACAAGCGTAGAAGCCCATTTAGAAGTTGAACCCATGAGCTCTTCCATGTCTGGTAAGGCATCCCAGTAAATGAAATGGAGCAACGCCTGCAAACATTCAACCACGGTAATAAGAAGATGCATACTATAGAACACTTACCAAGTCACCTTGGGAATCCTCACAAAAGGCCCCGAAAGTTTTTATTATGCCTAGGAAAATTTTAAAGATCAGAGAATGCTATGTTAATGTTTAGTCAGAAAGAAAAGACAGAGTTGAACATTGGTTCATTATAAGGTGAGACCAAAGCAGGGCCAATAATCTCATGACATGGATCTGCTTCCATATTCCAACTCCATGTTCACCAAGTAGAAAGGAAGCCATGTCGTCATCTGTATCAAGCTTCCATATTCCAACTCCATATGTTTCATTGCATTTTATCCACTATCATGCACATTAAGCAACATTTAGAAATTAAAAGACATTAATGTGAAGAAATATCTAACACTTAGGACAATAAGTGCCCGATGTTACAAGTAAACAGCAGGATTAACTCATCCAAAAGCAGGATCCTCAATGCATCTAGCAGAAGCACTGCTGCAGACAGCTGAGAAATTTCATCAAAACACTTTAGAGTATATGATCATGAAATCCATGTCAGCTTAAATTATACTTGATAGTATTCCACTAGTTCAATAGGTTGTGCAAAAAGAAGAGGCAATTAGAAAGGAAGCAAAAGAGGACAGTAAACCTTAACCGAGGTTAGGAAGAATTATGTACAGGAGCACCGCCATAGGAGAGGAATCCAGAGGAATCCCGATGTAGACTCCTGTATAAGTCATCCTGTATGGCACCACAATTACTCAACTAACAAAAAGAACCAACAGACCTACCTCTTCCTATGAACCTTGCTATACCATCCAAAAACATGCTCATTACGAACACACATTATAAGTTCCTAAGAGACACAGTACAGCTTGAAGAAAGTTCAGAAACAACCATCATGTTCTGCTCCTAATCACAATAATTTGTGCTTCTAATTGTAAGACAAGGTAAAATTTTAATAAACTCTGAGATTTATGATATGCCATCAGAAAGACAAATTTCGCACAAGATCACAAACCCTGAACCAGAATCGTACATACAATAAAACCAATTCACTCTAGCAAAATTCACAATAAGACATCTACCTCAGTGAAAACAACCTCCTCTTTCTTGATACCTATTACCCTTAAGCTTGCACAAGAGAAACAACGATTGTGATGCTTGAGTTCTATGTACTATCTATGGGAACTACAGAACACACTAGCAACGGCAACGAAAAGTCAGGTAGCATTCTAATGAGCCAAGTTGCATTCCAATGAGCCTTCACCTCACTGTCTACATGTAAAATTTCTAATAACTAGACAGCACTGCAGCAAAAGAGTGCTAAGTAAAGAAAAAAAAAACTTCCAACAAATCTGGTTATTTGTTGCTTCTTAGGTACTAATATTAACCATATTCTTCATTTCATTCAAATCTAATTTGATCTTTATGAACTCCCAAGAGCTAACAAAAGAGCTGGGGAAAGAGAATGGTAGCCTAAACATCATTCTAGTTCCAAACACTGAAAATAGAAGGAAAGAAAAACGTACAAAAAGAAATTATCACAAAGAACAGAACTAATTGAAGCTTCAATGCCAATAAAAATCCTAAGCATCTGTAAAGTTAAAAGCCAATCTAGTTTTCAGCAAGATTACGAACTTGCTAAATAGACCAGAAAAAGGGATGAAAGGAATAATATGAAAATAAGATTAGATCAAGGAAGGATGAGAACCTTGAACACAGGAGCTTCCATATCTTCTACTCTAATGGACTGCGTGTTCTGGTCCTTCAATGGACCAAAAAGTTGTGCCCTGAATACAGGTGAGCGGGCAGCGAGGACCAACTTGTGGGCATCAAATATTTCCCCATCAACTTCAAATTTCACATCAGCTCCCTTCCCACTTTCTAGTAGCTTCCCAAAATGCTGACCAATATCAGAAGGTGGAACTGTAATAGAATAAATTTTAGGTCCCTCTGTATGGGACTTAACTACACCAACACAACAGCGAATTGACAGGCAATCATCTTTAAGGTAGTCTGACGTCTCTAGAAGAGTTCTTTTGAAAAAGCGTTTATAACCCCTGCAACAAAGGACATGACAACCGTTTAATGATGTTTTAACACAAAATGATACCGAAGAAGCATGAATCAAAATTACTGAGTTACTACAATAGACCACTATAGCAAGGTAGAAAATGACTGTTCACAAATATTTGATTGGTTCAGCAAAGAGTTCCACAATATTCCAGGTTGCAAAAAAAAAAAAAAGAATCAGAAATAAGACCACTAAAAGGTGAATGCAATGATAAGCGTTTGGTTTATTCATACATTAATAGTTCTTCCAACCACGGATTAATAAATTTATTTTGATTTTTTAAAAAAAAAAGGTTCTAAAGTTGAAACAAACCATAATAATTCAATGTAAAAGCCTAGATCTTCCTATCTAGAACCTACCAAGGAAGCCAGCATGCAACTTAACTTCATTTCAACCTAGTTCCCCCTCAATAATTCATTAGGTTTCCCGAGACTATAGGCAGACAAAACAACTGAAATTGAAATTCCATAACTCGCCTTATAGATGTAACTGCAAGTGCGTAACTTAATCTCAATGAAAACTTTCAACAATTCAAATTTTCCAGTCCCAATTCAAATTATCAAGGCAGAAACAAAATATAAGAAAAAGGCAATAAAAGTAGTACTACAACACAAGGAAACATCACAACCAAACTCACCACATGCTCCCACGATACTTAAGTGTATAAGGCCCGCTCTCAAGCATCCTCCCAAAATGGCTATGCACCTTGTGATGATCTTTCCCACTCTGGTCCAAAAGGGTCAACTCAAAGAGCGCTCTTACATCCGTTCCTTCACTTGCCAAAGCAATAAAAAGAGAAACGTAGGTAGCATTATCTTCAGCGCTCTTTCCATCCGGGTAAAAATAAATGGCCCATTCATAGCCCCCCACCATAAACGTATCGGAAGCCATGTATTTACCCACTCCCATGCCTTTGGCAAGGGAATAGCCCTTGATCTTGAACTCGTGGGACCCATTCACCGTCTCAGTCCGAGACGTAGATGAGGTTGAAGAAGAAGTTGGGGAAGAAGAAGTAGAGGGTTTAGGAAGTTCTCTGTGAAAGCTAATTGTGCCCATTAACTGCGAAAGGCTAAATTCGGGATCTTGACGATCTGGGTATTATTATTTTTGGTTGAAAACGAAATCGAAATGGGTAATCGGTGAATATTTACAAATCTTTTGGATTAATTGAGAATTAAAACCAGAAAAAGGGTTTTCGGGAAAGGCAACCGAGATTTTTGAAGTACGAGCCTTCTTTTTCCTTTTAGAAATCGAAGAACCGGATTTTCCTTGTTTTGGTCGGAATTGAAATGGGTAGGAACTGGATCAGGGTTTTATCGATCGAATTCTTGTGAATTCGAATCAGCAATTAAGAACCCTAATTTGATTAAGAAAACTTCGAAATCGGAAGAGAATATCAATAACCAAATACGGAAATAGATTAAATTCCAAACGAAAAGAACTTGAAATTCGAGAAATCGAAGCGAATTTTCAAACAAGATTGATAAAATTTGCAAATTCAAAAAATGAAAAGGGGGAAATTGAGAGAGATGAATAAGGCTGTTTGTTTGTTTGATGAAAGCGTGACGGCAAAGTTGAAAAAAAGCTGAAGAAATGAAAGAAAAAAAAAGGTGATATATTTGTGAGTGGCACACACTTTTAAATAATGGAAGCAAAGCAAGGAACCTTGCTTGAAGTTTCTTTTCTAGAAGAAAATGAAAATCAAAAGTTTGGTTTTTGGTTTTAGTGTTAGTTTTCATCTGTTCATGGATTTTGGTTTTTCTTGGGATAAGGAAAGTAGGCCTTCATCATCTTACCCTCACAATCCAATTCCCCACATTCAGGCTCGAGTTGGATGGGCGGTGGAGTATAGCATTATATTTATCTTTCTTATTATTTCACGCTATAGTATTGTTATAGTATCTAAATTTATCGTCATCGCTATTTTTATACTAACCGCAATTAAACGTATCGTACATCCAAACCCACCCTTAATCTACAAATTTCCAATCCAATTATATAGGTTGGTGATATAGAGTTTAATTTGTTACTTGCGGATTAAGTCTTAATGAGATTATTCAAAAAAAATATTGATGTGTAGAGTCAGATATTAAATTTTAAATTTATTTGAGTTTATTCAGTAAATTTAATCTTATTTTTCTAATAATTTACCGTCATTTAGAAATTAAAAATATTTTAAACTTCAAAAAAATGAATTATTATTTTATTCATCATTAATAGAATAAAAATACAACAAATAAATCTAAAATCATTAGAAGCACGGAATTAAATAACTATTTAATTAACTATGACTAATTATGAGAAGTCACACATTTATCTAAAATAAAACTCGAATCTATACATTTACATAAAATTTTAAAATTCACCATTGAGTCAAAACTCAGATGATAAAAAAATATTTGATCCTTATCTCCATTTTTATCTACAAGGTTGGGTTTTAATTTTCGTGATTAGTTTAATGGTTAAAATTAAAATTAAAAATTAAAAACAAGTTATAAGATTTTTATTTGAAAAATTCTTTTTAGATATAATGTATGTGTGTATGATATAATTATATCCCTATTGTGTATCCGAGTACTAATCTTCAAATTATATCGTAAAAAATAATCTATCACGCTTTTACAGTTTTAATATTCACACTAATTTATTTTAATTCCAGATGGATATTATAGTACCAACATCATTACTCACGTTGAGTGATCACAGTTAAAAGATACGATAGCTAATTTTAGTATCAATTAACGTAGAACGACGTAGAACCATACCTTAAAGTTAATTATTAAAATTAGATAGTCTAAATCCATATAGAACTCACTAAAAATGTTCATACTTTGCTATATAATATTTAAATCTCATACCTTACTATTGGGTATGTACCTGATTGATTTGAGATTAGGTTGACTCGTCAATTTTAGGGGTGTACTCTCATTTTTAAAATTGTTTAATTTTGTTTATTAACTTATGTACCATAATTAATTTTAAATTTTGTTTATGTGCTTTAATCTGATTAATTTAATCAAAATAATAATGATTAAATATGTCTACCAAGCGAGATTTAACAAAAAAGAATAAATTTCAAAACTACATATAAAATTTGATCCGATATGACATATTATACATTAATTTTTGATATGATTCAATTTTCATAAAACTACCAACATAATTATCAATATAACACCATTTTAAGTTTACATACGGCTTACACAACTAATTATATTTATTTATTAAGAAAAAAATCGATGTATTTATTTAAATGTATAAAATGATTTAAAGCAAAAATTTCATCAAGTTCATGTATCAAATTGCACATTCAATCAAAAATCATATATAATTTCTAAATTTATCCCTTTTAAAAAATAAAAATTAATATTTACCTCTAATCAAAACTAAAATTTTAAAATACGCAAAAATTACAACCATTTTTATCTTAAATTTATTTATTTGTAATATGTGGATTCTTCCACCACCTCATCTATGCTCATTTTCCAATTATTTAATGACATTGTTATTGACATATAATTTTAGTAATTTCTTTTATCCTGAATCTCGGACATTGATATTAAATCTCGAACTCTAGTTCAAAGTTTGAAATTCGAAATTCGGAGTAAACCAAATTATATATCAATAACAAAAAAAACTAAAATATTATTAAATAATTAAAAAACTATAAATAATATAATAAAAAAAGTCCATAAAATAATTTTCCATCCATACTCCCAACTAAAATTTGACTTATGAAATTAAAGGCAGGTGATCATCCCAACTAAAATTTGACCTATGAAATTAAAGGCAGGTGATCATCCAATCAAATTTGAAAATTTGACATTCTGTATTGCTTTAAACCCAAAGTACAAATGTTGATTTTTCAAAATCCAGAAATTCATATGTACCCCATGTCAGTAAAACCACCCAAAAAAGCTCTAGCTTCTTAAAAAAGGTAATAGACTTAATTATTGGTTTAAACAACCAACAAATGCATGGCCCTAAATTTATTTTCATTAAAGTGTTTCAGAATTTAAAGATAATCTGATGATTAAAGGTGTTTAATATTTTAAGTGTGATATGAGTTTCAGTCATATTAATCTTGTTTAGGGGTGAAGTTAGAACAATTTTTTAAGGGACGAATGAAATTTCAATTTTTTATAGTTTATACCTTTATAATTTGTAAAAGATTAAATCGAATTTTTATAATTTCAGGGAGACTAAAGTGTAATTTTATCTTTGTTAATTTAATTTTTTTAAAAAAAATTTAAAGTTCTAAATAACAATTTTACATTTTAGGGGGAGACCAGGTTCATGCTAACCTCGGCTTCGCCCCTGAACTTATTTATTATTTGAGTTTTACTCTATTATTATAATTCAGAAAAAAAAAACTTTGGAATTTTCTATATAAAAAAAAAAATTGAACACAAATCTGCATATACATAAAAGATTCCTCATCTATCTACTGGTCCTAAAAGTGTCACAGGCCATTCTCTTCATCTACCAGCACAATAATTACTTCACAATGCCCTTTTTCATGGTGAATGATTGGAGTTTCTATAATTAAATAAAACATAATCAACAATTTAGATCTAATAATTCTCATTTTCATGTATTTTATCTTACCATAATTCATTTTTTTTAAAGAAACAACAAAAAAAGTGATTACATTAAAACAATTTACTATTAAATAATATTAGTCAATTAGTCGGTATTCGATTTGAGTAATTTTTTTTGCCAAAATCAAGGCTTCAGTAAAAAGTTACAATTTTAGCCATATGATCAGTAGTTTTATTGTAGTCCCGTGGAATATGTTGAAAACGTATTATCCAATCAAGACTCAAGAAATAATGAATCAATCGCAACTCCAATATTCTACCATTTGCAGCACTGTCAGCTAAAATAATTTTCGCTATCATAACATTATCACACTCCACCATTCATTTCATATATACAATTTAAAAACATTCGTATATTTATATTATATATATATTTTTTTATCTATTCTTAATTAAGTTAATATTATTAATCATTACTTGTTTATAAATTAATAAAAAATTACATATAATAAAATTTTAAATCTTTTAACTTTATCATTTTTAATAAAAATTTTAAAATAAAATTAATATTGTATACCGTTATACTTAATTTTCTCTTGGTGCATATGAACAGCTTCATCTGGATTTAATTAGAGCTTCTGTTTCTGAAGTCAAAATCTAATAATATATTACATGAATGACACAAGCTCCCCATTTTTTATCTAAAAATTTTGAAGTATGGCCATTAATTTCAACTTTTTCTTTTGGTGGCACTAAAGGGTCCCAAAATCTATTTTCCTCCACTCATAACATATCCCTATCTGTTCTTCAAAGGCCAACAACTCCTCTCTATCAACTTATTTTATACTTATAATATAAAATTTTCACTTCACTCTCTTCTTCTTTGTCTCCTTCCTTTCTCCCTTACAGCCAATCTCCTCAATACCCCATTTTTCTGGTTCCTTTTTCAAGCCATTTTACAGGCACTTCCCAGGTCAGTTTTCTTTTTATCTCAGTGTTATTTTTTGCTTGATAATCTTGTGCTTCTCATTATGCACTTAAGGTTAATGACTTTATGACAACATGAAACTATATTCTATCTGTGAAGTTGGTATATGTATCAAAGTGACATTATAAGTTCTCTTTTAGATTCTTTGTTTTGAACCCAGACTTCTTGGAGCTTGAACCAGATAACTAAACCATGGGTTCATCTTTGCCCAATAAGCTTTCAACCTCTAAACCTAAAGTGTTTTCTTATGTGAACCTTTTTGGAAGGGCTGTAACTTGACTGGTCCCCCACTAGCCATTGAAAAATAAGAACCAATGAAGTTTTTCCTATGGATAAAGCATAAGTGGTTATCTATTAAGCTGAAGATTGTGAATATAGATTCTTTTCTTTTTACTACTCATTTGCTAAATAATGTAGTATTAAGACAGCTTGAAACTAAAACAAGCTAAGGTTCTAAAAGTTAAGATAATCCTTGTGGCCCACGATTTGATCTGACCATGATAATTTGGTAGAGTTGAACAGGTAAAAAAAAAGTTAAATTCTGCTATTAGTCCCTGTACTTTTTGAATATTGAAATTTTATTCTTGACCAATCAGTAACAGTTAAATTTGTTAAGTTAAATTCAATTACTAGTATTGTACTATGCATACAGCTGTAGATCTAATTCATATTCTCCATTGGATCATTTTAAGTCCCTATACATTTTTGAATTTTGAAATTTCAATATTGACACAGATGATAATAGTTATTTTAAGTCCATGTCTGCCACTCCAAATTTTGGAGATAGTTGAATTTAACTTAATAAATTTAATAGTCATTGTTTGATGATGACTAAAATTTTAAATTTTGAAAAAGTATAGGGACTAAATCTACAACTTTCATAAAGTACAAGGACTAGTGGCAAAATTTAACCTAAAAAAGTGGTCTTTTATGTACTTTCCATTTTTCATTTCATTTTTTTTTTTTTTGGTATAAAGGACACAGGAATAGGAGAGTGAGTTGAAGATGGTTCTAACTCCACACTTGTTGAATGCCACCTTTTAATGATTACTACATGAACTAATTGGATTAAACCTTAATATGTATATATGTATACCATCTTGGTTGAAAATTAGGCCTTTTCTTCTTCCGTAATCTGAATTCAAACATTGATTCTATGCCATTGCTGTTATATTTGAACACCTTAGTGTATTTTCAGTAGTAATATTATAGTTCTTGACCTTCAAATTTTCTACTTTTTTCTTTCTTTTGTATAATATATTGAGAATTAAGGTCTTTTTTATACTTTATTTGGTATCTTTCAGTTGGGAGAAGGGGAAAATGGCACAGCTTTTAGCACCGTCAACTCAATGGCAAATGACACTACCAAAGACCTCAACCTATGGAAGTCCCATTGCAACAAAAATGTGGAGTTCTCTGGTACTGAAACAGAACAAGAAAGGAGCTGCTAAAAGCTCTGGCAAGTTTAAAGTGGTTGCCTTGTCTGAAAACAGCACTGTCAACAGGCTAGAGAACTTACTAAACATGGACGTCACTCCATACACCGACAAGATCATTGCTGAATACATTTGGTACATCACCTTTGCTAACACATTTATCTATGTTTCAAGTAACACTTATACATATCCATGTTCAAATGTTAGATTAAAGGTGGCAATTTTCCTCAATATCTGCTGTTTCTGCATTGAAACAGGATAGGAGGCAGTGGACTCGATATGCGTAGCAAGTCCAGGGTAAGAAAAAAACTACTAAAACTAAACTTGTATGATTCTCAATCTGGTGTTTGGTTTTTTTATTATGTTTCTTTGGTCCTTCTTACAATTTGCAGACAATATCAAAGCCAGTTAAACATCCCTCTGAGCTTCCCAAGTGGAACTATGATGGATCAAGCACTGGACAAGCACCCGGTGAAGATAGTGAAGTTATCTTATAGTAAGCCCTTTTGAAATGTAAAACATTCTTTATTGCTTGTTATCATCAAAACACCATTTTGACTTAAAAACTTCATCCAGCCCTCAAGCAATCTTTAAGGACCCTTTCCGAGGAGGTAACAATATCTTGGTAAGTACTATCCAAGGCTTGTAAGTAAATTAATTGTTGAAAGTTTTGTAAGTAAATTATATGGTGTGGTTAATGTTTACTTTTGTGTTTTACAAAGGTAATTTGTGATGCATACACACCAGCTGGTGAGCCTATTCCCACAAACAAGCGCCACCGAGCCGCTGAGATTTTCAGTAACAAGAAGGTGGTCGATGAAGTACCATGGTACGAATCATTTTATTTCATTTATCTTATACGAAGGAAATGCCCTCATGTTATTGTACCTTTCTGTTTAGGTTTGGTATTGAGCAAGAGTACACTTTACTTCAACAAAATGTGAAATGGCCTTTGGGATGGCCTGTTGGAGGCTACCCTGGTCCTCAGGTAATTACATGACTCGATTTTATACGACAGTAAAACGGTTGTAATGGTTTGTAAATCCATGTAATAACATGGTTGTTTGATTCCAAATGCAGGGTCCTTATTACTGTGCAGCTGGTGCTGACAAGTCATTTGGGCGTGACATCTCAGATGCTCATTACAAGGCTTGCTTGTATGCCGGCATTAACATTAGTGGTACCAACGGGGAGGTTATGCCAGGCCAGGTCTGCTGCTTTCGAGTCCTCACCTTGCTATCGAAAATGAAGTATCATTACATCCATGCTTGTTTGTTCATTAGTTATCACAATTTGATTCTGTAAATTACGATGCAGTGGGAGTATCAAGTTGGTCCGAGTGTTGGTATTGAAGCTGGAGATCATATCTGGTGTTCTAGATACATTCTCGAGGTATTTCTTCGTTTAAACGAATTCAAGCAGTGGAAAACAGTTTTAACATTAATCATACGTTAATTAATCTGATAACTTACCGATACTTTACTATATTCTTACAGAGAATCACTGAACAAGCTGGTGTTGTACTCTCCCTCGATCCTAAACCAATAGAGGTAACATAACATTTCGCAATGTTGGGTTCTTACTATTAGTCCATCACTGTGTTTTCTCAATTCATTTTCCTATTGCTAGGGTGACTGGAATGGTGCTGGATGCCACACCAATTACAGGTAACTTTTTTCTTAAAGTTTTATTTTGGTAAAACTTATATGGTATCACCTTGAATTACAACAATACGAATTTTGTAACACAGTACTAAGAGCATGAGGGAAGATGGAGGCTTCGAAGTTATAAAGAAAGCAATCCTGAATTTGTCGCTTCGCCACAAGGAGCATATCAGTGCCTATGGTGAAGGAAACGAAAGAAGACTGACCGGAAAGCATGAAACGGCCAGCATCAACACTTTTTCATGGGTATGTTTCATGAGATATCTTTGCCTTGTGATGGAAGCCATTGACACTTTGTATGCTTTCTTTAATGTTTATAACATTTTTCATGATCGAACTTATAGGGAGTGGCTAATCGCGGTTGCTCAATCCGAGTCGGGCGTGACACTGAGAAGAATGGAAAAGGTATTATCATCAATAAAAATTCTGCCTTCTAACAACCAGATGAATGATTAATGAACAGCTTAAGAAAGACCGGACCGACAAACAAACGTCCCGATGAGCTACAAGAACTAAATGAACTAGAGACTTATGTTTATTATTTCATCTTCTGTTTGTTAGGTTACTTGGAAGATCGGCGTCCGGCATCGAACATGGACCCGTATGTTGTGACAGCACTGCTGGCAGAAACTACACTATTGTATGAGCCAACACTTGAAGCTGAAGCACTTGCTGCTCAAAAGATTGCTTTGAATGTCTAAATTAAAGCAGTTTAGCTTTATTCATAGAGATGGTTTTCTATTTTATTTTCAATTAGGCTGGGTTTTAGGGAAGATCTGGCCTGAAAAATAAGTATTCGCTTGTTGAATGGTTCTCAAATGGATTGTATTGTAAATTAAAATCAATGGTGTTATCACTTATCTTCTATCTTTTGTTATTGGATATTCACCTTGTTTTTGTGTTCTTTTTTCAATTTTTTTTCATTATCATTGCATTTTCCATTCTTTATATATAATGAGATACAAACATGATAAAATGAAATATTTTGATTGACCAAAATATTTTTTTCTTATTTTTCCTATTCATGTTAAATAAAAAACTTAATATAATAACTTTTTTAGAAAATCTTGGTTGATTTATGTTGGATTTGATGTTTAATGATTAAATTTGATCTAACTAAGAAGGTTGAGGGATATCTTGATACTCAAATTTAGTCACTTGTGTTTGGTATCAAATATTGAGATTTTAGTTATGTTAATGTATGATCTTAGCTCGAGAATTTTATCCATGTAGGTCTACGTTACTCTTATAACAACCAAAGATCCTATTAAGTATATATCAATGAGGTATCTCTTTATTGATCAAGTCTTAACGATCAAAACAATTACAGATAGTATAAGCGTGCCTCTTATTGATAGGTTAAGCTTTTATAAGCAAAGGGTTCCAAATGGTATAAGTGTGCCTTTTTATTGACAGGCCAAATTTTTACAATCAAACGGTTATAAATAAGTGTACATAAAACGATCAAACGACTATAATTTATATAAGTGCACAAATGGTTATAAATGATATAAGTGTACAATCTACACAACACGATCAAATGGCTATAAAAAATATAAGTGTACAACCTACACAAGTCTATCTTTTATATATATATATATATATATATATATATTCTTTTAGCTTAAAAGGGATTAACAAAATATTCTTTTAGCTTAAAATATTTAATTTTAATAAAATATATTTAAATTTTGATATATAAAATTTTTATTAAAATTTTTATTTAATATTTATAATTATTAACTCTTTATATAATTAAAAAAGTCAACGTGTAATTTTGAAATTTTATAGCTTTATAAAAAAATAATCCATGTTAAAAATTTTTCCATTATTACTCAATTGTTACCCGTAAAAAGTCGAGTTTGCATACAAAATTTCCATTATTACCCACATTTGTCCAATATGTAAGAACAGAGAAGAGATGCTGGTTCATGCGCTAAAAGACTGTTCAAAAGCTCGAGAAGTCCTAACTGCCGGAGGTCTAAATAACAGGTTGTTGGAAGGTGAGTATAACGAATGTATCGACTGGCTTGAGGACGTGTTTCGAGAGCTTGGCAACAAGGGTGCTGCTGATTTCTTAACTCTTCTTTGGAACAATTGGAACGATAGAAACAATATGGTCTGTAATGGGAAGATGGAAGTTGCGACAATGATTTGGGAAAAAGCGCAGACGTTGAGTAAAGATTTTAAAATTTTCAACCTCACCGAGCCTTCGGTTATCTCCCAGACATTGACGAAAAAGGGCTGGAAAAAACCCCAACGGGCTATGTCAAAGTGAATGTTGATGCGGCTGTTTCGATCGGATGTAGTGGCTTCGGTGTTGTGGCGAGAGATCATGATGGCTTTGTTTTGGGAGGATGCTTTAAGTTCAGGGGAGAAACAATGGACGTTTGCTGGGCAGAATTGGAGGCGTTAAAAGAAGGTTTAAAGGTGGCCGACAAATTACATGTGATCCACTTAATTTTGGAGTCTGAAGGCGCAAAGTTGGTAAACAAAGTCAACAAAAGATACAAGACATCACCATTTTAGGCCAGTGCATTAAGCAAAAATGTGCAGCGTTAAACAATTTTATTTCGGTCCAAATTAAATGGGTCAACCGTGATTGTAGTACTGTAGCAGATTTTTTGTGTAAGCTTGTTATTAAGAACAAAACTGATTTGTACTTCGATATGGATTATCCGTCTGATGTCCATAATCTCATTATTTGTGATGCAAGGTAGACCTTTCGGGTCGTTTTTCTTTCAAAAAAAATATTGAGATTTTAGTTATGTTAATGTATGATCTTAGCTCGAGAATTTTATCCATGTAGGTTTATGTTACTCTTATAACAACCAAAGATACAACTTAAGTATATGCCAATGAGGTATCTCTTTATTGATCAAGTCTTAACGATCAAAACAATTACAGATGGTATAAGCGTGCCTCTTATTGATAGGTTAAGTTTTTACAAGCAAAGGGTTCCAAATGGTGTAAGTGTGCCTTTTTATTGATAGGTCAAATTTTTACAATCAAACAGTATAAATAAGTGTACATAAAACGATCAAACGACTATAAATTATATGAGTATACAAATGGTCATAAATGATATAAGTGTACAATCTATACAACACAATCAAATGGCTATAAAAAATATAAGTGTACAACCTACACAAGTCTATCTTATATATATATATATATATATATAGGCTCAACTCTAACTAAAACTATTAATTAAAAGGGATTGACAAAATATTCTTTTAGCTTAAAATATTTAATTTTAATAAAATATATTTAAAACTTGATATATAAAATTTTTTATTAAAATTTTAATTTAATATTTATAATTATTAACTCTTTATATAATTAAAAAAAGTCACCTTGTAATTTTTGAAATTTTATAGCTTTATAAAAAAAATAATCCATGTTAAAATTATTTCCAGTATTACTCAATTGTTACTAGTAAAAAGTCGAGTTTGCATACAAAATTTTCATAATGCTCAAATTATTGTACATTTGAGAGAAATTACTTTTTTTTTCTTCTTTTTTTAACTAAAGATTGTTGATATAGTGAATTTCACGAAAAATCCCATCCAAAAAACACTTGAATTTTCTTCAATTTTTGGTGGGTTTAATATAATCTCCCTTTATAAATTTATTTTCATAATTAAAACAAACACATAATTTTAATATTAAAATGAACTATTTTTATTTAATATTTTTTAAAAAAATATTAAAACATTTTTCACCTATTATAATAAGATATTGAAAGAAATTAAAAGAATTTTCACTTTATAACCTATCATGTATTTACATCCCTTGCAAAACGTAAAATAGGGGAAAAAATGGCCAACTCGATGAATTCTTGAGGAGCTCCCGAATTAATAACCATGCAAAGAATGATGCATTGATGATGTTGTTAAGATAAAAACATGTCTCGACCAAAAAATGGGCTTAGATTAGTTTCTTGCAAAAATATATAAGCGAATTTGGGTAAAATTTTAGACCCATATTTTAGGCCAAGCTTAAAAAAACATAAAATATATTAATATAATGTATAGGTTCAACTCGACCTATAAACATGTCTAATTTATAATAAATTCAACAATTATTAATCAAATAGGTTAAAAAGAACAATTACTAATCAGATATGTCTCTACTCCTACCCTATTTTCATGCACCTATATTAACTCCTCTCGTCTTGACTTTTATTTAATATTTTTGCCCTCAACTTGAATTTCAATTTCCGTCCAGACTCAACCTACTTGAAAATATTACATGGTATTTTATATTATGTTTGTTTTTATAAAATTATAAATATATATTCTATTCTTAGGGTGAACTAAATATGTATTATGAAATAGTGTAAATTTAATAAATGGTAGCAATTTAAATATATAAAAACATTTACAAAACTAAAATATTAAATATATAGTTCAAGAAGCATCCTATTGTAAGGGATGAGTGTCGAAACCGTCCTTTTTTTTTGAAAGAGGCCAGGAATCGAACTTGGGTTTAGAAAATAAAAACGGGAGTCGCCACCGACCTTTTATTAGGTGTGATCGGATCACCTTTTGTTTTAATAAAAGATTTAGTTTACTAAAACAATATTTTTCGGTCCGCGAAGTTTTGAGAAATCGAGTTCGGGAGTCGGTTACGTACGAGGAAGGATTAGCACCCTCGTTACGCCCAAAATTGGTACCGATTTGATTAATGAATATCCTTATGTCGAAAGTTGGAAATTTTTAAGGAATTTAAAATTCTTGACCCCTTTTTTGAAATATTCGCCTTTTCTCGAATTAAACCAAGATTTTCTCGTTTCGAAGGTATAAAATGTCACGTCCAATACTTTAGGACACAATAGTTTAAATCCTCGATCCTAAGATCATCTCATAGTTTTCCGGAGTGCAAATCAAGACTTTCTCGTTCCCAAGGGATTAAAGTATCACGTCCAATACTTTAGGACACGGTAATTTAAACCTTTGAATCCAAGATTATCCCGTAGTTTTCTCGAGTTTAAAAAGAATCAAGATCTTCTTGTCCCAAAAGAATAAAATATCACATCCAATACTTTAGGACACGATAATTTAAACCTTTAAATCCAAGATCATCTCGAAAATATCGATTTACAAAAAATGACGCCAACAAAAATAATCGTGAAAATGTTGAAGCAAAAACAAAGAAATAAAATAAAGATATAAAAAAAATAAAACAAAACACAAACAAACAATGTCAATAATGGTAATAGTAATAATGCCAAAATATCTACAATATAATAATGATAATAGTAGTAGTAAACATAATAATAATAATAATGACAACAACACATAATATATACAATATACTAATAACAATAATAATAATAATAATAATATTAATAATAATAACAATAATAATAATAATAATAATAATAATAATAACACATAATATATACAATATACTAATAGCAATAATAATAATAATGATAATAATAACAACACATGATATATACAATATAATAATAACATTAATAATAATAATAATAATAAAAGATTGCAAAATAACTAAAAAGGGATCCAATTGCATCTAATAATGAAAGTCTGGGGTTGATTTGAAATAAAATAAGAGGAAAAGGGGTTATTTGCAAAATGTGCAAGAGCCAAGGGGTTTAAAAGGGAATTTTCCCGCATTCGTAAAACGCAGCGCTTAATTTGGGACTAAAATGAACACGGATTGAAATTGAAGGGAAAATTTAAAATAAAAAGGAAACTCGATTGCGAAAACATGAAAGGACGGAGGGACCTAGGGCGCAATTAGCCCCTCGAAGGGGGGACGCGCGGATCCTGAGTCGGATCCGGGTCAACGCGCGGACCCCCTCCCCTTGAAACGGCGCCGTTTTGTATACTTATATAAAGGCTAAAATTTTGTTTTAGCTTCATTTCTCCTTCTTTTTTAAAAAAAAAATCTAACTCTCTTCTTCTCTTCTCTCTGCAGGTCTGCGAAAGGTGGGGAGGGATTCCGTCTTCGGCGCCGCGGCCGGCCACCGCGTGCGGTGGCCGGAAAGGGTAAAACCCTTTCTCCTCTTTTTTTTTTTTTATGATATATGTATGTGTGCGAGGATCCAAAGAAATCGAGAAAAAGAAAGAAATTTAAGAAAAAAGGAAATCACCTTTCAAAAATCCTTGTATCTGGTGTTTGAAAATTCTATTATTTTTTGTATTTCACTATTCGAAAAAAAAAATCCCCCCTCCTTTTACAGTGCGATACTCGGCTTTATATAGCCGAAATGATAAAGAAATATTGTATTATTATTGCTTGTGGTGTCTGCTGTTCTTTGTCTTCTTTCGCAGGCATGGGGGACAACTGGGAGTGGAGGAAACGGCGATCGGTAGTGGAGGCCAGCATGGCGTGCTTGCGCTGGGGCGCACATGGGGGCTCTGGTGGGTTGCGGCGGCTAGAAATTTTAAGGTTTCAAAACCCTAAAATTTCCTAAAGCAGACTACTATTTTGGGCCTATTGGGCCTTTTTGGTTTTGGGTTGTAGTCTCTGGGCTTGGTTTTAACGGGCCCGGACAATTTTGGGCTTGTACAGCTGCCCCTCTTTGCACGTTGTCGTGTAACGGGAACAGAGCAAAGATATAAAGAAGGCCAAAATTTGTCGGGATCCACTGAGTCTTGTCTTCTTCGGAGCTTTTCTTTGCCATGTATCTTCAAACTCCACTGTAACTTGTCGTTCCACTTTACTACACTGCTGTTTCCGAGGGATAGGGCCTGTAGCTTCAATATGTTTTCTTGTGGAGTCTTCAGGGAGATAACATTTGTAATCTTCAACCTATTCCACTACTGGTCAGTGGTAATAGGACAATCTTCGATCTATTCCACCGCTGGTCGATGGTAATAGGACAATCTTCAATCTATTCCACCACTGGTTGATGGTAATAGGATAACCTTCAATCTAAACCACTACTGGTCAGTGGCAATAGGGCGATCTTCAATCTCTAGTCTGCTCCACTGCAAACTCAGGATAAAAATTCAGGGAGAAGAGAATCGTAGTTTCAATCTTCTCTACTGAAATTTTAAATAAATAAGGATTTATCCTCAATGTTAACTCAGGGAGACAGGATTTGTAATCTCAACCTACTCCACGGGAACTGAGAATTCAGGGAGAAGAGATTCGTAGTCTCAATCTTCTCTACTGAAACTTCAAAGAAATAAGGAAGTATTCTTAATGTTAACTCAGGGAGATGGGATTTGTAATCTCAACCTAACTCCACGGGAACCGAGAACTCAGGGAGAAAAGATTCGTAGTCTTAATTTTCTCTACTGAAACTTCCAAGAGATAAGGAAGTATTCTTAATGTTAACTCAGGGAGATGGGATTTGTAACCTCAACCTACTCCACTGAAACTGAACATTCAGGGAGAAAAGATTCGTAGTCTCAATCTTCTCTACTGAAACTTCAGAGAAATAAGGAAGTATCCTCATTGTTAACTCAGGGAGATGGGATTTGTAATCTCAACCTACTCCACTGGAACTTCGAGGAAAAAAGACTTCAGAACTTTCCAATTTGCTTCCTTACTATCTCGGGAGGACTTCAATCTTCGGTCTGCTCCACTAACATCTCTAGGGAACAAGATCTGAACTTTTCGATATTGCTACCCCATTCTCCGGGGAACCTGTCCTACAGAATCAGTTTTATGTACTTATGATTATGCAAATGATGCGGATGCTATGATTGGAATGATCCAAATGCATGTGCTATGGATGACACCTACGTGAATGCAGAATGTCACGAGAATAGTTTGCTACAATGATTATGATGCGATGATCAGGATGAATCAAATGCCCCTAACTAAATGTGTTTTGCGAGAATGATCCCCTTCTAACGGTTTAAGGTGCTCATCACTCGTTGTTTATCAGGGCTATATCATTGATGTCTTATGCTGCAATCTTGTTTGGCTAGCGTTCATGGCAGAAAACCCAGGAGGACAATTACCTTACTCAACACATTTGCCCCGCTGTAACTTCAAAGTTCATTTTATTGTGACCTAGGGGTATAAGATATGAATCATTTCATTCACCCCACTGCAACTCCAGAACGTAGGGTTTGTTTCCTCTTCGACCCGTTTCATTGCTGTTCGAGGGTACAAGATCTAATCCTTCCCTCTATTGATCGCTCTTCAGGTGCCCTAACCAGATGCGGAATATCATTTTCTTTCAAGGATGATTCTGGTTTTACATTTGGGTTAGCCATGCCCATTTCTTGTCAGGATTGTATCACTGACGCGATACCTTGTCATTTTGTTTAATCACCGTTTCTGGCAAAAACCCAAGGAGCCAACCTTAAATTGGATTCGAATGCTTCCAACCCTTAAGCTTGGTGGATTCTAAACAACAATCCTGTTTCAGACTCCTGTATTATTTAGAGGTTTCTAGAGTAATATGCAAAACTCCTTTCACGAAAGTATTATTAGCCCAGTAATCATTATTTCAATGCAAAATGCTTGAAAGGGATCATAATAATGGATGAAACAAAAATTTATTGAGAGCATGGCTTGAAACAAACAAGTTAATCAAAGCTAGCAAATGCAATGAAAAAGAAATTTTTATTTGGAGTGTATTTTGAAAAGAAAGATAGCAAGGGTAAAATGGAAACTAGGTGCCCCAGATATCGCAGCCTGAGCTTCTCTGTTCAAACTTCTTGAGGACCATTTTAAACTCAATACGTGTTTAGGGAATCCGGAGTACTTTGTCGATGCTCCAAGACGTAACATTCCCTTTCATTGTTTCTTCAAGTGTGGCGAGCCTGCTGCATGCCCATTTTGATCAAAATTTCAGCTGCCCTTTTCGGGTTTTCAACTCAAAACCAAGTGCCCTTTGCGGGTTTTCTCCTTTGGCCTCTCATTTTTCTTTCTTATTATTATTTTTTGATGATTTTTTTTTTTTGCCTTTGGTACGTTTGACCATGAGAATGGCCCTTAGCCTCTATCTTTTGATTAAGTCCAGCTAATCACCTTGGGATTGCTCTATTCTGCTTCATCTGACTTTAACTTCGATAAAACTCTGACGGAAGGAATCTTGTCTTTCATAAGTGAAGTCGTCTATATTTCCAATGAGAAGTGTGTTGCCCCGGTGAAGGTTTATCGCGATCCTAGGTGCTGATTTTCGTAAGTCTCAATCATTACCCATGTGATCCTCCTTTTTTGTACTGACATAGTATTTGCTGGCTGTAAACTTCGTGACATCAGCATATGTGACTTTCGCCATTTCAGAGAAGTAACCGACATCTACGAAAATGAATTGTTGTTGGCCGAAAATTTTCGATAAGACTGGCCTGATAACATCCTTGCCCCTTTATGGACTTCTTTTGAGACTTCTCTAGCTTTGACTGCATACTCGTGCCTCAGTAGTCCTAGCGTATCTTAACGTGGTCATACGAAGATATCTTTGAACTCTTGGAGATAACTCACTGATACCCGTTGTAAGCTAAACTTCCATCTTTATCTCTCTCGTAGTGTTTGCTGACACTTAGGATCTACCGTTCTTAACAAATCAGGAAATAAGTTATAATCTTTGCAATCTCCAAAGTCCTCAGATTCCCTTAGGCACATATCTCGCTAAAAGGAGAGTTGGTAACAGCGTCGCCCATGTCATTGATATCTGGGGATCCATTGTGGGTATGAAGGTAAAAATGATGATTATTCGCATGATATGAAAATGAAACAATGTGGAATATGAAATATGAGGAATAAAAGGTGCATTTTATTAAAACAACAATTTCGGACACAAGCCTATTTCGCAGAAAGACTCTCATTGCCCCCTAGGCTTAAGACAACAAGCGTGTTTTAAATATCACTCTAAATTGGCTCTAAAACACAAGGATTTCTTTCACAGTCTCATTGTTCAAAACACTCCCAAACATGCGAGGTCTTGAACTTTGATTACTCGGTTCATTCTTCAGATGTGTCGTTAGTGTTCTGATTTTTCGATTTCATGCCCCTGGCGAATTCTTCAAGGAAATGCAACTCCCCGGCCTCCATTTTTAACTACTACATTCACTGTTTTGACATCGAGCTTCACAATACCCATGTTAATGAAATTTTCCACCAGTTTCTTGAAAGTAAGGCAATTTTCGATCGAATGGCCTGTAATCCCTGCGTGATACTCACACAGAGTGTTTGGGTCATACCATTCTGGGTACGGAGGTTGCATCGGTTTTGGATAGTGGGGGGACACAACGTGCGCATCAAATAACCTTTGATACAACTCCTTATACGTCGTTGGGATTGGCGTAAATTGGAGTTCTTCAATGTTTTTTCTTGTACGGGATTTTTTTCTTGATGAACCCTGATAACTAGTGGGTGCAGCCCTCGGTTGGCTTGTAGCGACTGACTTGGAATACTTGCTCAAGTTGTTTACTTCATTTTCTACATTTCTCGAGCTTGATCTCTTGACACTCTCTCCCGTATCTATCTTGCCGCACCTAACCGCGTATTCTATCCTTTCCCCACACCACACAATTTCTGAAAAATCGGTCATAGAACTTTCCAACATGTGGTTGATGAAAGAGGCCTTCAAGGTATGAATGAAGAGCGTGGCTGCTTCTTCTTCTAAAAGAGGTGGTTGGACCTGTGTGGCTACCTCTCTCCACCGTTGCGCGTACTGCCTGAAGTTTTCGCTTGGTCTTTTCTCCATAGTTTGGAGAGTAACTCTGTCAAGAGCTATGTCTGCTATATGGCCGTAATGTTTCATGAAAGCCTGAACTAAGTCCCTCCATGTTTTGATTTGGGTGCTACTGAGTTGATCGTACCATTTGGCCGCAGACCCAACCAGGCTATCCTGAAAGCAGTATATTAATAATTTCTCATTCTCAGCATGTCCCGCCATTCGTCGACCGAACATCTTCAGGTGTGCTCCCGGGCAGCTGGTCCCGTTATACTTTTCAAAATCTGGAGTTTTAAACTTTGGTGGAAGCACTAAGTTTGGGACCAGACTTAGCTCTTTAATATTAATCCCGTAACGAGTTTCAGTCTTTTCTATTGCTTTGACTCTCTCCTCCAACCATCTGTAGCGATCTTCCATCCGCATTGAGGGTTCAACTTTCATTCTTTCTTTCTCCATTTCATCAAAATCCGGTACCATAGAGTTAATAGGATCGTCTCCTGGGTTGGATCCTGAGCCTATTTGGAAATTCATGGGAGATCCAATGGTAGCTTGGCATTGTTGAGGCCTAATTGTGACAGGTGGCCTCCGGGGATGTTCCTCGTGCTGTAAAGGCTCTTGCGGCAGGATAGATTCTGAAGGAATATCTTCATTCTCCCTTCCAGTGATGGCCATGGGGCTTTTTCCTTTTTCCGCGAACTTGTTCAACAATTGGGTCATTTGAGCTATCTGAGACCTCATGTCCCTCCGGGACTCCGCCATCTCTTGCTGGATCTTGGCTAAATGCTCTTGCATCTGTGCTTCCATTTGGTCATGCATTTCCTTTTGGAATTGTTCTAGTCTCTGATCCATTTTCTTTATCTTAGTGCGGGTGCCGTACGGATGTTCAACTTCCAAGTTTCCTTTTTCTCTTCCTCACTGTTATGTTTTCAGTGAATTAGACTCTCTCTATGCATGTGACGTGATGTAAATGCATGCGGTGCAAATGCATGAAATGAATGCAAAAAAAGAAAGAGCGGCGTTGATTATGATTCAATTTATTTAGAAAGCCTTTTAAGAAAATAAAGCTCTTTACATAAAATAGATTATAAATATGGCTTTGTCCTCATAGTCCAAGTACAAACAAGAATCCTTTTTTTTGTAATCGGATGTTTATGGACGTGCCCCTTGAACTTTTTCAATACACGTCTCTCCTAGCTCTTTGTTGCTTGGTCCAAGTCGCACCCCGTCACTCGTTTATCCTTCCTGATATTTGTAATCTTCTGACTACTTCTGAACAATCCTTGTCGTTTGTATCTTCAGGTAGTGTCTTTTCTCGTTGTTACCTAGACTATGTTCGGATGACCATATCATAATCCATTTTATCAAGAAAGTCATTTTTCGTGACAAACTTTCTAACTCAATAATCGAATATGAATCAACACCTCCCTTCTATGATGATGCAATGTAATGCAATCGAAACAGAGGAAAACACGTTAGGAGAAACAAGCAGACACAAAAGGAACACGTTAGTGCAAGAGAAATAAACAAACACAAAACACCTATTTAGGCGAACACTAGGAGTTTGGCGTGGCACTATCTAGGCTAGGCTCCTAGGTCTTTCTACATGTGGCTCAGTTCTAACGGAAGGGTACCCGAGCCAGCAGATTCCTCGGTCCTCACCCATTATAGGCTCATACGGACTGAGTTCGGTTCAGGGGAATACATTTCCCTATGGCTGTACGGAGATGAAAATCTCACGAAGACATAGGTACGGATGTATCCCGAAAGTGATCCACTATCTTGCACGGAGGTGAAAACCTCACGAAAGAGTAGCTTCCCACTCCCACTTAAAGGCGCGACCATAATGGTCATGCAATGCAATATGCACAAGAAAATAGGAATCATATACGATGACACAAGCAAAGGCAATAAAAAGGGTAGTAATTTTCAAATCAAATTTTCAAACTTTCGATAAAGGACATAAAATAATCAATTTACGGCCTGACTCTCTTTATGACCCCAGTGGAGTCGCCAAGCTGTCGAAACCGTCCTTTTTTTTTGAAAGAGGCCAGGAATCGAACTTGGGTTTAGAAAATAAAAACGGGAGTCGCCACCGACCTTTTATTAGGTGTGATCGGATCACCTTTTGTTTTAATAAAAGATTTAGTTTACTAAAACAATATTTTTCGGTCCGCGAAGTTTTGAGAAATCGAGTTCGGGAGTCGGTTACGTACGAGGAAGGATTAGCACCCTCGTTACGCCCAAAATTGGTACCGATTTGATTAATGAATATCCTTATGTCGAAAGTTGGAAATTTTTAAGGAATTTAAAATTCTTGACCCCTTTTTTGAAATATTCGCCTTTTCTCGAATTAAACCAAGATTTTCTCGTTTCGAAGGTATAAAATGTCACGTCCAATACTTTAGGACACAATAGTTTAAATCCTCGATCCTAAGATCATCTCATAGTTTTCCGGAGTGCAAATCAAGACTTTCTCGTTCCCAAGGGATTAAAGTATCACGTCCAATACTTTAGGACACGGTAATTTAAACCTTTGAATCCAAGATTATCCCGTAGTTTTCTCGAGTTTAAAAAGAATCAAGATCTTCTTGTCCCAAAAGAATAAAATATCACATCCAATACTTTAGGACACGATAATTTAAACCTTTAAATCCAAGATCATCTCGAAAATATCGATTTACAAAAAATGACGCCAACAAAAATAATCGTGAAAATGTTGAAGCAAAAACAAAGAAATAAAATAAAGATATAAAAAAATAAAACAAAACACAAACAAACAATGTCAATAATGGTAATAGTAATAATGCCAAAATATCTACAATATAATAATGATAATAGTAGTAGTAAACATAATAATAATAATAATGACAACAACACATAATATATACAATATACTAATAACAATAATAATAATAATAATAATAATATTAATAATAATAACAATAATAATAATAATAATAATAATAATAATAATAATAATAACACATAATATATACAATATACTAATAGCAATAATAATAATAATGATAATAATAACAACACATGATATATACAATATAATAATAACATTAATAATAATAATAATAATAAAAGATTGCAAAATAACTAAAAAGGGATCCAATTGCATCTAATAATGAAAGTCTGGGGTTGATTTGAAATAAAATAAGAGGAAAAGGGGTTATTTGCAAAATGTGCAAGAGCCAAGGGGTTTAAAAGGGAATTTTCCCGCATTCGTAAAACGCAGCGCTTAATTTGGGACTAAAATGAACACGGATTGAAATTGAAGGGAAAATTTAAAATAAAAAGGAAACTCGATTGCGAAAACATGAAAGGACGGAGGGACCTGGGGCGCAATTAGCCCCTCGAAGGGGGGACGCGCGGATCCTGAGTCGGATCCGGGTCAACGCGCGGACCCCCTCCCCTTGAAACGGCGCCGTTTTGTATACTTATATAAAGGCTAAAATTTTGTTTTAGCTTCATTTCTCCTTCTTTTTAAAAAAAAAAATCTAACTCTCTTCTTCTCTTCTCTCTGCAGGTCTGCGAAAGGTGGGGAGGGATTCCGTCGTCAGCGCCGCGGCCGGCCACCGCACGCGGTGGCTGGAAAGGGTAAAACCCTTTCTCCTCTTTTTTTTTTATGATATATGTATGTGTGCGAGGATCCAAAGAAATCGAGAAAAAGAAAGAAATTTAAGAAAAAAGGAAATCACCTTTCAAAAATCCTTGTATCTGGTGTTTGAAAATTCTATTATTTTTTGTATTTCACTATTCGAAAAAAAATCCCCCTCCTTTTATAGTGCGATACTCGGCTTTATATAGCCGAAATGATAAAGAAATATTGTATTATTATTGCTTGTGGTGTCTGCTGTTCCTTGTCTTCTTTCGCAGGCATGGGGGACAACTGGGAGTGGAGGAAACGGCGATCGGTAGTGGAGGCCAGCGTGGCGTGCTTGTGCTGGGGCGCACATGGGGGCTCTGGTGGGTTGCGGCGGCTAGAAATTTTAGGGTTTCAAAACCCTAAAATTTCCTAAAGCAGACTACTAATTTGGGCCTATTGGGCCTTTTTGGTTTTGGGTTGTAGTCTCTGGGCTTGGTTTTAACAGGCCCGGACAATTTTGGACTTGTACAATGAGTATGGTGCAATTTTAAGGGGCACCACGGGCCATTCTTGGAATTAAAATAATTTCTGGTGGTGTCAATGACTTGGAATTAGTTAATGTCTGGAACTCACATCATTTTTATATATCTGAATATGGGCTATTTTTGCATGGTTGTTCGGAGTTGAAGTAACAGTTGTTTTTTTTATGGACTTGTCTGAATGCCAAAAAAAACAACTCACCAATTGGTGAGGATAGTTTATTATATGCAATCTATTCCTCTTTTCATGTTTCTCAATATGAGACTACGGCCTGTCGACTTTTATCTTTTAAGATTGTTGGTTTGGTTCTATGGAAGACTCCACCTTGATCCATCATTAAAATTAATGTCGATGGTGCGGCTCAATCTAATATTGGGAATCTTGCTGTGGGCAGTATCGCGAGAAACCATGATAGTGCATGGTTAGGGGTATTCTCAATAGAAATAGGACAAAGAACAACGCTGAAAGCTTAAGTTCATGTTATGATGTTAGCA
The DNA here is from genome assembly GCA_005393395.2 of Gossypium australe. Taxonomy (NCBI): domain Eukaryota; kingdom Viridiplantae; phylum Streptophyta; class Magnoliopsida; order Malvales; family Malvaceae; genus Gossypium; species Gossypium australe. The sequence goes on along the minus strand of CM016616.1, from coordinate 148,782,971 downwards.
TTGGAGTTTGGCATAATATGTTAGTTGAATCAGTTATCAAGAAAGTCATGGGTGCTCTTAATATGCGCGATCCTTTTACTTCTACCACTTTGAAGTTTAAGCAGTTAATGTCAATATTATTTTTATGTAACATCGTCCACATTTGTCGAGAGACAAATTGTTGTGTTGATTTCCTTACTGCTTGGACGTTAAGACATAGGTTTATAATGGAAAACATTGAGATCCCTTCTCTTACTTCCTTGAGATTAATTGAGAATGATATTATTAGAATAAGAAAACCAAGAGCCTGCATTAATTGGCTGCATTGAAACAATCTCCATTATTATTCAATTTTTACACATAAAAATCGAATTTAAGAGTGTTGGCTTAGTCACTTATATTTGAAATGTTATATTTTTGTCACTTAAGTTATCATTTTGTTACGAACTGATCACTTTACTATTAAATTTTATTACCTCCCTGATGGCAGTCCTACGTGACAATCTAAATTTAATTTAATTTAATTAAAAACCTATTTTCATCTCAGCAATTAAACATCCAAGTTGGCATTTAAAACCCATTTCGGAATAAAACGATAGCCTAAGTGAATAAAACGTAACATTTCAAATATAAATAATTAAAATATAATTTGAGTTAAATAAAAGTGACTATTTTTCCAATTTACCCTTAAAAAAATTATCAGCTGGTTTAGAAGCGTGGAAGATAAATTGGAATCTCTCAATGTTTGTTTCAAACAAAAATTTTGCTTTTCTAAGCGGTAACCATGTCAGAAAATCAGAAGCCTCAATCCCATCAAAACCTCCCCTCTTCTCCTAATAAATCAATCCCAGAAATCGAAAGCAACGCCGCCTCTGATTTCTCGGGCCATCAAAGGGTCCGTTTCCCCAACCCACCCGACCTCACTAACCCTGACCCTTCTACCCTCCGAGATCAATGGAGGTACGCCATCCGGCAGTACAGTCGTTGGTACTCTCACGCCTGGGGCACTGCTATTCTTGCTGGGGTTTCCTTTTTCGCCCTCGGTTGGGTCATCAAAGGCTCTAATCCCCTCCCCTCTTTCCACTCCGACACGAACAAAAATGACTCCGACACTAACAAAAATGACAATAGCAAGTGATCTTCCACCCATCCTCAATCTTCTGGTCAGTTCGAGTTCCTTATGTTTTACTTTTTTTGGGTTTTAATAATCGCACCGCTTGAATTAGGTTTTCTTTTCTACTTTGGTTGTAATCTAAATCCAATTTGTTTGGGCTTTGAATATGATTCTATATTTCAACACTTGAATTGGCTTAGAATTTAAGCCAATTTACAAATTTCATTATTTTGTTTATTTCATAATTCATAGTAATAATCCACCTAAATTTGTTTAGTAGAATTTTGGGTCAAAGCAGAATTTTGAGGTGTGCAGCAAAACATGCTGAATTTGCTCCAAGGACATCATTTTACTGCTGTCTTGCCCTAACTGTAATTGTCCGTTCTTCCGAGTTTTGACAACTTGTTTCTTTCTACACAGTGGATATGTTTGGTTTCACCACAACTGTTGAAGACGCCAGTTTGATCAGAAAGAAAAGACTGAAATTAAAAGAGATTGTAGTGTGTACTGGCATCATAGAGGCCAGTTTGATCAGGAAGAAAAGACAGAAATTGGAAGAGATTGTAGTGTGTACTGGCATCATAGTTTTTGCTTCAGTTTTGTGCTAAGTGTCACTCACCAGATATTAATTATAAATGGAGTCTTTTTTAACCCTTTTGTTCATAGATGCTCTATCTTGTTACATATATTTATACAACTTAACAGTTTTAGCTATCTAACATCTAGTGACCAAGCACGGTACCACACATGGAGCTTGCATTTTTCTTAACTTATATAAATTACTATATCTTGCATTACAGGCTCAGGTTGTATGTTATTTTTTGGATTTAAAAATGATCCTTGAAGCTGGAGCTTGTCTATTTTTTCCTGGATTCAATCAATAAGTCCTTTGTTTTTAATGGTTTTCTTCTGTTGCAGAGGATGGTGCATTTTATGCTGTATGTATGCTGATCTGCATTTTATTCTCTTGTGTTCTTTCCCTGATGATGTTGAAATCGTTAGGAAGCTTGTCACAATACTTTTTAAAATGTTGTTGACATTCTATTTCAGTGTACTCTTTCGTCGGTGGAAAGTCTGTTGATGCAATCAAGAATCCTGCTAGTAAGAAGGATATGTCGACTTCGACTGTAGATCTTGGTAATTGTGTTACACAAATCTAGGTCAGAATTTATTAGAGGATAAATGTAAAGTGCATGCACACACATACACTATATATACACGTATATTTATATATAAATAAGATCACTCACTTATCAAAATCATATATATATATATATTAAGTTAAAGTTTGTGAATGAATTTTAATTTACTATGGTCCTTTGGATGTAGTTACTTCTAGTGTGGTGTATTTAGTTTTTTTTTGTCTATTATTATAATATTATTACAGTATTTAATCTTATTGTTATTATTATTTTTACACTAATCACAAATAAACACACGTTTATTCAAAAGGATCCTGAATCAATAAAGCCGACATATTTTATCAAGGGCTGGGGGAATGGGATGATCAACTAATGACTTGAATCACCGATGACTTAGTTGACGAAAGAAAGTATCTTTAATGTTGCATTTATTATTATGGCTATTATCACTATCATTACCATTAAAATTATATATAAAATTAATTGTGTTCGAACTGAAATAGATTATCTTTCTATTTATGGATAGAGGAGGGATTATGGATAGTTCTAAACATTATCTCAAAAAGAGCATATATGATTAGGATCTATAATGAAATTATTTAAAAAGAAAGTAACAACAGGAGAAAATTTGGGGCGTATTTATCAAATCATCGACCCAATATTAAATGTAGCCTTTCCCTTGGGCAAGATGCTTAATATTTACAACGCTCTAGTAGTTAAGAGTCGAGATACCGCCGGTTAACAAATTAATGTAACTTGAGAGATTAACATTATTAGTTTCTAATCGAGTTAAGAGCTATAGCTGTGAGCGCGCTACAGATAGTCTAACAAGAGGAATGGAAGTGATTGACATGAGTTTTCCATAGCATAGGAATAGCAGCATCCCTCAAAATCCAATGCACTAAACATCTTTGTTTGTTATTAAGTTTTCGATTTCTTTTTCCATTCGTTCGATTCTTTTCTAAAATTTAATTTGGTCAATTATCTCCAACTTTAATTCAATTGATCGACAGTCATAAGCTTAACCAACTTAATCCATTTATTGATTTAGTTGATTAATCAACTTTTTTTTCTTATATAATGTGATAAAATTTATATATGTCTAAATCATATTATATATAATAAATACATTTAAAATAAATAAAAATAGCATATATTAAGTCTGTTAAGTTTATCAGCTCAGAATTTTAATAATAATTTAATCGAGACCATTAATTGCACCACACCCCTCAATTTTGGCTCTTGCTTTATGCTCTAGTGGGAGCAAAATTACATGGAGAATTTTTTTACAAAATAACCTTTATTTATTTATTTTTTAATTACAATAAATATATAATAACTTCTATTATTATTTTTAATAGTGGTGAGGTGAGAATAGAAAATGATTATTAAAAACATTAAATTAAAAATAATATATAATAGAATTTTTTAAATTATTTTACTTCTATGAAATTATTAAAAATATGTAAATTTTTAAATTTATTTAACAAAATATTAAAATATATCTTCTGATATTTATTATAAATATTTTAATTAATTATATAATTAATTTAAATTATTTATTAGATGTTTACTTTTTATAATTATTAAATTTATATTTATATTCTATTATATAATATTTTATATGAATATTTTAATTATTTCTTATATTAAATGGTAAATAAATTTTAATAAATTTTTTAGTAATTATTTGAAACAAATGAAAAATACTATAAAAAGACATTATATATATACACATTATTTGAAATAGAAATGAATTAAAAAAAAGAGAGAATAAATTTGTAAAATGAGGGTCCAGTGAAGTATCTGAACCTATTTACCTTCAGTGAGAAATTCAACCCCCAGTGTCTAAAACACACTAGCCTTAGATCATCCAAACAAAGATTTGCACAATAATCGAAGAAAAATGGTGCTAAACACACCACAATGAAACTAAACATGCATTCAAAGGGATCTTAAGACTGTTTGGTCGAAGCCTAAATAGGTGATTTTATGGGTTGTTACTTAGGTGTTTTTTTTTTTTTTTTTGGATGTATAGTATATTTACTAGAGGTGTACATGGGCCGGGCCACCCGGCCCGGTCCGAAGGCCCGCTCGAAATGTGGGAGGGTTTGGGTAAAAATATAGGCCTGAAAAATGGGCTTGGGTAAAAAAATGAGGCCCGTTTAAAAAAAGGGCCGGGCCTCGGGCATATTTTTTGGCCCGGGCCCGGCATGGCCCGAAATATTTTAGTATTATTTTTTATTTTTTTATTAATAAAATTTTAACTTTAATATTTTTTTTGGATTGTTGGTGATGCTGTTTTTCTGCTATTTTTATGGTGTTTTTGCCACTGTTTTGGTGCTGTTAGTTGCTATTAGTTGCTGTTAATTATTGTTAATTGCTGTTAGTTGCTGTTAGTTGCTGTTTGATGCTATTTGCTGCTGTTTTGGGGCTGTTTTGGGCTGTTTTGATGCTGTTTTGTGATATTTTATTGTTTTGTTGTTGTATTTAATATTATTTCGATATTGTAGAACTTTTATTTTATTATTAATTTGGTTATTATTTTAGTTCAAACAAGTTGTTTCAATTTTAATATAATTACTTCTTACTGTTCTATTGTCATTTTTAATATTATTTCGATATGATTTTTGAGATCCTATAATATATTGATTGAATATCAAGACTTAAAAAAAAAATTATTTACTACTTTTTTATATATTAATCATTAATATTTAAGTTGAAGGCTCCATATCTCAAGTTTCCAAGTGACAAACATGTGTTGTAAGTTACTTGCAAAAGTTGAAATGTCACTTGATTTTTATTACCAAATTAGGAACGTGTGTTTATTTTATTCCATATTTAATTTTTTTAAAATTAAAATTTTGAGAACATGAAAAAATTATTAATAAATTAAGCTAAACAAATTAAGCATCTATTTTCGTAAAGTAGAAAATTAAATGGTAGAATAGTATCATTATGAGATTCAAAGTAGAAAATAAGCATCTATTTTTTTTAAATGTATTTGATTCATTATTTTTTATTTTTTGTTTAATAAAATAAAAAAATAATACGGGCCGGGCCGGGCTCGAGTTTACCCATTTCATGTTGGGCTGGGCTTGGACAATTTTTAGGCCCATATTTCAGGCCGGGCCGGGCCAGGCCCGGGCTTACAAAACGGGCCTAGATTTTTAGTTGAGCTCGGCCCGAGCCCGGCCCATGTACACCTCTAATATTTACTTACGGTTAGTGTAAAAATAACGATGACAATGAGATTAAATATTATAACGATATTATAACGTGGGATAAAAATAAAACTAAACACACCATACTGAAATTAAATACCTATCTAAAAATCCTTTAATTCGCTAGTTAAATTCCCACATTAACATGGGATAACACTATGCCCCTCAACCCTATTATATTATGGCTTTATGCCTTTAACTTTGAGCCTATCCCAACTTCTCCCTTCTCAATCCTTCAATTTTTTAAGTAAAGAAATTTAATCCCATACTTCACTAAAATATCCTTTTATCTATACTATTATTTAAACACCGATTCAGTCGAGAAAAGTATTAAAAATTATATTTCGAACAATTAATATTATTATAAGGTATTTTTATATTTTCATATCTTTATATATAGTTAAAAAAATAATTTAATATATGCATACACATGTGATAAAACACATGATTTCACGTTTCATCTATATTATCAACGTTTTTATTATTTATTAAATGTAATTTTTAAATGTACATTTATATTATAAACACAATTTCTACACGAATATGCGATAGAACTTTTAGTTTTTATAATTTCATTTTAGTGCATAATGTAACACTACTACTGTTGTCGCAGAGAAATGAGGCTCAACGTACTCTTTTGACTAGTTTTTTCATGGCATCAAGAGTAGGCTCAAAACCCTAATTCATGGCCTACCCAAGAAAGAAATTCGTTACATCTGCTTTTGTTCTTTTTTTCAACAATTATCAATAGAATATATTGGTTTGATTTTGATTTTCTTATTTTACGAAAATTAAAAAAAATATTTTTTACATTAATTTATCATAATTTAGTTATTATAATTTACGAAATATAAAAAATTAATGTGTAAACTGTTGGAAAAATAGATTTTTTGGAAGTTTTGAGACATATGTCTCGATTAGTAAATGTGGAGATTTGAATCATAAAACTATGGTTTTATATTCTACTTCATGATATCTTTACAACAGTATATCATATGCTCAAAATGATTGACTGATGAATGAGAAATTAATTTAAATTTTAAAAAAATATTTCTAATCAATCCCAGTAAAAACAAAATTCATATATTCACAATCACAAGGAAAAAAACAACAACTATGTTACATTAAAACTTCAATTATAAAAATCATTAAAAAATAATAAAAGTAAATAACAAATAAAAAGTTAAAATGAATTCACCCAAACCTAAGTAATGATTGATAAAAATAAAAAAAAGCATAATAAAAGCATAAAGATAAATTTAGTTATTAACATTTACATATTTTGTTAATTTCATTCTTTTTTTAGTTAAATTTGACTCTCGACATTTTTCAAAAAGTCAAATTTGACTATCAATATTTTAGAAAGTGTTGAATTATTTTTTAACAAAAATATCGATTAAAACGTTACATTTTGAATCACGATACTCTGCATAAAATCCTTATATACTTCATGCTTTTTTTTATGAACTATATATATTTTTTGATTTTTTATATTATAATTTTTAAATTATTTGTGACTTAACATATATAACAAATGATATCGTGTCAACATGAAGTATTAATAGGTTGTCGTGTCAATATCGCTAAAAATTTAAAGTTAATTAATATTTTTATTAAAAAAATGATTTGGCTCTTTTTGAATGGTTAAAAATTAAATTTAACTAAAAAAATATAACCGCTGAGGACTAAATTTAGAATTATCCCTAAAATTTATCCCCCCATGAGCCATCTATATTCTATAGTTAGCCCACCATCCATGCCCACTTTTGATTGTTTCGTAGAGTTCACATGAAGAGATAACCCCAACAATTTGATATGTACTATATATATATATATATAATATTTACAAATACTAGAATTTAGTGCATAAATAAAGATTTCATTAATTCATATTTGTTATATATAACATTTGCACATAATCATTTACTGATTTTTGGTGACTAAATATACTGTATTAGTATGATAGTATGATACTGTTGTCTAATCAATGAGAGATTAAAATTAATTTTTAATGATAATGGTAAAAAAGTAACTTATAAGTATCTTCTCTAATTAGTATGAAAATAGTAATTCAAGTATATTTTAAAATATATATATATGAAGGATGTTTATTAAAAACTTTTTAGATTGAAAAGAATTAAACAAAAATTAAATGGTTATTTTAGAATATTTTTGACCTAATAGAAATATTATTCTCTCTTATATAATATTTATTATATATAAATAATTTTAAACTATAAGTTCCTTATCAATTCCTTCAAAGAAGAAATTTTAAAAAATTTAATAAAATAGTGAAGAAATTTACATTTATTTATATAAGAGTGTTCATTAGACAATGTAGGATTAAAGTTTGGTAGTATAAATAATTATCTAATATAATTTTAAAAAGTAAGGACTAAAAGAATAATTTATCAAATGTGAAAACAAATGCTTAAAATGAATAGTGCTGGTAAAAAATTATAATGTGAACGCGCCAAAGATGAATGGGGCTAAGCGAATTGCCAAAGCTATGGGATGTAAAAATGCATCGGTAGAGGAGCATTCTACCTTATTAGGAGGAAGCACTCGCGACAGTAGACAAAACGAAAGTAAGAATGTCGGTTTGAGTAACACAAACACTGGTGAGAATCCAATGCCTTGAAAACCCAAGGGTACCTCCGCAAGGTTTGTCCACGGAAGGTGAGTCAAGGCCTAAGATCAAGCCGAAAGGCGTGAACAAGTGAATATTCTCGTACTACCCATTATTGGTCTCGAGGGAAGGAGGAGGCTAAGGATGATTTATTTATTACAATTTAAATTTAAATATTTTTCTGTAATAAAAGGCCTGACCCTAAAATTGTGATAGATTAAAATATCCTTTTAAATTAAAGTATTTAATTTTATAAAAATATATTTAAAATTTGATACAAATATATATTTGTTTACAAATTCGTGCTACTTTTTACCCAATACAAAATTGATTTCTTTCATAAAGGCAACATTTTGCGTTTAGAAATTCGAGAAAATCGTGCCTTAACTTACTAGGCCTCGAATTTTCTCGTTTAACCTAAATAACGAAATATCTTTTAAAATAAAATCTTTTTGAATAAAAATAAAAAACTTATTTTCGAAAATTTGATATGTCGTGTCCTAACTTACTGGATGTGACATTTCGTTATTTCGAAATAAGGTTTTTCTAAACGAGGCAATATTCATCTTGGATTCGAGGATTTAAATTATCGTGTCCTAAAGTTTTGGATGTGATATTTTATTCCTTTGGGACGATGAAAGCTTAATATTTAATTCGAGGAAACTCAAATATTTTAAGGGATCATATTTTTTAAAATCCATTTTCACAATCTTCAACTTTCGACATAAGGACATTAATTGATCAATTTGGTACCAATTTTGGGCGTGACGAGGGTGCTAATCCTTCCTCGTACGTAACCGACTCCCGAGCCCATTTTCTCGAAACTCGTAGACCAAAATATTTTATAGGTGGCCCGATCGCACCTAATAAAAGATCGGTGGCGACTCCCGTTTTCTTTATTTTCAAAACCCAAGTTCGATTCCCGCCTTTTCCAAAAAGGATGGTTACGACACTCGTACTACCCATTATTGGTCCCGAGGGAAGGAGGAGGCTAAGGATGATTTATTTATTACAATTTAAATTTAAATATTTTTCTGTAATAAAAGGCCTGACCCTAAAACTGTGATAGATTAAAATATCCTTTTAAATTAAAGTATTTAATTTTATAAAAATATATTTAAAATTTGATACAAATATATATTTGTTTATTGAAATTTTAATTTAAAAGATCTCTTGGGCTACTTTTGAAGGTTTATAGTTTAAAAAAGCTAATAAAGTAGGTTTTTTCTTTCATGAGTTTATTAGAAGAAAATTGAATAAATTATGAATATACACAAGGATAATCATAATTATCCAATTCATGGAAAAGGTCCAACTTACATATTTCCTCAAACAGCTTCGCTTCCAAGTTCTTTTTCAAGTTCAAAGTAACCCATTTCTGTTAAAACTTTGATACATTCGGGAAGAGCTTCCTTTTTTTTAAACCCAAGATTGTTGGCAAAACGAATTTCACCGGAAACCCCGTCCAATGTGGTGAGAACCACCCTGGCTTTCCTCCACTCTTCGGTGGGATCATTGCAATCTGCTCTGGGACTCTTCACTAGCATTACATCACAATCTGATTCTTCATAGTCCCCCGTCACTTGGATTTTATAATTTCCTTTATCGCCAGCCGTTATTTCTGGACTTTGATAAGTGATCTTTTCGTCTGTACGATTCCTACATTCTAACCTCACCGTTGCACCTGCCAATTATGTAAATAGTAAATATATTTAAAAACTTTTGTCAACCTAATTATTTCATTTAAAATCAAAACATTAGATCATATACCGGGAATAGGTTCACTTATAGATGTCTCAAATTCAACACGACAAGTGTCACAATAAACATGACCTACGACCTCGAATCTCATTTGTTGATTGGATGATGGAGCTGGAGCTGGAGCTGAAGCTGAAGCATAGGCAAAGCTGAGTGAGGAGAAAATGCAAATAAATAAGGAAACAAGGGAGATCACAGAAGCTTTTGTCATTTCTTTCTATAAACCTTTTGCTCTTTCTCAACTTATCAAAGCTTATTAAAAATGGTAAATTTATAGAGAGGGGTTTACTTAGTTTGGGCTGTAGGTTTGTTATTCAACTTACATATTTTTAGGGACTTGGTTGGCTGAAGTTAGGAGAGAGACTCCCTGATCTCTCATTCTTAATTATTTCCTCATAATTGATTAAATAAAAAGATGGTTTCACATAAATTATTGATTAAAAAAACTAAATTTATAATATTAAAAGGGACAAATCTTAAAATCATACATGAATTTTGATTTAATGTGCAGTTATATACATGAACTTTAATTTGGTGTAATTATACACGTAAAACTCTAATTGTGGTTCAGATGTATACTTGAAACTTTAATTTTGATTTAATCATGCATATTTAAAGAAATACATACACCAATTTATTTTTATATTGGGTAAATATAACTATTTAAGCATGCAATATATAAACATAAGATGATGTTATATTAATAATCGTGTTAATAATTTATAAGAATTGAATCAAATTAAAATTTCATATATATAATTACATATTAAACCATAGTTCATGTATCGTTTTAGAATTTATCACAAATTTATAGTTGAAAAAAAAACAATAAAAAAGGGATAAATCCCAAAACAATAAAAAAAACTTACCAATCTAAATTTTGTTCGATAAATCTAAAAATGCTGAAATTAAAATTTTCACCATTCTCGAAAAGATTAAAATAAGACAAGTTAATCAAATTAATTATAATTAATCGTAAATTAAAATTAAAGCTAATTTAGACATAAAATATTTTCTTACGACCCTTTCATCTTATGTCTAAAATCTCGAACAATAAATCTAATCTTCAAATAAATAAATAAATTAGTCTAAAATCTCGAACAATAAATCTAATCTTCAAATAAATAAAAAAATTAATCTCACAATTTATAAATTTATAAATTCCTTGCTCTTAGCATTAAAAACCTTAGGGCAACTGAGTGGTCGATTTTATGAATTTAAGCCAAATTATTTGAGAAGATTTTCTTGGCCCACAATCTTTAATTTTTCGTGCTAGAAAAGCAAGTAAGGTTGATCTTGGGGTGTTTTAATGCATTAGGTTAAATATCGTCTTTTGTAAATAAACAGAACATTCGATGAATTGTTCGTAAATTGTTTATATAACGTTCGTTTATATTCGTTTACTAACCTAAATAAATAAGTATGAACAAAATTTTTATGTTCATTTAATTAACGAACGAACACGAATAGAGGCGTGTTCGGTTCGTTTATATTTACGAACAAGCTCGTTTATAAGCTCATTTATTGACTCATTTATTTATTAATAATATTTTATTATAAAAATATTAAAATAATATCCGTGTGTATGTATGTATTTATTGTTTGTTTGTTTGTTTATTATTCATTAACATTGTTCGTGAACATGTTCAATTATACGTTTATGAACATGTTCGTTTAATGTTCGTGAACATGTACGATTAAGTTAAATGAATATGTTCTTGAATATTAAACAAACGAATATGAACACACATAATTTTAAATAAACGAACATAAACAAAAAATTGAAATTTTTAGCGAATACAAACTGAAAACGAACAAACTTAAAAATAAGCAAACGAGCATGAACAAATGTTTATTTGTTTAAACTCAATTCATTTACAGCCCCTACCCCTTTCTAGAATTGTTTTTATTTATTTATTAATTTTTATTTCTTTCGTTTGGCTATCAGCTTATTATTCTTCCCAAAGAATGAGATTTTGAGAACAAATAAATGAAACAATGAATTTCACCTTAAGATTTTGAAAAAAAAATCGAGAATTATCGCACTAATAATGTGTTATAAAATAAATAATAATGAAAATAAAGAACCAGAGAAAGAATCAAGAGAACTGTAAATTTTACTATCAATACGATACTTACGATGCTTCCTCAAAGTCTTGATTTATGAACATAAAAAGTGTAAATGAAATTGTCGAAACCATCCTTTTTTGAAAAGGCGAGAGTCGAACTTGGGTTTTAAAAAGATAAAACAGGAGTCGCCACTGATCTTTGTTAGGTGAGATCAGATCACCTTTGTTTTAATAAAACGTTTCGATTTATTGAAACAAAAAAAAAATTTGGGGTCTACGTAATTTAGAGAAAAACGAGTCCGGGAGTCGGTTACGTGCGAGGAAGGGTTAGCACCCTCGTCACGCCCAAAATTGGTACCTAACTGATTAATTAGTGTCTCGATGTCGGAAATTAGAAAATAAAAAGGGAATTTGAAAAATCGATCTCTTTTGAAAACATTTGAGCTTCTCGAATCGAATCATGATTTCCTCGTTTCGAAGGAATGAAACATCATATCCAATACTTTAGGACACGATGATTCGAATCCTCGAATCCGAGGTCATCTTTTAGTTTTTTTTTTTTTAAAAAAAATCAAGACTTCTCTCGTTCTAAAGGAGTAAGAAAATATCATGTCCAATGCTTTAGGATACGATAATTCAGATCCTCGAATCCGAGATCGTCTCATAATTTTCGAAAATTTGTATGCCAAAATCTTCCCGTTCTCGAGAAATAAAATATCACATCCAATGCTTTAGGACACGATAATTTACATCCTCGAGAATGAGCTTTTTGTTAAAGCGTATTCGTTTAAAAGGACATTCCGTTATTTAGATTAAACGAAGAAGATTGCGACTCAATACTTTAGAGCACAACTCTCCGAATTTCTAAATAACAAGCATTGCCTTATTGAAAATTTCGTATCGGGTAAAATCAATAAAATGTGAGAATAAATTGCAATATGGGCACGCATGGCAAAAATGGAAAACGCATTAATTCAAATAACAATGATGAAGACAAAAATACCATAAAAAACAAAAATGAAATTAAAAATATAATGATAAGTACATATATAAGTCGTAGTACGATAATCGTGACATAGAAATAACAATAACATAATGATAATATTATAATAATAAAATAATAATAATAATACAAAATAATATAGTAATAATAATAATGATAGTATAGTATAATAATAATTAAGTAATAAAAAATAAATAATTAATGGCGATAAAAATAAATATTAAATAAGAATGGCAAAATTGTAACATAATTAAAAAAAGGGCTAAATTGAATTTAGAGCGAAAGTTTCGGGGTAAATCTGTAATAAAATAAAGCTAAAGGGGGCCTATTTGCACGCGCGAGAAAATAAGGAGGACCATTCGAGCAATTATCCCAGGCATCCGTGCGCTGCGTTTTGCTCGGGGCTACTTTAGAACAGAAAAAAATCTATTGGGGCCAATTTGGAAATAACAAAAGCTGGATTAAAAGAGTGAAAAATGCGGAAGGGCTAAAAGTGCAATTAGCCCTTCCCTTCGAAAACACGCGGATCCCCTGGAGCGGGTCGAGTCACGCGCGGGTCATGACCAAAACGACGTCGTTTTGGGGCTTAAGGATGCCGGCCAAAACGGCGTCGTTTTGATTCGGCTATATAAGCCATTTTTTTGCCAAAAAATTCATTTTTCATCTATTAAAAAAAACTGATTTTGGTTTTCTTTTTTTCTCTGCAGGTGGTTGATCTCCGGTGGGGTTTCGGTCACCCTTCGCCGCTGCTGGCCGTCGTTGCGGTGGCCGGAAAAGGTAAAAACGCAACTTTTTTTATTTTTATTTTTTATTTTATATTTAGGTGTTTAAAAAAGGAAAAATAAAGGACGCAAGGGTGTAAGCCGAAAGTCCGAAGAGAAAAAAAAAATAAAAAATGGCTTCCGAAAAAAATAAATCACCTTGGTTCGTCGTTTTTTTTGATCTTTTTTCCTTTTTTGCTTACTGTTTGGTTGTAGGACTTTTAGGTAGATCTGGAAACCTTTCTTTCTTTTTTTTTTTCGAAAGAGAAAAAAAAAGTCCCCTTACAAATAGATCTGGTTGGCTTTTTATAGCCATTTTTACAAGATTTTTTTTTACTTAAAATATGCTGTCCCTGCATTCTGATTGCTTCTGCAGGTAACGGCGGTGTTAGGCATGGGCGATGGAGCAGGTGGAGGGTCGGTGGCCACTCTGTCAGTGGCGGTGTGGCGTCAGAGGCAAGTGGCTAGGGTTAGGTATTGGGTTGGGCAGATGGTAGGTGCGGCGCTAGGGTTTTTTGTTTTCTGATTTGTTTTAAGATTTTGTAATTTGGGCTTGGATATTTGGTTTGGGTTTTTGGGCCAATTGGGCTGGTTGTATTGGGTTTTAATTTTAGGTTTGGTAATTGTTGGGTTAAGGGTTTGGGGGTTAATCTGTTTTGGGTCTGTTTGGGGTTTAATTTGGGTTGTAATTGGGTCAAGTTTGGGCTATGTGTAATTGGTTTGGGCCGGGCAAAATGGGTTATTACAGCTGCCCCTCTTTGCTCATTGTCGTGAAACGAGAATAGAGCAAAGACAATAAAAGAACTAATTTTGCCCGGGCCTAGCTAAGCCTTGACTTCTTGATTCGCATCCTCTTCAAATAGCCTCATTCTAGTTCACCTCCTCTCATGCTTTGATCTACTCCGTCGTCTCTTCAGAGAGATAGGATTTGCAGCTTCGATTTGCTTCATTGCTCCACTATAACTTCAGGGTATGAGATTTATTTTTAACTTGCTCTACTGTGGCTTCAAAACAAGATTCGTATCTTCAGCTTGTCCTACTGCTAGCCTAATCTTCAGCCTATTCCACTGCTGGTGAGTGGCAATAAGACGGTGGCTTAAATCATGTTTCCTACTATTTAGGAAGACAAGATTTGCCTTCAACCTTGCCCCACTACTGGTTCGGGCGACAAGATCTACAATCTTCGACCTATTCCACTGCTGGTCAATGGCAATAGGATAATCTTCAGCTTATTCCACTACTGGTCAATGGCAATAAGGTAATCTTCAACTTATTCCACTGCTAGTCAATGGCAATAAGGTAATCTTCAACCCGTTCCACTACTGGTTAATGGCAACAGGATAATTTTCAGCCTATTCCACCGCTGGTCAGTGGCAATAAGATGGTGACTTAAATCATGTTTCCTACTGTTTAGGAAGACAGGATTTGCCTTTGACCTTGCCCCACTATTGGTTAGAGCGACAAGATCTACAATCTTTGACCTATTCCACTGCTGGTCAATGGCAATAGGATAGTCTTCAACTTATTCCACTGCTGGTCAATGGCAATAAGGTAATCTTCAACCTGTGTTGCTACAACGTCCTCTAGGGACATCTCTTGTAGACTTAATTCATATGTCGTGTTTATACCAAGTGATTAGGATGCTATGATTGGTATGAATCTAGTGTTCCCAACTATTCGTATTATGGACTATGAATGCAGAATGTCATGAGGATGCCATGATCAGAATGAGTCGAATGCTCCTAGCTAGACATGCTTAATGATGCAAAGTGAAATGATCCCTTCTTTATTGCTTAGGGTTGTCGCTGTTTGTCCGCTCATGATGGTGGTGTTACGACCGCAACTTTCGTCTTCTAGTGCAACTAATCTTTTGACAGAGAGTCTAGGAGTGGTTATGAGTTATGACATTAGACCCTTCTCCCACGAGCGTTTCTAAACCCCTAGGCGTAGTTGTTCTAACCAACAGTCCTGTTTCGGGTTCTTGCGCTGTTCAGAGATTTTCCAGAGTAATAAACAGAACTCTTTTCACGGAAGCATTGTGGGTCCATAAATTATTGCTTTGATTGCACAACAATTTAAAAGACTTAAATGGTAAATAGCAATGGAATTTATGAAGAATGGAATTAGATTAATCAACAAAAATAAATATAGTTGGAATACAGAAAATGGGTGAAAAGAAATTAGGTGCCCCAGATATTGTAGCTTGAGCTTTCACTACCCAATCCTTTCGAAAATCATCTTGAGCAAACAGGTGTTGGAAAATCTGTAGTGTTTTGTAGATGTCCCGAGGTGTAAAATCCCTCCTTTGCTAACTCTGGGGGAACAGAAGTTGTCACATACCTCCCTTTTTGTTCAAGTTTGAGCCGCCCTTATCGGGTTTTCGACCCAAAATCCCTTTGATCTCAAAGCGCCCTTTGCGGGTTTTCGCCTTGGCCTCTCCGTTTTTTTTTCTTTTTTTTCTTTTTTTTCTTTGTATTTTTTTGTTTTGTTTTGTTTTTTTTTTTTGAGGTCTTAAAGCGCCCTTTGCGGGTTTTCACCTTAGCCTTTTCCTTCTTCAAGCATAATACTTTTTGACTGAATCTGAGTTTACAGGATTGGTCAAGCTTTTTCCATCCATCTCAGCCAAAATCAGCGCTCCTCCGGAGAAAGCCCTTTTTACCACATAAGGCCCTTCCCAGTTTGGCATCCATTTTCCTCTGAAATCCTTCTGTATGGGGAGGATCTTTTTCAAAACCAAGTCTCCTTCACGAAATTCTCTTGGGCACACCTTTTTGTTGTATGCCCGCATCATTCGTTTCTGGTACATCTGACCATGTTGGATAGCTTTCAACCTTTTTTCTTCAATCAAATTTAACTGATCGTACCGAGCCTGAATCCATTCTGCTTCGTCCAACTTCAGTTCGGACAAGACTCGAAGGGATGGAATTTCAACTTCGATGGGTAAAACTGCCTCCATTCCATAAACCAGCGAGAAAGGAGTTGCCCCGGTGGAGGTTCTAACCGATGTTCGATATGCAAGGAGGGCAAATGGTAATTTCTCGTGCCAATCTTTGTAGGTCTCAGTCATTTTCCCCACTATCCTCTTGATGTTCTTATTAGCTGCCTCTACCGCCCCATTCATCTTTGGGCGATATGGTGACGAATTGTGGTGTCTGATCTTGAATTGCTTGCAGACCTCTGCGATCGTGCTATTGTTCAAGTTTAAAGCATTGTCGGATATGATCCTCTCGGGCATTCCATATCGACATATGATCTACTTTTTCAAGAACTTGCTGACCGCTGATTTTGTCACGTTAGCATATGAGGCAGCCTCTACCCACTTAGTGAAGTAATCGATTACCACGAAGATGAATCGATGTCCATTGGAAGCTTTCGGCGAGATTGGCCCGATGACATCCATGCCCCATATTGCAAAAGGCCATGGAGAAGTCATAACGTGCAGAGGTGAAGGTGGTACATGAATCTTATCCGCGTAGATTTGGCACTTATGACACTTCTTGGCATAATCAATGCAATCCCTTTCCATGGTAGACCAAAAATACCCGAACCTCATGATTTGCCTAGCCATCGTGAAACCATTAGCGTGTGTTCCGCAGACACCTTCGTGGACTTCTAAGATTTGCTTCGCCTCCGTGGAGTCTACACATCTCAATAGCACTTGATCCTTCCTCCTTTTGTACAGGATCTCTCCGTCCAGGACATAATCGCATGCAAGTCTTCTTATTGTCCTTTTCTCATTCTCAGTCGCCTGCTCGGGGTATTGACGGTTCTTTATGTATTGCAGTATATCATGATACCACGGACGATCCCTTTTCTGTTCTTCTTCGACGTTGTAGCAGTGAGCCGGGGCCTCATGAATGCTCATTTAGATAGGTTTCATATCTTCTGCTTTGTTTAACTGGACCATGGAAGCCAAGGTAGCTAGGGCATCAGCCAGCTGATTTTCGTCTCTTGGTAGATAACTGAAAGTGACATCATCAAAATCCTTGATCAATTCTTGGACCAATCTTTTGTATTCGATCAACTTGGGATCTCTTGTTTCCCATTCTCCTTTAAGTTGATAAATCACCAGTGCGGAGTCTCCGTACACTCTTAATACCCTGATTTGACGTTCGATGGCGGCACGAATACCCATGATACAAGACTCGTATTCCGCCATATTATTTGTGCAATCAAAATCCAACCTACAAGTAAATGGATAATGATTTCTGTTTTGGGATACCAGAACTGCTCCGACCCCATTACCCATAGCATTTGATGCCCCGTCAAAGTGTAGTGTCCAAGGATGATCTTCCGAGGTACCTTCTTCGGCGGTTGCCACATACATCAGATCTTCATTGGGGAAATCAAAGTCCAAAGGCTCATAATCTGGCAGGGCTCTACTGGCTAGAAAATCCACTATTGCACTCCCTTTCACCGTCTTTTGATATACATAAATTATATCGAACTCGGAAAGCAGGATTTGCCATCGGGCAATCCGACCATTCAAGGCGGTTGATTCCATCATGTACTTCAGAGGGTCTTGCTTCGAGATGAGCCAGGTCGTATGATAGAGCATATACTGTCTCAACCTCCGAGTCGTCCAGATCAAGGCGCAACAAAGTCTCTCGATTGGCGAATACCTCGTTTCACATTCAGTGAACTTCTTATTGAGGTAGTATATTGCTTTTTCCTTCTTTCCTGCCTCATCGTGCTGACCGAGTACGCATCCCATTGAATTATCAAGTACTGTCAAATAGAGGATTAAAGGCTTGTCTGGATCAGGCGGCGTCAATACTGGAGGATTGGACAGATATTACTTTATTTTGTCGAAGGTCTCCTGACATTCCTCGTTCCATACACCTGGATTGTGTTTCCTAAGAAGACGGAATATGGGGTCACATCTTTCGGTTAGCTGTGAAATGAACCGAGCAATGTAATTTAATCTTCCCAAGAAACCTCGGACTTCTTTTTGAGTGCGTGGTGGGGGCAGCTCTTGTATGGCTTTGATCTTGTTTGGGTCGACCTCAATCCCTTTTTCACTGACTATAAACCCTAGCAGCTTCCCTGATCTAGCTCCGAAGGTACATTTTGCTGGGTTAGGCTTTAGCTGGAATTTCCTCAATCTCAGGAATAACTTCTTCAAGACTTGAACATGCTCCTTTTCAGTTCGAGACTTGGCAATCATGTCGTCGACGTAAACTTCAATCTCTCTGTGCATCATATCATGGAATAAAGTTACCATGGCTCTCTGGTATGTTGCTCCCGCATTCTTTAACCCAAATGGCATCACTTTATAGCAAAAGGTTCCCCACAATGTTATAAATGTGGTCCTATCCATGTCTTCGGGATGCATTTTTATCTGGTTATACCCTGAGAAACCATCCATGAAAGAGAAGAAAGAATGCCCCGCTGTATTGTCAACTAGAGTATCGATATGAGGTAGCGGGAAATTATCTTTCGGGCTAGCCTTGTTTAGATCTCTATAGTCTACACACATTCGCACTTTCCCATCTTTTTTAGGGACAAGGACGATGTTGGCAACCCACTCCGAGTATTTGACCATTTGCAGGAAACCTGCGTCAAATTGCTTCTTGACTTCCTCTTTTATTTTTAGCAAAACGTCCGGCCTCATCCTTCGAAGTTTCTGTTGGACTGGTTTGTACTCCTCCTTTATGGGCAATCGATGTACTACGATATCAGTGCTTTGTCCAGGCATATCTTGATACGACCACGCGAAGACGTCTTTGAATTCCTGGAGTAACTCAATGAGGTTCCGCCTCGTCTCTGCAGTGATACCCGTCCCGATCTTTACTTCTTTCTCCTCCTGTCCATCTCCTAAGTTCACCGTTTCCACTGACTCTTGGTGGGGTAGGATTTGTTTCTCCTCATGTTCTACCATCCTTAACAGTTCAGGAGATAACTCACAACCTTGGTCATCCTCAGAATCCTGGAAATCTTCCATAACTCTATCTTGCTCAAAAGGATATCCTGAGTCATTGGTAGCGTTACTCACATCATTGATATTTGGGGACCTGTTATGGAGATGAACGAAAGCACATAGAACAAATGAATCTAAGCATGGTCATGATGTATGAAGAATAGAAAGAATAATGATGATGAATGAAGTGAAAAAGGAAGAAGATGGGTTCAAAAAGTAACGGTTATGCATTTCATTAGAGATAACGATGTCTCATACAAAAGTCATGCTTTCACAAAAGGGACTCTTATTGCTTCTAGTCTTAAAGCAACGAGAGTGTTCCGAATATTACTCTGAATAAATCCTAAAAGCTACAGGAATCTCCTCTGCGGTCCAGTTGTTCAGAACGCTGCCTGGCTCATAGGGGCGAATGCCATCCCAGTTCTCTCCTTCGGTCTTTCTCTTGGATATAGCATTGACTTGCATATTTCCCCATATTTCTTCTGTAGCTTCCTTGTTTTGTATTCTTCGCCCCGGATAAATAATCCCTCCCGATACAAAAGTTTCACGGATATGTGGAATTATCATCGGTTGCTATTTCATCTCATCTCCCCTCAAACGTGCCTTTCTTCTTTCTTGTTTCTTTTCTGACTCCTCCCTTTTTTGCTTTGCGTCCGGCTTGAATCCTAAACCGAAGAAGTCTCGCTTTTCTTTTAGTCTTGGGACCTCGATTTCTCCTTGGAGGTACCTTCCAAGTCATTTCCCTGGTACAGCTCCATTTCCGACCATCAGTTGTAGACCCATTTTCGTGGTTTTGGATAATTGAGGCACTGGGATCTTTTTCCCTTCGATAACGAATGTTGCATTGACAAATTCCAAAGAACGGAAGGAACACTCAACTGCTT
Organism: Gossypium australe; assembly: GCA_005393395.2. Lineage (NCBI taxonomy): Eukaryota > Viridiplantae > Streptophyta > Magnoliopsida > Malvales > Malvaceae > Gossypium > Gossypium australe. Next base: position 148,762,488 of record CM016616.1, on the reverse strand, counting down.
CATCATTGGCTTCTAAATAGGGTGCACTATTTGTTACGGTTGCGATGATGTCCTCTTCAGCATTTATGGTCACCAGACGGCCCTCAAAAATTAATTTTAACTTTTGGTGCAACGATGAGGGTACTGCTCCTGCCGAGTGTATCCAAGGTCTCTCCAGCAAGCAGTTATAAGACGGTCGGATATCCATTACAATAAAGTCCACCTCATATGTGCCTGGTCCAATTAAAAGAGGTACTTCGATCCTTCCCATGACTTTCCTTTCAGTTCCATCGAATGCCCTCACTACGTTGTGGCAGGCCTTCATGTGAGAGTTATCAACGGGTAATTGATTCAGTGTTGATAGTGGTAGAACATTGAGCGATGATCCATTATCGACTAGTACCCCTGGTAATGTGTATCCTTTGCACCGCGTGGTAATGTGGAGAGCCTTGATGGAACCCGTACCTCCCAGAGGGATCTCGTCATCGTTAAAGAAAATGAAGTTGTCAGCACTTATGTTGCTAACCAGGCGATCCAGCTTATTAACTGTTATATCATTTGCAACATAAGTTTCATTCAATACCTTCATCAGCGCATTACGGTGTGCTTCAGAGCTCAATAGCAAATCTAGCACCGATATGCAAGCCGGCTGTTTATGTAGCTGCTCTACGACACTGTATTCACTATGCTTCAAAAACTTTAAGAATTCCCTGGCTTGTTCTTCCTTCACTGGCTCGTTTATGTGTGTCTCTTGTTTGGTCCCTTTTTTCTTTCTTTTGTTCGCCCATCAAGTTTTTCTCTTTTGAGAGCTCTGTTCTTGTGTTCAACATGTCGTAGCGCTTTCCACTGCGTGTGTAGGAGCCTACCTCTTGGTTTCCTTTTGTAGTATTGGGCGAATCTCCCCTCTCAGGAATCGTCACATTGCAGTTATAGTTCCAGGGGACCTTCTTGTCGTCTTTATATGAAAAGGCTGCAGGTTTTCGGATCACGATCCTAGGATATTCCTGGTTCCCTTTTGTAGACGAACCCTCCTCTTCCGGAATCTTCACGTTGCAGTTATAGCCCCCGGGAGCCTTTTGGTTGTCTTCAGATGAAAAGGCAGTAGGCTTTCAAATCACGATTTTCGGATTTATTTTTACTCCATCGCCCTTTGGCCTTGAGATAGTGACTAAAGGATAGCTCGCTTCCGAGGCTTTTGCCGCCAACTCGTCTTCCAACGTGCAGATGTTTCCCTCGTCCCGACCTTCACTGCTTTCATAAAATTCCAACTCTTTATTGTCCATCAGCGCCTGTACCAGCATTCTGAACTCAGTGCAACTTTGGATTTCGTGCCCTTCCATGTTATGAAATTCGCAGCCCTTTCGTGTTCCTTCATGTTTTCCCCTTGGACATGTCACAATTAATCCCTTTTTTATCATTTCCTTCCAAACCTGCTTCATTGGGGTTTTCACATCGGAAATATCCCTTTTAACTCTTCTTCTCTCATCCTCGCCTATCATATTGACCCCGTGATTAGGTAGTGGGTGCCCCTTGTAAGAGGTATCGTCGACTTCTATAACGCCCATCTGGATGAGTCTCTCCACTAGTTTCTTAAAAGCGAGACAGTGCTCTATAGAATGCCCCACGATTCCTGCATGGTATTCGCACTGTGCGTTCGCATCGTACCACTTAGGGTACGGGGGTTGCAAGGGTTTTAAATAATGAGGGGCAACAATGTGTGCGTCAAATAATTTCTGGTACATTTCCTTGTAAGGGACTGGGATAGGCGTGAATTGGATTTTCTCCGTATTTTGCCTTGTATTGGACTCTTGTCTAAAGGGGCTCTGATGATCAGGGGTCACAGTCCTTGGCTGGCTCACAGTAATAGGCTTTGAATAACTTTTACCTATGTTGTTTATATCATTCTCTCTCTTCTTCGGGACCGTCTTTCTAGCACTTTCTCCGGCCTCTATTTTACCGTTTCTGATTGCATTTTCGATCATCTCCCCTGACAGCACAATATCGGAAAAACTTTTAGTGGCACCTCCAAGCATGTGGTTAATGAAGGGAGCTCTCAATGTATTGACAAACAGCATGGTCGTCTCCTTTTCTAGGAGCGGTGGCTGAACTTGTGTTGCTACTTCCCTCTACCGCTGGGCATATTGCCTGAAACTTTCGTTTGGCTTTTTCTCCATATTTTGGTGCGTGATTCGATCAGGAGCTATATCGGCTACGTGCCCATATTGTTTCAGGAAGGCCTGTGCTAGATCCTTCCATGACTTGATCTGGGTACGGCTGAGCTGATTGTACCATTTGGCTGCCGCCCCGGCCAAACTATCCTGAAAACAATGAATAAGCAATTGATCATTGTTAACATATCCTGCCATCCGTCGACAGAAAATTGTGATGTGCGCTTCGGGGCAACTGGTCCCATTGTATTTTTCAAAATCAGGGATTTTGAACTTTGGCGGAAGTACGAGGTCTGGGACTAGACTCAAGTCCTTGGCGTCTACCCCGTAGCGATGGTCAGCAGTCTCTATTTCCTTAAACTTTTCTTCTAACCATTTGCAACGATCCTCGAGTTGTCTGGGAAGGTCCGCTTTTGCCTTATCCATTTCAGCCATTTCATCGAAATCGGGGACTATAGGGTTAGCCATACCTTCTCTGGGGTTAGTGCCTGAACCGGTCGGGAAGGGCCCTGGTATTGCGGTCTCAACCTGACACTGTGGCCTGATAATAAAAGGCGTCCTTTGGGGACACGCATCTGGTGGTGCTTGGGTATTTGGCGGGGTAAATCCCGGAGGGTAAGCAGGGTCGTCATTATTCCCTGAGCTAGCAGCGGCGCCCTTTCCTCGTTCATTGGCCAATAGTTGCGCCAGCTGGCTTATCATGTTAGTTTGGGACTCTTGCATCTGCTCAATCATTTCCTGTTGTATCTTGGTCAATCGTTCCTGCAATTGATCTTGCATTTCTTTTTGCATCTGTTCCAATCTTTCCATCCTCTGGTCCATTGCTCTTGTCTTGCCTCTTGTACCGTAGCGATGTTCCAGGGTTGCTCTGTCATAATTCGGGGCTCTTTTGTGAGATGGAGTGTGTATGATGCAATGTAATGTAAATGCATGAGATGTATGCAACAAAAAGACATTGATTCAAACTCAATTTCCATTAACATAACTTTTCTTAGAGAACAAGTCTCTTTACATAAAGCGGATTACATATAAGGCCTTGCCCTAATACTTAAGGCCTTGACTTTCTCGAGAAGTCCGGCTAATTCTTGTCCTCTCTCGGACTTTGACTCATACATTAAACTTAGTACATCAGCTTGGACTGCTAAGGCTTGTAGATGATCCGCCACCTCTCGTACTTGGGCCACAGCTTCCCCCATAATATAATCTCGGTCTCTGACTTGGTTTTGATAGTGGTGCAGTTGCTGTTTCCAGCGGTCTTCGTTGGCTTCAAAAAGTTCTGCCCGTAACTCCCAACCATGTAAAGCAGACTCTAGCTCTTCGATTCTTGCTTTCATCTCTTCAATTTTGCTCAGACTAGCCCTTAGTTCGACTACAGAGTTGCGGCTGCGATACTGGTACAGTGATTTTTCCAGTTCTGAGACCCGAGCCTTTAGACTTTCTTTTTCATTTTGGCTCTCTACTAGACTTCTTTTCAGAGCGTCCTCCCGCTCCTGAGTCTCTCGGAGTTTCCTTTCCCATTGGCTTGCTTTATGCTTCTCTTCTTTAATTTCTTGACGCCATTGCTCCGACGTTTTTCCGAGTCCCGCAGTCTTCATCGATCTTCGTAGCTTCTTGTAGTCCGTCTTTAGACTGTCTAAATCTTCTTCAGCTTTATTTTTTCCTTTTCTCAGCTTCTCAGCTTCTAGCTTCTGAATGTCGACATCCAATCCCAATTGCATTTTCTCTTCCTCTAGTTGCTCTATCCTTTTTCCTAACTCGCGGTTCTTCCTCTCGAAATCTTGTTTGATGATTTCAAGTTCTGAGGGGACCACCTGTAAGTGCTCTTCTAGTGACCGGATGTCTTCTTGGTCCGGCGTGGGGATATTATCATTGATCTTTTGACTTCCCCACCAGTCATATTCAGGGGTTGTCATCGGATTGGCAGCAAACCTTTTCATTCTGTGAATTCGACCCCAGGCGTTTGATATCTCCCGTACTCTCTTCTTGTAGTTTTCTCCTTTATAGTCAAACTCGCATTGAGTTAACCCTTGTGTCGGTGGCGTAAACTGTCTCGATCTGTATTGTCTTAATACGAGGAGAGGTGCATACCCGACAGCTCCCCATATTCCGAGCATAGGGACATAGTCAAAATCTCCGCATCGATATATAATCTCATCGGGGATCGCCCAAGGAGCTCTCCATGCTACATCATCTTCTTGTAATTTTTGCAGGATCATAATCCAATTTTCTTCCGTAATATCATCTCGTCTTAGCGTGGTTGCCATCCTTTCCAACGGGGAATAGTCCTCGGAGAAGATTCGACACGACACCTTTTCCGTTTTCCAAAAATGACCATGAAGCCATGCTAATAGGAGTTGGGCGCAACCGATGAATCTTCCCTCGCCCGCTCTTCGGCATGCGCTTAGGGACCTGAATGTTTCGGTTAAAATTGCAGGAACAGGGGTAATCCCTCTTTCTAATTTGTCAAACAAATCAGTGACCGCTTCATCTACATGTCATAGGGCTTTGGGGAAGATAACTAGTCCATATATGCTCAAGGCTAAAGCGTCAACCCTTTTTCTTTGCTCAGGATGTGCTATGATCAAATCTCTTAGATTTTTCCAGGGGATGCATTTACAATCTCCTTTCTGTTTTGTTCGAGCTGTAACCCATTGTTCGCTCATTCCTGTAATGTTCATTAACTTTTTTATGAATGTGGGGACATTAACGGCCCTTACATAAACTTTGTCAGCTCGAATCTTCGGGCAGTGGAGCAGAGCTGTGTATTCTTCCATAGTAGGTACCAAGTCTACTTTCCCGAAAGTAAAACAACTATAGGCAGGATTCCAAAACTGGGCCATAGCTCGAAAGAGGTGCTGGTCTATCTTAATGTCGAGCAGATAGGGCAGATCACCATAATGGCAGTGGAACAGTTGCTTGGTATCATTGTCCCATTGGCTCCATATTTCTTTAATTTCTTGAAGATTGTTCTGGGTTACGCTGATACGCGTAAAGTCCCATAATTCTGACATGTACCCTTCTGCCAGACTGTAACATCCCGAAATAGGGCCTAAACGGAATAGTGGTTGCGAAACCACAAATCCGAGTCAGTAAAATATTTTAATATTATTTTCAGTGCTTATAATGTGTGAATTATTATGTGTGAAATTTTCGTGATTCAATTTTATTGGTTGGGTGCTTAATTTAATAAAAGGGCTTAATCGCGTAAAGTGAAAATTTAGTGGTTATTTTTAGAAGGGCCAAATAGTGGATGTTCTTTTAATTTGGAGGCTTTATGTTGTAATTTACCCATAAGTGAGAGTAGTGGGCGGCTATGTCAAATTATATAGCTTGTTTTATTATGTATAATGGTTTAATAATAATAAAATAATATAATTTTAATATAATAAAACAAACACAAGTTAAAAGCCATTATCATCTTTTTTTTCAACTAGCCGAATGTAGAAGAAAAGAAAAAGAAAAGAATAAGCTTAGATTCGGCACTTTTGAAGCTTAAATTGAAGGTATATTTTAGCTTGGTTTTTGATAATTTTTACGTTTTTGAGATCGTTTCTTCGAGTACTACAAAACCCATGTTTCAATTTTAAATTTTGATGAATATTTTGAGTTATGCCATTGATGAGAACTTGTGATTTTTGTTGTTTGATGGTAGAAAATGAAAGATATGTGTTAGATTAACAAGTTTTGTCTTTGGATTTTTGATGAATTTAAGTAGTTTAGACTAAATTAGTAAAAGTTGTTATTGTTCATAAGTATGTGTTATGGTAAGAATTTGAAGTTGCTATAGAAGAGAAAAATGTTCAGTATGTTATAAAACATAAGAATAAGGGCTGAAGTTTAATTTTCGAGTCTAAGGGCAAAATCGTAAATATGTAAAAGTTTAGGGGCAAAATTGTAATTTTTCCAAAAATGAGAGTTAAGGACTGTTTTGATAAATATGAGTATTAAATAAGCTAAATTTGCTATTATAGATCAAGAAGAACGAAATCCAGAGTTAGATCGGGGAAAGAAAAAGATAGAGGATTAAATCGATATAATTTATCGATTTTATTTCGAAGTAAGTTTGCGGTAAATAAATGCAATATTCTGTTATTTTACATTTAATATTATGAAATTCCAGCATTTACATATTTATTCTGTAAATTTATTATTTAAAGACTCAAGTATGAATTGACGGAAAAGTTATCTCAGAAAGTTCCGGTTGAACCTTAGGAATGTGTAGGATACAAATGTCATGACATTAGGATTTAAGGAAATCATGTAAGACCATGTCAAGACATGGCATTGATAAGTTACTATAAGGCAAATGTCCCATGTAAGACCATGCCAAGGCATGGCATTGGTGAGTTTATAAGGCAAAGGTCCCATGTAAGACCATGCCAAGGCATGGCATTGGTGAGTTCACAAGGCAAGGATACCACGTAAGACCATGTCAAGACATGGCAATGGTTAAGTTTCATAAGGAAAGGTACCCGCGTATCCTTAGTATTCCAAGTGGTTCAACGGGAAAATTCAAAGAGTATACCAAAGTAAAGGTAAGACAAGTTCAAGCTAAAATGGTAAGTTAAGACAAGTTCAAGCTAAAAAGGTAAGGTAAGATAAATCCTTGTTAAAAAGGTAAGGTAAGATAAATTCATGTTAAAAAGACAAGGTAAGAATACAAGTTTGAGTATATTGAGTTAAAAGCTTAAATGATCTTGACAAGAAAAGAATAAGTTAATTCATTAAGAATGTTGTCATCTATTTACATGTAAACTTACTAAGTTTTATGCTTACTCCCATTCTTTATTTTTTTTTATAGTATTGCAAGCCAACTCGGGGATCGAAGGGACGTCGGAGATCGTACACACTATCAAAGGATTATATTGGTATTTTGTGACTCGAACGTTTTTAAGTTATGGCATGTATAGGGACTTAGCCATTTTATGTGTGTGACCTTATGATATGGCTTATTATGGACTTGTAAATGTTTGGTAATGATTAGCCATTAAAATGGTTAATTAAGAATATGGTTGTGGATGTTATGAAATGTCTAGTTGATAATTATTTTAAAGAAATTATGTAATTATATGCAGGGGAATAGCAGGACAGCAGCAGTGACGTGATTTTGAAAAATCACCAAAAATAGTAGAAATTGAATTAGATTGTGCATGAGATATAGAATTAAATATTATTGAGTCTATTTTCATATAAAGAAAACGGTGTAGGAAAATGAGTTTTATATTATGAGATAATTGATTTTTAGTGAAGAGAGGTCAGAACTGTCAAACTGTGTAATAGGGGAGACTTTAACTAATAAAATGTACTAATTGGCCACACCAAAAATTCTGGAAAAATTATAGTAAGAAGATATATGAGTCTAGTTTCAGGGAAAATTTACGGATCTTGATTTCGAGTTTCGTAACTCGAGTTATAATTAATTTAGTGAACATGACGCAGACGGACAGTTTCAATTTTTATGCCCAGAACTAGTAAGTTAAGTCTAGTAATGCCTCGTGCTCGACTTCGGCAACGGTCTCGGGTAAGGGGTGTTACATTTATTGGTATCAGAGCGAGATTTTAGTCGGTTCTCAGAATATTCAGTATGAGTAAGAGTCTAACTATACATGCCATACTTATATTTTGATAGTGTGACGACTCCTGACAATTTTAAAAATGTTTTTCTTTTATAGTGGATCCCGAACGAGATGGTGCAGATGATGTAGAGAGTAATGCGCCCGCTCCCACTGAAGGGACGGTGCCAGAAGATAGTCGTGAAAGGCCCGTTACAGTTAGTCAGGGAGGAGGGGCTCGAGAAGCCTTCTTCCAAGCTTTGAATGAATGGTTTGCTGAGTTCGTTCGTACGAACCCGGCCGTTAGACCTCCACCCCCTCATGAGCCACCTACCACCCACATAGCTCCCCCTGTTATAAATACAGTTAGAAGAGAGAAACCACCCATTGACAAGATCAGAAAACAAGGGGCTGAAGAGTTTCGGGCTACCAAAGATGATGATGCAGAGAAAGCTTAATTTTGGCTCGAGAACACTATCAGAGTCTTTGATGAGTTATCCTGCACACCGGAAGAATGTATTAAATGCGTGGTGTCACTTCTTGGAGATTCGGCCTACCAGTGGTGGAAGACACTTGTGTCAGTAGTACTGAAAAAAAGTGTTACTTGGGATTTCTTTCAAGAGGAGTTCCGTAAGAAGTACATTAGTCAGAGGTTTATTGACCAGAAAAGAAAAGAGTTCCTTGAGTTAAAACAGGGTAAGATGACTGTGATCGACTATGAACGTGAATTTATCCGACTCAGCAATTATGCTCGAGAGTGTGTGTCTACAGAGGCTATCATGTGCAAAAGATTTGAGGATGGGCTTAATGATGATATCCGACTGTCAGTTGGTGTTTTAGAGATAAAAGAGTTTGTTATTTTAGTTGAACGAGCCTGTAAGGCAGAAGAGTTGTTAAAAAGAAAGGGTAAAGCTGAAATTGAGATGCAAGACACGAAGAAAAGATAGATGAGCAAGTCATTTCAGTCTACATCCAAGAGGCCTAGAGAGTTTTCTACGAGACCTAATTTTTCAACCGGGTATTCTAGCCGAAACAGAGGTGGAAGATTTATAGATTCAAAAGCTCAAACCACTTCGATTGCGAGTGTTGGCAGTATTCAGCCTGATAGGCCCGAGTGTCCTCAATGTGGTCGACGTCATCCAGGTCAATGTCGAGCAACTAAGACTGGTTGTTTCCGATGTGGTGCACCGGATCATTTCATTCGGGAGTGTCCCGAGATAGTTAAAAAAGAAGTAATACCGAGTGCAAGATCAGGTAATGCCCCCGTTAGAGGCAGATCTCAGAGAAATTCAGGAGTAGGGGCAGGTAGAGGTACATTTAGAGATACAGCAACAAGATCAGATGTTAGAGCACCCACAAGGACTTATGCTACCCGTGCTCGTGAAGAGGCATCTTCCCCCGACGTAATTACGGGTACATTTTCTCTTCATGATGTTAATGTTATTGCTTTGATTGATCCGGGGTCAACCCATTCCTATGTTTGCATGAAATTAATACCTAGTATGAACATGCCCATAGAGTTTACAGAATTTGTGATTAAAGTATCGAACCTATTAGGTCAGCATGTGTTAGTAAACAAAGTATGTAAAAAATGCCCTTTGATGATTAGAGGTTACTGTTTTCCGGCTGATCTCATGCTATTGCCATTTGATGAGTTTGATGTGATTCTTGGTATGGATTGGTTAACTGCACATGATGTGATAGTGAATTGTGGAAAAAGATTCATTGAGTTGAAATGTGAAAATGGTAAGTTCCTTCGGGTTAATTCAAATGAGTCAGATAGTTCAATTTCCATGATTTCTGTTATGTCTGCTCAGAAATGTTTAAGGAAAGGATGTGAAGCTTATCTTGCTTTTGTGTTGAATACTAAAGATCCAGAGTTGAAAATTGAATCAGTGCCTGTGGTAAATGAGTTTCCTGATGTGTTTCCGGAAGAACTACCAGGTTTGCCTCCTATCAGAGAAGTTGAGTTTGGTATTGAATTGATTCCAGGTACCACACCTATTTCTATTGCTCCTTATAGAATGGCTTCAATAGAATTAAAAGAATTGAAAGCTCAGCTACAGGAATTAACTGATAAAGGCTTTGTAAGACCTAGTTATTCACCATGGGGTGCACCAGTGTTATTTGTGAAAAAGAAGGACGGTTCCATGAGATTGTGCATAGACTATCGACAGCTTAACAAGGTAACCATCAAGAACAAATATCCATTACCTAGAATAGATGATTTGTTTGATCAATTGAAGGGAGCCACTCTATTCTCTAAGATAGATTTGAGATCCGGATACTATCAGTTGCGAGTTAAAGAGTCAGATGTTCCAAAGACTGCTTTTCGAACTAGGTATGGTCACTATGAGTTTCTTGTGATGCCATTTGGCTTAACTAATGCTCCTGCTATTTTCATGGATTTAATGAACCGAATTTTTAGACCTTATTTGGACAAATTTGTAGTCGTGTTCATTGATGACATTTTGATTTATTCTCATGATGAAACTGAGCATGCAGAGCATTTGAGAACAGTTTTACAGATTTTAAGAGATAATCAGCTTTATGCCAAATTTAGAAAAAGTGAGTTCTAGTTACGGGAAGTTTGTTTTCTTGGACACGTTGTCTCAGGTGAAGGTATTAAAGTTGATCCGAATAAGATTTCAGCCATTGTTGATTGGAAGCCTCCCAGGAATGTATCAGAGGTCAGAAGTTTTCTTGGTCTTGCCGGTTATTATAGACTATTTGTAGAGGGATTTTCCATGATAGCTACTCCATTGACAAGATTGCTACAAAAAGATGTCAAGTTTGAATGGACTGAGAAGTGTCAGCAGAGTTTCGACAAGTTAAAGGCATTGTTGACTGAAGCTCCTGTTTTAGTACAACCAGAACCGGGTAAAGAGTTTGTGATTTACAGTGATGCATCATTGAATGGACTAGGCTGTGTACTTATGCAGGAAGGAAGGGTAATTGCTTATGCCTCTAGACAGTTAAAGCTACATGAGAAAAACTATCCGACACATGATTTAGAGCTAGCTGCTATTGTTTTTGCATTGAAAATCTGGAGACATCACTTATATGGGGAGAAATGCCGAATATTCACTGATCATAAAAGCTTGAAATACTTGATGACTCAGAAAGATCTGAACTTAAGGCAAAGAAGATGGCTAGAGTTGATTAAA